>OY755238.1:49109692-49235543 GCA_963576725.1 Azorinus chamasolen | reverse complement strand
TTTGAACCGTTGCAAGAATTGTAGAATCAGATCTATAACATTTCATTAACAAAAAGAACAGATGGCTGATCTAGGTTGTTAAAATGCATCAGAAGCAGGTATTAGGTTAAATGCAATTAAGTATGAAAACGGTATACAAACATGGCTGCATGTTTTGGACTGCATGTTATATAAGTATTAATTAGAGTATGTTCTCTCCTTTTTCACTAAATAAAAATTATTTCACTCACAGCTTATGTTAAAGTCACATGAAAACATTGTCCTTTTCTGCTAACCGCGACATTAGTCGAATTTGCAAACAGTTTGGACCCAAAAGAGATGCGTTGTAACTCGACTTCTCATCAGAATTCCAGCTGTGTAACACTTTCTCAAGGGTTTGTGTCATGACATTTGGTCAATAGTGTCTCAAAACTCGAATGGGAAGTACTGTACATACATAGTCAAAACTAAACATATGGAAAGTACTGTACATACATAGTCAAAACTAAACATATCCACATTTGAGCAGACGCTGAGTAAGGGTAAAGTTTGTATTAACTTGATGACAGACACGTACAATGTTGTGAGAGAACATCATATCTGAACGACTTATTACTACCTTACACATTTTGAATTACCTGTGTACATGTATATAATTATATGAGTATTATATTCACGAATAATAATATTAGTGAATACTGTGGACTCAATCATGTGGATAGGATGGGTCCCTTGCTTATTTGGCAATACAGCTTTTAACCATTTACTCCATAGATACACAGTTTAACCCATATGAAAACAGAGTAGATATAGACCAAACGGGTCCAGTAGGAAATGCTTGATCAAGGTCTTCTCTCTTTGCTTATGGAATAAAAAAATAAGTGATTCTACAGTTTCTGTAATGGTAAAAAAAAGTATGTGCTCCAATGCCATAACAAAATAGTCTATTTAATATTGGTGAAGTCAATATTTCTACATAATTACTCATGAATTAAAAATGTTCACTGGTTGATCCAATGGTTGATCAAATCGTTATATTACATTCGCTTACCAAATAAATAAATCAATATGAATGCAAACAATGTTGAAAAGCATCTGTCATTCACCAGATATACTCATTGTGATGTACAGTGTACATGTAAGTAAACTGTACTACAATAGACATACTCTTTCTCGCACTGTCAGTCATTCTTGTGAACAGCTAATTCATATGCATACTGTTAGCATACTAGCCGGTCAGAAATCCTTCCATTGATATCCGTAAAATCTATTTTAATAACATAATAAACGCAGTAGAAACCAACTAAATCGACCACTTAATAAATGAATATGGGTGTCTTTAGCAGTAGGTGATTGCATAATACAAGACGAAAGTAATACATTATTTTCGTCCTGTATTAAGCTACCACCTGTCTCTACGAGCCAGAATTACGCCTAGGGTTCTACTGATGTAAGACTTGTGTTGTTAATTGATTCACCAGAAGCCATTTCCTACAACGACCTATATGGACCGACCTGGTGTAGCAGTCCTAATTTACATGATATGCACACTCTTTTTGTAAGAATATCTAACTCTCATCTCTATGTAAAAAACAAATATGCCTGCCGAATGTTTTACCCTGTTCCATTTTGAATACGTCGACAGGCATGTCTGCTGAATGTTTTACCCCGTTCCATTTTGAATACGCCGTCAAACATGTTTGATGCCGATGAGACGCCGAGTTTCTTGGTGTCTCGTATGGATACAAGCCTTTTGCAAATGCGACTCAATTCACGAATAGCATGATAAGGAGTAATCGTTGCATAATTGCATATCTGTAGGATAACTTTGTGTCATGAATCATAAATCACGTGGTCTGATCTGCCTTTTACATAATGCTCATTAGACGACGTCAGAGAAAATATTTAACATTATTGTTATTTAATATCTAATGGTTTGTTCTGTTGTTTACGCAACACGTCGTTTATTAAGCTATTGTATGTCACTTTATTAACGCCACATCGGGCATAGTACTTTTAATTAGCAGATAAAACCGCTCGGATACTGACTTGTACCACCGAATGATTCTGTAGTGACCACTTAATAGAGGCGTATTTTGACTGATTTGCTAATACAGTATACCCATACCAGATGACTCCTGTTGGTGCTTTCTTATCAAAGTCTGCTCTGTTTGCTTATGGACTAATATAAATCAGATTTGCGGTTTTTGCTAAAATTCATGTTCACATGTCGCCAAAACAATTAATGAAATTAATATTCATGATGTCATTATTTATTATTTGAATATTTATCAGGACTGGTGTACTTCAATAAAGAAATACTAACAGTTTTGCCAGGGCCTACATTTCCTATGGCAAAACTGTTGAATTATATTACTTATGAGCTGGGTATAAAAGCACACGGGGTAAACTAATGAACAACATAGAAAAAAACATAGTTTGAAAAGTCAGAACAATATTTTTTCATGGATCATCATTTCTTTGCATTTCCTCAGGTCATTTCAGTTTCAAGATTGCGGTGGGTTTATGCAAAGAAAAACTACATAAAATGTTTTTATACATTTGCATAGATATCAATATACATTGTCCCGAGAAAACCGATGGCGTTTGAATGCTAAATATTCAAAGTGGAATGCCCCAACATTGTTTAACGGGAAAGTCCACTCAGTATGTAAGGGTATACATGTAATTTGCGAAAGGAATTTGAATGGCAAAACAGCGTCTACACTGTGTGTCCACTCTCTCCACATTTCAATGGACAATGTACACCAAACCGTACACACCCTTATCCAATGGTACGGTACGTCTTGGACTGTGCATTTACACCTTTTTAAGACTGGGAGAAACAATTTCGGTATGCCACAGCTCAAACGCGGTATTCATGGACACATAGAGACGAGAGTTAGATATTCTTTATCATTAGATCATTAATAATTTTGTTTCAGTTTTTACGTGTACACATGTAATTAATATTAGCCACATAATGTTTGATATTATTTCAAGATGTGTAAGCAGATATTATTACAGTATCTTATAACTCTTTCTTTGAGTGGCAATATACAAATTTAATATGTTTATATTAAACATTCCCCATCTGCATCACGCTGTTTGCCGCTCGCAGTTTCTCAGAATGAATCGTAAAAAAGTAAAACAAATACAACAGGCCGGTATATAAGAAGCCATTTTAACAGGAGGAGAATATTTAGCATTAAGTTCAAAACTACCATAGGACTACATATTACTTATTGCAAACTGCTGGCAGCGTTACGTCTCATGCCTTTGCAAACAGAATAGACCCAGATCATACAACTCCTGTCTGAACTGGTTGTTTATGAAATGATATAGATCTTATTCTACAGTTTATGCAATTGAAAAATATCTTGTACTCATCTGCAATTATGAAAAATTAGCTAATTAATATTTATTATGTCATTATTTCTTATAAGGGTAAATACTTATATTTATGATTCTGATATGAGGGATTAAATGGAACATTCTTAAACGCTGTGAAATGTTGGGACGGATGGACAATGTTTTATAATAAAAACTAGATAAATCAGTAGAACCATTCTAAAACGGCCGCTTAATAAAAACTAGATAAATCAGTAAAACCATTCTAAAACTACCGCTTAATAAAAACTAGATAAATCAGTAGAACCATTCTAAAACGGCCGCTTAATAAAAACTACATAAATCTGTAGAACCATTCTAAAACGGCCGCTTAATAAAAACTAGATAAATCAGTAGAACCATTCTAAAACGGCTGCTTAATAAAAACTAGATAAATCAGTAGAACCATTCTAAAACGGCTGCTTAATCCTTTACTTCATGAATATTATGTAAGAAATAATAACATCATGAATATTGATCAGTTTTGTATAATGGTATATGAACATAGGAAACTCTGACCATGGCAGAAGCTTCAGAATCGGATATATTTAATTCAGTAAGCAAACAGGGCAGACCCTGATCAGATGACTCCTCTGATTTTAAAATCTAGAATTAGACAACTTATTGACTGTAATAGAGAGGTTTAGACATTTTATTGACTGTAATAGAGAGGTTTTCTTTATTTGACGTGAGTCTTGTAATGAACAAGTGGTATTTAGACCATTTTAAACGGTGTAAAAACCCAGAACAAATGTTGCATTTGATAAATAAAATTATATCGACATCGATTTCACACTTGAAAAGTATATTTTGAAAAATGTTGAAGAAATGGGAAAACTGCATACCCTAGTTAGTGAGTTTTCTCCAGTGCCCTCTGAAGTTAACCCTTTCCCTGTTCTATGTTTATTACAAATTTCAATACCTACTGAATATTCATGAGAAAAATAGCATAATGAAATATGGAAGGTGGAACATTATAGCTATTTTAGAAAGTAAAGAAACAGATCTATCAAATTCCAATAGCAAACAGAGCAGACCCTGAGGGTTAATTACACTTGTTGATTATGTCCCAGTATACATGTGTATGTAAACTATCATTGTAATCAGAACGATCAACTAACACGTATTTATACAGTCACAGCGGTTTCCACTTAAAACTTTTGAGAAGCCATTGCCCGAGTGTCAAATAGCTTGGATCCTGATTAGACGCCGAGTTACTCGGTCACTCGGTTACTCGGCGTATCATTTTGATCGAAGTTGTTTGCAAATGTGAGACAATTCGGGCTTAGCTGGCGAAGAGATAAGTTATAAAACAGAACAGACGAAACAAACAACAACAACAACATCACTTGACAAATAAATAAATGGGACTTTCGTAAACAAATTGAAATTAGAGTGATAACAACGTATAATTAATTTCAACGAAATTCACAAAAAGGAAAACGAAACAAGACTTGTGTGCACAACTGTCTATTCAGGCTCCAAACTGTTCGACTATCTAATCGTGAATTTGGAATGAAATAAGATAACGTTATTTCAGAATTACGGAAGTTGAAAATTTGGGTGTTAAAGAATAAAATTATAATAGTTTACTTAAAGCCATCGAAATATGATGCTTACCATTTATAAAGAGGAACTATACACACATCTGGAGTTATTAAACTAGCAATTATTTGTCTTTGTATTATATTATTCATCAGGATCTTCATAATTTTCTGAGCATCAAATTATTATTTAGGGATAATGGATGAAATGAATACGGTTTTATCTCAAGTTTTATGTTTAAATGAGAGAAAGAAATAGTAGCAAAGAAAATAGAGAGGGTGGGGACAGGTAAACAGAAACGGGAAGGGAGAGAGGGGAGAGAGAGAGAGAGAGAGAGAGAGAGAGAGAGAGAGAGAGAGAGATAGAGGGAGAGACATACACACAGAGACATACAGAGAGACAGAGAGAGAGAGGGAGAGGGAGGTAAAGAGAAACGGGAAGGGAGAGAGAGAGTGGTGTGTGAGAAAGAGGGGGGGGAGACAGACACACAGAGACATACAGAGAGACAGAGAGAGAGAGAGAGAGAGAGAGAGAGAGAGAGAGAGAGATGGGTGGGGAAAGGTAAAGAGAAACGGGAAGGGAGAGAGAGTGGTGTGTGAGATAGAGGGGGAGACAGACAAACAGAGACATACACAGAGAGAGAGAGAGAGAGAGAGAGAGAGAGAGAGAGAGAGAGAGAGAGAGAGAGAGAGAGAGAGAGATTAAATTACCTGCGTTGTGACAGGCCGACATAGTGATATAGAGGTTCCATATGACATGTTTGTAATTAAATGGACACAGCTTCAGTAAAACATCACTCTCGAAACAGTTTTGAAAACATAAACGTACTTCAAATATTGAATGCATATACTCATTATTCCAGTTCTCATTGTTTATTTATACATATGTATTATTTGTTTTCTGTCCAATGTATAATGAACGTAAACTATCAGTTTAAATCATTTTTGATTGTAATCCAAAGAAACCACAAAGTGTCATTGAAAAGTATATACGCTCCAGGAGTACAGCGGTTGCGACACCTTTTAAATGCTGTTTCACGTTTTCTCTTTAAGTAATTGATCGTTTAATAAGGATCGTCTCTTAAAAAACGTGACAATCACCAAGTAAATTTGACAAATTATTCCTACTTTCTCATTGGTCAGGGGTATCATCGTGATATCTACCCGTTTACTGAAGGACGTGTCGCTAAACACTGTCACCCCGCCCACTTGTCAGTGAAAAGCTGCCCGGATGGAGCAGGTGGGAGGAGTTATCTTTTCCTTTTCTGGTAGACGATATTTACAGAATTTCTACAGATTGAAGTTTTTCATCGATTTTGATTACCAAACTGTCACCAGTGATAACGAAACGACTTAACTGTTTACCTCATGAATATTTATATGAGAATTCATGATTTTAGGAATATTAATTAAATGAATGTTAATAATGGCTATTGAACAGGGGAACATTTGGCCATTTCAGAATAAGTAGAATTTTATCTATACTATTCTACAAGCAAACAGAGCAGACTGTGATCAGACAGGTCTTACTGAGACTGTCTGATATGATTCTACTCTGTTTACAAAAGTGGCAAATGGAGGAACTAGTCAATGCAGAGTCAATCCGACACTGATGGCTATGGACCATGTGTCATCATTTGTGATATGTACATGTATTAGAAATATTCCAATATCTCAACTAGTACAGTAAAGCACTGCTAATTTGAACACTTCAATGACTATCGTTATGGGTATTTAGTATAAATGGTAGGTTAACGCTGGCTGAGAGTCATTCGTATATTTACCATGTGAGCTGTCTTCACGACGTTCGTTCTGCTGTTACCTGCTAACTGCCTCAAACGTGCACAACTAATAGTTCGGATTATCGAGGTTTTATTCTTTGTTTACTAATATTTCGGATTATCGAGGTTTTACTCTTTATTTACTAATATTTCGGATTATCGAGGTTTTACTCTTTATTTACTTCGAAGATTGTACGCTTATCACTGATATCACTTTATTCTGAAATTAACGACAATTGAATAAAAATAAATAAAACTATTACATTTCAATTCGAGCTTGTAGCATGATTTCCAATCCAACTCCTACGTTTTGTAACCATTTAGCATGCTGCTGAGGATTCTGTGAACATTTAGCATGCTGCTGAGGGTTATGTGAACTCCAACGTTTTGTAACCATTTAGCATGCTGCTGAGGGTTCTGTGAACTCCTACAGTTTGTAACAATTTAGCATGCTGCTGAGGGTTCTGTGAACTCCTACGTTTTGTAATCATTTAGCATGCTGCTGACTGCTGAGGGTTCTGTGAACTCCTACGTTTTGTAACCATTTAGCATGCTGCTGAGGGTTCTGTGAACTCCTACGTTTTGTAACCATTTAGCATGCTGCTGACTGCTGAGGGTTCTGTGAACTCCTACGTTTTGTAACCATTTAGCATGCTGATGACTGCTAAGGGTTCTGTGAACTCCTACGTTTTGTAACCATTTAGCATGCTGCTGAGGGTTCTGTGAACTCCTACGTTTTGTAACCATTTAGCATGCTGCTGACTGCTGAGGGTTCTGTGAACTCCTACGTTTTGTAACCATTTAGCATGCTGCTGACTGCTAAGGGTTCTGTGAACTCCTACGTTTTGTAACCATTTAGCATGCTGCTGAGGGTTCTGTGAACTCCTACGTTTTGTAACCATTTAGCATGCTGCTGAGGGTTCTGTGAACTCCTACGTTTTGTAACCATTTAGCATGCTGCTGAGGGTTCTGTGAACTCCTACGTTTTGTAACCATTTAGCATGCTGCTGAGGGTTCTGTGAACTCCTACGTTTTGTAACCACTTAGCATGCTGCTGAGGGTTCTGTGAACTCCTACGTTTTGTAACCATTTAGCATGCTGCTGACTGCTGAGGGTTCTGTGAACTCCTACGTTTTGTAACCATTTAGCATGCTGCTGACTGCTAAGGGTTCTGTGAACTCCTACGTTTTGTAACCATTTAGCATGCTGCTGACTGCTGAGGGTTCTGTGAACTCCTACGTTTTGTAACCATTTAGCATGCTGCTGAGGCTTCTGTGGCGTCTTATTAAGATTCGCGCTCTTTTTAACATTCTGATAGTTGGTTCCGAAAATAAACGGAAGAGACGTCTGTCTTCAGAATAACAACGGACAAAAAGTTTGCTAAGGTTCAAAGAAGATAACAAGAGTTAAATAAAGTGTCTTCAACTTACTGTACAACCTCCTCATAGCAGTTATTTAGTGGATAAATATGCTGTGTATATAGGTAGGTGGTGGCATAATGTAGAACGAAAGTAGTGCAAGAAGTTTCCCATTGGGAGCTTTCTACATTACTTCCGATCTGCATTAAGCTATAATCTGCATAAAGATTATACATCATTTGAGTTGTCGTTGCAGAGATACGTGTTGATATATATATATATGTATATGTGTGTGTATATATCAGTAATATCATCAGTTTTAGATGTCAGGTGATCGTTTACGGAGAGAGTTTACCGGCCAAATGACCCGTATCTGAGGCAGTATTATCTAATAAAGAAGAAAACAACTTACTTCTACATCTGTCCAGATCTCATCATTACGATAATCCTACCCGTCCCCCTAGGGTGTTGGGATGTACAGCAAACCTGGTATTAAACGATCATTTACTGATTAAAGACAGGAGAATTAAAGCTAGTTGAACGTAGGAAAAACGTCATACGTGTATAGTCTTGGCCCGGCATTAAGCTACCATCTATCTTAAAGACTAACACTTTAAATAATTTATTGGTCGTTTAAGAAGTTCTTACTGTATATCCTAAAATGGCAAAGAGTGCAGCGAAGTAATAATTAAAAATGAACACAAATGTTTCAAACAATTAATAAAGAGAGTACGGTTGTCACTCAGAATAACAAACCATGGTCATGCTGGGAAAAAAGTTTGCCATAACTAAAAACTCAAAAACCTGGTGCAAGTTTTACTTAGTTCTGATTAATAAGCTTTTGAGACACTACTTAGCGAATATAAAACAGCGTAAATCCCAGTGAGACACTGTCTAATTTGAATCCAAAGGTTTGCATGCAAGCAAAGCTACACTTAGCAAACTAATGGAGAAGTAATTTACACACTGCGTCCATCCTGAAATTTAAATACATTTTCTAAATGTCGGTGAGGGGGCCGGGAAAGGGGGTGGGGGTTAACAAGAGAACTGCAACATTAACACATAATTATATCCCTGAAGTAGATCAGCATGTTGCTTTCGATACAGTCCGTTTGGTATCTACGATAAGATACTGAATTAAGTACAATTCAAGACACATTTACCTGATGAATATTCATGAAAACTAATGACCATGCATGAATATTGATTAGCTGATTTTTTATAACTGCATATGAACACAGGATTTTTGACATTGGCAGAAATTGTGGAACCAAATCTATATTATTCCATAAACAAAGAGAGTAGACCCTGACCAGACGGCTCCTACATGATCGTCTGATCTGCGTGTACCGGTACTCTGTCTGATCTGCGTGTACCGATACTCTGTCTGATCTGCGTGCCCAAGTACTCTGTCTGATCTGCGTGTACCGGTACTCTGTCTGATCTGCGTGTGCCGGTACTCTGTCTGATCTGCGTGTGCCGGTACTCTGTCTGATCTGCGTGTACCGATACTCTGTCTGATTTGCGTGTACCGGTACTCTGTCTGATCTGCGTGCCCAAGTACTCTGTCTGATCTGCGTGTCCCGGTACTCTGTCTGATCTGCGTGTACCGATACTCTATCTGATCTGCGTTCCCAAGTACTCTGTCTGATCTGCGTGTACCGGTACTCTGTCTGATATGCGTGTTCCGGTACTCTGTCTGATCTGCGTGTACCGGTACTATGTCTGATATGCGTGTTCCGGTACTCTGTCTGATCTGCGTGTACCGGTACTCTGTCTGATATGCGTGATCCGGTACTCTGTCTGATATGCGTGTTCCGGTACTCTGTCTGATCTGCGCGTACCGGTACTATGTCTGATCTGCGCGTCCCATTACTGTCTGATCTGAGTGTACCAGTACTCAGTCTGATCTGCGTGTACCGATACTCTGTCTGATCTGCGTGTACCGATACTCTGTCTGATCTGCGTGTCCCGGTACTCTGTCCGATATGCGTGACCCGGTACTCTGTCTGATCTGTGTGCACCGGTACTCTGTCTGATCTGCGTGTACCGGTACTCTGTCTATCTGCGCATCCCAGTACTCTGTCTGATCTGCGTGTACCGGTACGCTGTCTGATCTGCGTGTACCGGTATTCTGATGTGAAGGCGTCAAAAGGCGTCTCAACTAATAAAGCGTTATACTAAAATAACAAATGTACTGAATAATGTACTTAAGGCCCAGTTTACGTCGAGGAGCTCTATGGGTAGTTTATGACGCAAATTGCCCCTGGGGGGAAATTGTAATAAGCAATGCCACATAAAGCTCCCGAAACCCCTTTGGTACAAACGTTCAATGCATTTAAATAGGGGTGTGTACGTTTTGACGGAAGGAGCTCCCTACATTCGTAAATGTTAGTCATGGAGGGGAATGAGCTGCAGGACAAATTATAAATATAATAACCCTTAGCATGCTGAACATTTGCCAAACTTCTCATTTGTTACTGATATAGGAGTCGCTCTCTGAGTAACAGTGCTGTCGTGTTTTGTAAAATGTTTAGATCCAGATGAGACATCACATCCACGATGAGCTATCCAATCACGTTCTACGCCCCATGGAAAAAAATTAAAATACTTTCTACTACAGATTATTATGAGCGTCTAACAATGCAGACCCTGACCAGACGGCGTGTCTTGGTCAACACTGTTTACAATCCCCAAAAAGTGACGCATATTGCAATATAAGAAGAGTGGGTATACATGTAGAGACAAAAATTATATCAGCATAATTAGTGATAAACGTGTAAAAATAAATGTAACTACATTCAGACTGTCATAGTTCGTTGGAGTTCGGAGAGGGAAGGGAAATAAGTCTGTGTGCATTATGAGTGCACAACCTGTGTGTACTATGAGTGTCGTAGTGTAAAAAGCCCAGACTGCGACATCGATGCTTTTAGCATGCAATAACATAACTATGGAACGCCATTCTGCCATGCTATTTGCTCGATGCTAAATGCGAAATGCTAAATGCAAAATGCGGAATGCTATTTGCCAATTGTTGAAATTGCTAGGGAAAGAACCTGAATGTTCCAAATGATGGATGTAAATGACAAATGCGAAATGCGAAATGCTTATTGCTAAATGCATGTTTGCACTACTAGCATTGAACAGTGACATTTTTTTTATTTTAGTTGTGCAATAAGCAATAAGCTTTACTGTAAATAAACATGCATTTAGCAATAAGCATTTCGCACTTCGCATTTGTCATTTACATCTTTCATTTGGAACACTCCCTAGCAATTTACACAATTGGCAAAAAGCATTTCGCATTTTGTTTTTAGCAATTAGCATGACAGAATGGCGTTCCATACATAACTATGCCGCGCTATAAGAAAGGTACGTTCGCTGCTGTTTGAGTAGTGATGTAGTGACTGAACTGGATCAACAATTGTTAGCAAATATATTAATGAATTAACCTAGAATTGCGTCTTGTACCTTACACTGGCAACCAAGAGTCTCAATTATCAACATTCATTACAAAACCAATATTCATCAATAATAATAATGATAATAATAATAAATAATATTAATACAAATGTAATAATATTAATAATAATAATATTTATAATAAAAATAATAATAATAATAAGAAGAAGAAATAACAATAACACATGGAATAGTATAATAGTAGTAATAATAATAATAGTAATGATAATTATAATAGTTATTATTATAAAAAGAATGATAAATATAACAAAAGGAAGAATGATAATAATGAAAACTAGCTGATACAAAATAATGGCTATGCAAGGGAAGTAAATCTTAAAACCCAATGGATTTTTTTCTTAAATTAAAATGATTTGCCTTTCTTTCCAAGTTTAAACCTGTGTCATAAAGTTACAACAACTTTTTCAGGTATTAATTAACTGTATACAAGAATGCATGACGGGCCCTATGACAGCCTAGTATGACAGCCTAGTATGACAGCCTAGTTATCCTTTTGAGAAGTATTCAACTGAGAATATATTTTATCATTAAACCACTCAGCACATACAAGTCATGTGACCTGAGACAATCATATGTGAAATATTTTGACATTTATACTGTAATACATTAATGCATGACACAAGAAGAGTAATTGATGGAGAGACAGACAGACTGGCGGAGGGATAGCGGTAAAATCTAAACGCACAATTCAGACGTGGATTTATAAAACATGATTGAGTATTCACGCCTTATAGTTCATGTTAATGATTAATTAGTGATAGTTTTCCTTCATAATTCATAATACACTGTGTTAAGAATACTTAAATATACACTCCGATGATAATATTTCATAAATAATTATACACTCATTTTTGCCATTATCTCATAAACTCGCAATAGAAAGTTGACGGCATAGTGGAATAAATAGAAACACGATTCTGTAAACTGTTATATCAGTTTAAATAAACATCATTTATGAAACTGCCCAAAATATTAAATGTTTTGATGGCTGAAATCTTTCTCCTTAGATTGTTTTACTTGTTGTTCACTTCACTTCATTTTCACTTTTCCTGTCTTCCACTGCTCTTGGAGGTGTTGCACAACTCAAACCTTTCCACTATTTGATGTTATCTTCCCATCTCTTCCCTTATCTTCCTATCTCTTCCCTTATCTTCCCATCTCTTCCCTTATCTTCCCATCTCTTCCCTTATCTTCCCATCTCTTCCCTTATCTTCCCATCTCTTCCCTTATCTTCCCATCTCTTCCCTTATCTTCCCATCTCTTCCCTTATCTTCCCATCTCTTCCCTTATCTTCCCATCTCTTCCCTTATCTTCCCATCTCTTCCCTTATCTTTCTCGCTTTCTTGTTCCATAAACTGTTCCCTGGAGAATTATCCTGTTGAGTGGGAGACATGACCATAAATTCTTAAAGGATCAACATTGTAGGGGCCAATCAGTATCCGAACCCATCGGCTGACATCTTCATTGGTGATGTGCTCCTTGTAAGAGATGTTTAGGCTCCTTCTGTAGCATCTCGTCCCTTAGGATTGGATTCTTCTTCCCATTTACCCATTGTTAAGCCCGTTTAAAAGATATTTATACTTCTCAATAGCATGAAAATCGGTGATAAATGTACATATTTGATTTTGTTTAAGGAGTTCAAGACAACTTGTAGTTTCTCTACATACTTAAGCTCATTAGGTAAGACCAAACACAAAAATATAATACATGTAACTATATCACATCAGATTTTCTTTTCATAAACTTTTGATAAAAACAGGTCAACATAGAAATATATCGAGGAATGAAAGACTGTCAGTTTTATGAATTAAATGAGAGAATACTTGTACCATTTTACACTAGTATATCCTAAATATGATAGCCTTAGAAAAAATATACATGTAAACCAAAGTGTTACTGGCGGAGACTTAGCATGTTCAAGCTTATTGAATTGTTGAATACCACGCCTTATACATGTAGTTAGTTCACTCAAATAATAACTGTTTAAATAAACTAGCCAAATACTGCATACCACGTTTTAATTCATGGACGATGAATTATCTCATAGTCCATTCGTTGTACAATGTGAGTGCTATGCAATGTTTTGAATAATGATACACGTACATGTTTGACGGATCTTTTTGCAATATGCCTGTTTATTGATACCGTGTTTATGACTGTACATGTTTGACGGATCTTTTTGCAATATGCCTGTTTATTGATACCGTGTTTATGACTGTACATGTTTGACGGATCTTTTTGCAATATGCCTGTTTATTGATACCGCGTTTATGACTGTACATGTTTGACGGATCTTTTTGCAATATGCCTGTTTATTGATACCGCGTTTATGACTGTACATGTTTGACGGATCTTTTTGCAATATGCCTGTTTATTGATACCGCGTTTATGACTGTACATGTTTGACGGATCTTTTTGCAATATGCCTGTTTATTGATACCGCGTTTATGACTGTACATGTTTGACGGATCTTTTTGCAATATGCCTGTTTATTGATACCGCGTTTATGACTGTACATGTTTGACGGATCTTTTTGCAATATGCCTGTTTATTGATACCGTGTTTATGACTGTACATGTTTGACGGATCTTTTTGCAATATGCCTGTTTATTGATACCGTGTTTATGACTGTACATGTTTGACGGATCTTTTTGCAATATGCCTGTTTATTGGTACCGTGTTTATGATTGTACATGTTTGACGGATCTTTTTGCAATATGCCTGTTTATTGTTACCGTGTTTATGATTGTACGTTTATGTACCTGGATGTTACACTAAATGTGTATACATGTATACACGCATCTATATATATTGTCCTCAGGTCAGGCATTTGTCCATATAGGGATAAGAACAAAACAATGCTTGATTAAAATGGCCGCCGTTATTCAGGTCACTCGCGTGTGGCAAGGTATAAGAATTGGAGATTAAGTGTGTTTTGGTATATATTGTGAATCTGGATTTTGTGTGTACCATAGTGATGTATTCGTCTGTTCTTGTCGTGCTGGTATGTGAACTTTAATATATTTCGTAGTTCTGGAAACCAGACTGAAAATTTTGTATACAGAATATACTGGGTGGGGTAGCCGAAGAGCCAGATTTGTTATCAACGACACCTACATTCCGGGTTCGTCACGCATGACTGCACATTGGATATCGCTCACATATTAAGCCAGAGAAGAGAAACTACGGTTTTGTCTTTGCAAGTGTATTATATTGTACTATATTGATTCACATGAATGACTTAGATATAGATTGAACAGGATCCGTACTATGAACTTGTAGTGTAAAAAGTGTAGCCAGTCTCGTTTTACGTTAATACGGGAAGTTGAACTGAATAACTGTACATAGCTCCTATACGCCATAGGAACCGTTAGTTGATTACGATAGCTGTGCACGTGCGACACATATAATTACGCTATGGATACCGATTACAACAATGGCGATGATTACACACCGGTGTACACTGAATTACAGCCAGCGCAAATATGCGAGAATATCGATATGAAGGTTCCCGTCGGTGTTCAATTTGATCAAGTCATGTTCTCTCAGCCGTGTTATAATCCCGAGGAATTGACGCGACACACTGACGAAGGTAACACACTTGATTTGTCGGCCATGTTGGATTCCAACGACCATACACAGAGTATATCTGACACACATCTACGGCAATTGACAGTTCTGTTCAGAGGTTTCCCAAAGATAATGTTCAAAGACAATATATTGAAGCTGTACTCTTCTTGTGAGGTCCGAATGGAACAGGTCAGATCCGACCTATTCGAAATGGTGAAGAGACTTGATGGCTTTCCTCTTCATTGTGTCATGAAGAAACGCGTAGGTACTCGTATTGGCAACTCTGTACAGTCGAAATTGGCCGGGGATATACATACTCTGTTGTCAGTGCTTGAAGGCGCAGAGCTAAAATGTCCTGAAATGCGCGATCTTCTTAGCACGACGCGTCGGATTCGTACCAAGTCCACAAATGCACAAGCATCCTGTGTCGATAGCTCTGGGCAAAATGAAACCTCAAGTCGTGCAACGGATGCTGATATTGCCTGTCTGAAAGAATCCGTTATAAGCCTTAAATCAGACATCTTAAACATAAGACAGAAACTTGTGGCAAATGAAAATGCGCGCTCCAATCAAATGAGAGTGCTGAAAGAGACTGTGTCCAGTTTGAAATCAGATTTACAGTGTTTGTCGGAATGCGTTCAAGAAAATGTGGGTATAATCAAATTATGCACCGAACGCATTGAATCTGAAAAGTCAAATGGTATAGTAAGTCTTCGGAATGAGGTCAAACAAATTAAACAGAGTGTTAGCTTGCTTGAGGATAGTGTGTCGAATGCTAGCCCCAACACACCATCATCAAACAAGAAACAGAAGCGTAAGAAACCTGTTAGAAATGTTTCAGATGACAATGTTACCGAAAAGTGTTCTAGTAGTGGCAACGTGAAAAAGTCCAGTCATAGAGATGAGATCGCCGTCGCTACGGAAAACTTCTTTGATCCTTTGACGATAGTGGACAATGTTGAAGGTTGTATAGAATATGCTTCAGAGAGCAATAGCAGATTTAATGCCACTGATGAACAGGTATTGTCAAGTGTACGGAATAAAGACATAGGTAGCATAACAGGCAGTGGTAAGGACAGGTCATCAAATGAGTTAGGGAAACAGTTAGAACTTGAAGGTAGTGCTGAAAAGGAACGTAGCTATGCTGATGCTGTTACACTTGGGAGTCCTTCCATTCATAGATGCGGCTCCGACCCTGAAGGTGAAAGGGTTTTAGGCGGTGTTCAGGAGGATCCTGCACCGTCCAACCGTAATAGTGGTTCTGAAAGTTCTGGCAGACTAGAGAGTCATATACCGGTTGTATGTAATAGGTTCAACAAAGGCACCGGTGTTAGGAACTCGCATGTTTCTCTTGATGACTTTGTTGAGCCTGTTAGGAAACACACTAAGCGGTTCTATATCCGTGGCTTTAAGTCCACTATAACCGAGAATAAAATAGCTGCCTATGTGAATGAAAGGGGTCCAAAGGTGACAAAGGTTACTATATTTCGATATAGTTACAAGCCACTTGTTGTTCGGTTGAATGTTGAGGACAATAATGATGTCCACATGATAGATGATCCCGAATTCTGGCCCCAAGGTATTTTTTGTAGGCCATGGTACTCGAACAATGATTTCAGACAGAGACAGAATCATTCTTCCAGTACCTCTGGTCATGGTAGTCGTATGGTTTACAGACGGCGACGCCCTAGCTACAGTCTGAATTCTGGTAACCGGAGCTCCGGTGATGGTTTGGGTGATGATGCAATGTATAACAGATCGGACATCAATGATTTCAATCCCTATCTCTGGTACTGGGAAGGTGATTGTGATTGTTAACATGGCAATCGTAGTGAAATATACATGGCTGTAGATCATTGCCTCAATCTTATGACATGGAACACGACAGGAATTATGTCGAGTTGTACCTATCTCTGCGATATTTTAAATGAGAGACAAATTGATATTTGTGGTATAAGTGAACATTGGTTATTTAAAAAAGATTTACATTTTTTGGATAGAATTGATACATGTTACACGAGTTTTGGTGTGTCAGATTATGCTTTAAACCTGCCTAGCAGACGTAAAGTCGGAAAAGGTGGAGTTGCTATAATATTCCATCGTAAACATGCAGACAACATAGTTACATTAGAATTACAGAGTGACCGAATAATCGGTATACAGTATGAGCTTTCTTCTCACCAGTATATATACATATTTCAGATATACCTACCGAGTAGAAACCACAGTGTAGTTTTGTATAAAGAGTATTTAGATGAGCTATCGAATATTATTAATATATATTCCCCGAAAGGTATGGTCGTCATAATGGGTGATATGAATGCACATTTGTCATCTTCGCGGTTTTACAAACAGCTAGATGATCGTGGCAGATGTTTCAGTGAATCTATTTTGAAAGAAAACTTTATTTCTGTATCAGTTTTAGACATATGCACTGGCGCCGAAGCTACCTTTGTTTCGCCTAACGGAAAAAGCTTGATAGACCATATACTAATACAGGAAGAAAAGAGAAATACTGTGTTGACGTGTGAAATTTTAGATGATTCTGCACTAAATGTTTCCAATCACAGACCCGTGCTCTGTACACTTGCTGTGCCTTGTTATGCTAGTAACGTGAAGCTATGTAGTAATAGGATAAAATGGTCGAAGGTTCCAGCACAGAAGTTAAGTGAATACGAGAAACACTTAACCGGAAATACAAATTTGCATCAGGCATGTGTAGAAGATGTTCAAGGTACACAGGGAATCGATAATTTGTATAAGCTATTAGTACAGTCTGTGGTGTCTGCTGCAGATGAATGCTTACCGAAATCACGCTTTAAGAGATATCTCATACCTTACTGGAATTCTGAGTTAGGTAATTACCACAATGTAATGAAGCATAAACGCAGGCTCTGGATAGTGAAAGGTAAATTGCGCACAGGTATAGAGTATGACGAATACAAGTCAGCCAAATGTTCGTTTAGGCGCTTGCATAGGAAATCAGTAGATAATTACATGCAGAAATTATATGATGATATTGACGAAGCTGCTGAGTTTGATCAAGATTCCCTCTGGCGACTTGTTAATAGTCGGCGTAACACTTCAGGGTCAAACTCGGGGTCTGAAATGGAGTTCAGTGGCACAACTTACAGAGATCCAAAGATAATTACAGAGAAATGGAAAGAGTATTTTGCAATGTTGTATACACCTAATGATAATGATTATGACGAACAATTTAAGAATTTCATTCATAATGACAGTCAGGCATATCATGATTACATTGACGACAACAGTGTGCAATTAGATAGACACTATACTCCTTTAAATTCTGAAGAAATAAAAGAGGTGTTAAAGAAATGTAACAGATCTAAAGCGTGTGGACCGGACAAAGTTTACTATGAACATCTTATCTTTGGAGGCAATATAATAGAAAGCCTATTGACGAAACTTTTTAACGCCATGCTTTTTTCATCTTATACACCTATATCGATGAAAGAAGGTACAATTATTACACTGTACAAAGGAGGTAAAAAGCTGAAAAGCGATCCAAATAGTTACAGAGCAATTACGCTCTCCTCAGTTTTCTTGAAACTATACGAGAAAGTTTTGTTAAACCGTGTGAAATCATGTAGCTATCTGCCTGAAAATACATTACAGGGTGGTTTTCGTGACCAACTAGGATGCTTAATGACCTCATTTGGATTTCGCGAAGGGTTAGCATTTGCAAAAGAAAACGAAAGTAAGCTATATGTGTGTATGCTGGATGCTAAACAAGCATTTGATAGAGTTTGGCATGAGGGACTGTTTTATAAATTAAGACAGTATAGAATTGATCCGCTAACTTACAAAGCCTTCCATAATATGTACATCGGTATGAAAAGCAAAGTACTGTTCAGGGGCTATGAATCTGGTTGGATAGATATAAGACAAGGTACAAGGCAAGGGGGAATAAGCAGTCCATTTTTCTATCTGATCTATATTAACGGTCTTATAGATGAGATAAAACAGTCAGGGTTAGGTTTTTATGTCAGAGATGTAAACTGTAACTGTCCAACTGTAGCAGATGACATGATGTTATTGTCATTTTCAAGAGCGGGCTTACAGGAAATGATGAATATTTGTTATAGATATTCACGTAAATGGCGCTATGAATATAATGCCAAAAAGACTGTTGTTATTGTTTTCAACGAATCGAGAAATGAATACAAAGGCATTTGTAGGTCGTGGTATCTTGGAAATGACATTGTGGGGGAAAACGATAGTTGTGTTCATCTTGGTATAGAGTACAGTAAATACCATAATGATAGCAATAGTATAAATGATTCTTGCAGAAAGTTAAAGGGAACATTTATGAGTTTAATAAATTCCGGTTTACACGAAAAAGGGTTGCACCCGATAACATCTGTTAAGTTGTATAACTCTATTGTAATCCCTAAGGCATTGTATGGATGCGAGCTTTGGAATTGTCTCACTAATTCACAACTGCTAGATCTAGAAAGAGCTCATAGATATTATTATTATTATTATTATTATTATTATACCACATTTATATAGCGCTCTTTTCACACGGGATATGTGCGTTCAAAAGCGCTGTACATGGATGAAATCAATAATCGGAACGAACCGCATGATTATCTATCCAGACAATGAAAGATTTACAATAGATATTCAATAAATATAAAAATCACTAGCCGGACGGTCAGTGAAGGATATACAAAAGATATACAATAGATATGAAATCATAAACCGGAAGGAACGGCATGATCGTCCATCCAGTCAATGAAATGTATGCAAAATATATACAATAAATATAAAATCACTAACCGGTAGGAACCACATGATTATCCACCCGATATTGTATAAAATACTTACAGGGTATTCCAAAACGGTCACCGTCTTCAATCAGTCTAAGTTTACTAGGTCAGTTGCCACTACAGTTTACAATCGATAGGCGCAAGTTGTTATTTTTTGGCCAGATGTGTAGATTATCGGCTGATCATTTTTCAAGAGACTTGTTTCATCAACGGATTTTACAGTACTCAATGACGTCTGAGGGTATGCGTGGTTTTTTCCCAGACGTTGGGCGCGTTTTTGATAAGTACAATTTACAGGGTGTTATATTGGACTTTATACAGACTGGAAACTTTCCATCTAAAAGTGTGTGGAAATACATTGTACAGAAACAAATTACAAATTGTTTTCGAAATGCGTGTTCTTCAGACAATATTTGCAACAGCGGTCCGAACGATTTTTCTGTTGTACAGTCCGATCCGCTTCGAACATCGGGGATATGGTTGTTAAGCAGGAAACATGTGAGACTTAAACCGCATTGTCAGAGTACAGCGGTCTTGCTTTGTAAGTTTTTTTATGACGACTTTACTCGGGTCTGTCCCATTTGCAGCGCACCGCTCTTTGAAAATGTCATAGAACACGTATTTCTGTACTGTAGTATTACTGAAAACTGTCGTGTCACTATGTGGCATAAACTTTACTATGTTGCAGGTGACAAGATGTTTAAAATGTATATAGACCAGACACCAAGGAACCAGATTATTTCCCTGTTTAATGGGTTACAGTCTATTCATGGTGATGGGGAACTATCGACGAACTGTCAGAAAATATTAGCCAGGTTCGCCCATCGGGTACACTTGTTGTCAAATTCTACATATCCGCATTGTTAAGTCATTGGTGGTTAGTTATGTATGTGGCCGCCGAAATCTGTTGACAGTAGACAAATCTTAGTTGTATTGATCAACAGTTAGGACCCTGGTCAATGCTGATTACGATCAGAGATTATCACCATAATGTCGTGTTTAGGTGTGTAGCTTCTGAGTCAGGCTACTCAGCATCTTTTTCTAAGTTATGCATACGGTATGTCATGCAATATTGATATGTTAGAGGATTGTATGACCTTGTACTTATCATAAGGTGTACAATTCATAATTAAGGTTTGTATGTAAACCTTTGAATACAACTCTTTATTTCGTTTCGTAAGAGATGTACAAAGAAAGGGTTTCGTTATGACACACACGCAAGCAGTGCAGACCAGTATTAGAGGGTCGACGCGTTTATTCTGAAATTGTTCTGCAATGTTTGACCTGATGAATTTCATTCTTAGCTGTCTGGTACGAATGGGGATGGTTTCGGTTAAACAATAGTCATCATTGATTCATTGGTAATATCGAAATGGTTCGTTAATTCGGCTGATTTGTACATACTTGTAGTATTTGTGCTCAACATTACATGTTTTATTTGTTTGTGCCTGTTCTCTTGTAAAAGTTATATGTAATCCTTTGTACATATTTGTTCAGTTTTGTTACGTTGTGTATGTTGTATGCGTCTGTTACTACACTCTCCAACATTGGAGGAAATAAAGAAATCAATCAATCAACCATCCAGTGCTTTGTATATTATTATTATAATTATTATTATTATACCACATTTATATAGCGCTCTTTTCACACAGGATATGTGCGTTCAAAAGCGCTTCGCATAGATACATTTTATGTACAAAACAGGGTATATTCAATGCATGATCATAGAATATTTAAAATAAAATATGTTTAATACTTATATATAGATAAGAATAATAATTAAAAAAAAGAGAATTTATTTAGAGCATAGGTAAACCAACTTCATCCTTTCCGTAAGTTTATCTGTCTGTGTCATATTATGCTCTATTATATTGTGTCAACGCACTCAGAACACAAAAAACAAAACTTGAATGTAACATTCTATAGACAGTGTCAGTACGTCACACAGTTATGACTCAGAACCAACAGACGTGGGTACATTTTTGGCATACAACACTACACATAAAATATTGCCTTACATATATTGGAAAATTGGGTAACAGAACAGATCAATTTGAAGTTCATGCATATAAACTACGCAATACAAATAAACAACTGTTATATACGCGCAATATGCAACCCCTCCAGTCAAATACTATTCGACCCGCTATGGCAATGAGGGAGTACACAAAGGATAACCCGTATTTTAACAGAGTTATAATAGGGTATATCCAACTATTAATTACAGAGTAAAATGTGGACAGCGGAATCTCGCTGCCACAACACCCGCACGTACAACAGCAAGGGGATTCCCTAGAAGTCCATAAAATTATGGATGAGATTTTTGTTGTTCGTTTATCTATTGTTTTCTTCTTCTTTTTTTCTACATTTGTGGAGCATTATGTTTGAAAAGGGGGTTCAAATATAGAGTAAATATAGTTGAACTATCTGATGCTTTGTATTGTTTTGATTTGTTTGTGTTTGTCATATTTCAAGTGTATATTTGCAAGTGGTCAAATGCAATATTTACTGGTGAGATGCTACTAATATTTACTGGTTAGATGCCACTAATATTTACTGGTGAGATGTCACTAATATTTACTGGAGAGATGCTACTAATATTTACTGGTGAGATGCCACTAATATTTACAAGTACTGGTGAGATGCCACTAATATTTACTGGTGATATGCCACTAATATTTACTGGTGAGATGCCACTAGTATTTACTGGTGAGATGCCATTAATATTTACTGGTGAGATGCCACTAATATTTACTGGTGAGATGCCACTAGTATTTACTGGTGATATGCCACTAGTATTTACTGGTCAGATGCCACTAATATTTACTGGTTAGATGCCACTAGTACTGAAATTGAACTATTATCAGAGCAACAGTTACATGTAACCCTTTCCTGCATAAACATGCCTTTTCATGCATTTGCAGCCAGTGTAGAGCCAGACTCAACCATTTACTCCATGAATATTAATGTAAGAATTTATTACTGCATGGATGTTCATGAACTGAATATTTTACTATCAAACATTCACATTTTTAACTGTGACAGAAACTTCAGAATCAGATCTATACTAATCCATAAGCAAACAGGCCAGACCCCGGTCAAACAGCCCCTACTGATCTATTTTTTACTCTGTAAGAGTTCTAAAGGTTTTTTTTATATGAGGGAAAGGTTTAATGAACATATCAGTAAAACCGATGGATTCTCCCGAAAGCGAACTGTTTCGGTGATATGCTACCTCTTCAGTTTTCATAAAATTCCAGCTAGCAGTCTCTTGAATAATAGAAAGGGCACGATTATTGTTGTATACATATTCATATTTAAATACATTTTTAATAAAAACTGTCTTTAGGGTTCAGGGAATTCTAACTAGCTTGATACTACGTACAAGGATTGTTGACACACAGCTTAAGACAAAAAATAATTATATGTAGTATCAAGATTAAAACAGCTAGGACTGTTAGACTTCGGGCAATTTGGCTTAGCTAAATTTAGGGGTTCGAGAGGGGGCAACTCGAAATCAAAGAGAACAAAGCGTTTTGGGGATGTAAATAAAGGTGTTCATTTAAACAAATTAAGGGAAATACCCCAATCAATTCCAATTGTTTCTGGAAACCGGCAGATCAAAAGGGAAATTCCATCTGCTGGTGTAAATTTCTATCACTTGAAAGAGTTACCCCAGATAATCAGACCTACTGTTTCAAAACCTCACAGAAACACTGGTAAATTTTCAGCAGTGCCCTTTCCCAGAGTAACGGACAATCTTGTACTTGTGAAACGCGAACCTCCAACGCCAGCCAGAATTCAGACTTTTGTAAAAGTATGCAGCATAAATCCTAAATCAGTCAAAAACAAGGCTCTTTCTTTTTGCGACTATATTGTTTCAAATGACTTAGATGTGGTAGCCGTTACAGAAACCTGGCTCGGTAGTTCTGTAGACAAATCGTGCCTAAGTGAACTAGTTCCCACCAATTACAAAATTGAACATGTCCCTCGCTGCAATGGCAACCGTGGCGGCGGGGTGGCAGTCATACATAAGACTTCAATAGGACTTCGTCTCCATTCGTCAACAAAAGATGGCGATTTCTCAAATTTTGAGTACATGGACTGCACCATAAGTATCCAAGATTTCACTCTACGCCTAGTAGTCGTTTACAGACCACCGCCATCGCGGGGAAATGGCCTTAAAACCGGAGATTTTCTTGATAATGAATGGCCACTTTTCCTATCTAAATTTGTGACTTGTGATAGACCAGTCATCATTGTAGGGGACTTAAACATCCATCTTGACAATCAAAGTGACAGGAACACAGTTAACTTTGTTAGTACACTAGAGTCATTTGGATTGCAACAGCATGTGGATGAAGCCACTCATGTAGGTGGACATACCCTTGATGTTATTATCACGAGAAACGGTGATGACTGTGTGTCAAATATTGAGGTCACCGATCCAGGACTATCTGACGGCACTGGTAAAGTTTCGCGCGATCATTTTTCCGTAACTTTCGAAGCAAAGGCGGCTAAACCTCCAACAGTGAGAAAAACTGTTTTATTTCGGAAACTTAGAGCAATTAATGTTGACTCATTTAAAACAGATCTCATAAACTCTGAACCCATCAAAGCAAGTTTGCAAATGACAGATGTTGATGAGCTGGTTAACACATATACCCAAGCGCTGGCGGCACTTGCCGATAAACATGCACCATTGCGTACTAAAACCATAACGCTCAGACCATCATGTCCGTGGTATACCCAGGAACTGCACGATGCTAAACATGCTCGGCGCAAGTTGGAAAGAAATTGGAGAAAATCCAGACTCACAATAGACCATCAGCTATACAGAGAACAGTGTGCCAAAGTAAACAAGCTGTTGGCAAAGGCAAAGGTTGATTTCTACTCAGAGAAAGTAGAATCTTGCCAGGCAGACTCAAAGAGTCTTTTCAAAGTTACTAAGCACCTGTTAGGCACGACTAGTGACATCAATTTGCCTAAGACTTCGTCCTCAAGACAACTTGCACAAGACTTCAGTGACTTTTTTGTCAACAAAGTGGACAAAATTCGGGCAGATATTGCATCAGACACTGTATCGAGTGCACCAGTTATTACTGAAATTCAACATGCAACGAACGCTTTTGATAGTTTTGTTACAGCTACAGAAGAAGAAGTAGAACAGATCATTAAGGCATCCCCTTGCAAGTCATGTGAACTGGATCCTATACCTACATGGCTGTTAAAGTCATGCCTTGGTGAACTTCTTCCGATTCTGACGAAAATTGTAAACTCCTCTTTAGACACTGCCTACGTTCCAAAAAACTTCAAGATGTCACATGTCAGACCTATTTTGAAGAAACCGAATCTGGATTCAGACGAACTTAGGAATTATAGGCCTGTTTCGAATTTGCCATTTGTCTCCAAAGTGTTAGAAAAAGTAGTGGACAAGCGCATCGAGTCCCACTTGACCTCAAACGGACTACATGAGCATCATCAGTCGGCATACCGAAAGCATCATTCAACGGAGACTGCTCTCCTGAAAGTTCAGAACGACATCCTTCAATCCCTAGATAAAAACGAAATAACTGTTCTCGTCATGCTCGACTTATCGGCTGCATTTGACACTATCGATCATGAAACTCTGCTGAAACGCCTGGAAAAAGACTTCAGAATTATTGGAAAACCTCTTGAGTGGATAACCTCCTACCTGAATGACCGCTATCAAATAGTCTCAGTAGATGGAGAACTGTCCACCCCAGTTAAAATGGAATATAGCGTGCCACAGGGTTCCGTCCTAGGACCAAAACACTACATCATGTACACGAAACCTGTTGGCTCAATCTGCAGAAATCATGGGCTTAATCACCATTTCTATGCCGATGACTCACAGTTATACCTGTCCTTTAAGCCCAAGGGCATATCCTGTCAACTGGAGGCTTTATCGCGAGTTGAGGACTGTCTCAAAAAAGTAGTCTCTTTGGATGCATCAGAACATGCTGAAGCTCAATACTGACAAGACTGAGGTCATTCTGTTTCATACAAAAAACACAGAAGTACCTGCAGAGGTTAGTGTGCAAGTAGGACCCTCTAAAATCAAGCCATCTTTGTGTATAAAGAATCTCGGTGCATGGCTCGATTCACAAATGGATATGACATCACATGTCAATTCCGTGTGTAGGTCTAGTTATGCACAGCTCCGGCAAATAGGCCATATTAGAAAGTACCTCTCACCTGATGCTACCAAGACTTTGGTAAACTCTCTTGTTACATCGAAAATAGACTACTGCAATTCACTGCTGCATGGGATTTCAAACAACTCACTGCGGAAATTTCAAAGGGTGCAAAACACAGCAGCCCGCATCATTACCAGAACTTCTCGATATAATCATATCACGCCGGTTTTGAAGGAACTTCACTGGCTTCCGGTTCAACATCGAATTGAATTCAAAATTCTGACTCTTACATATAAAGCCATGCACAATGAATCTCCCAAGTACATTGTCGACATGCTTGACGTATACAGGCCGCGCAGAGAGTTAAGGTCAGCAAGCAGATCATTGTCGTTGGTTGTGCCAAAAAGTCGTACGGTAAAATACGGTGAGAGAAGTTTCATGCATGCAGCTCCGAAACTTTGGAAAGCTCTACCGTCAGGCATTAGAGACGCAAGGTCACTGGCATGTTTCAAAAGGTGTCTGAAAACGCACTTTTTCAACATTTGTTACTAGGACAGTTTTGCTCAGAATAGGAATGGCTTTCAGCCAACCTATTAAGCTAACAGATTACCCAATAGTCATGTACTGTGGCAACTAAGCTAAGGATAGGTATGGCTTTCAGCCAACCTATTAAGCTAACAGTTGACCCAGTAGTCATGTACAGTGGCAACTGAGTTCAGGATAGGAATGGCTTTCAGCCAACCTATCAAGCTAACAGTTGACACAATAGTCATATAAATGGAATGATTTTCAGTCAGACCATTTATTCTAATTTATGATATTGATGAGCATGGCTTTCAGTCAACTTGTCTGTATCAAGTTTGTTAATATAGATTATTCTAATTCGTGATACTGATGAGCATGGCTTTCAGTCAACTTGTCTGTATCAAGTTTTGTTAATACAGATTATTCTAATTTGTGATATTGATGAGCATGGCTTTCAGTCAACTTGTCTGTATCCAGTTTGTTAATACAGTTTATGCTATTCCTTGCGGATAGTGATCTTATATCTATTGTATATCTTTTTCATATCTTTAACTGACCGGTGGAAATCATGTAGTTCCTTCCGGCTAGCAATTTCATATATATTGTACATCTTTCATTGTCTGGATAGATAATCATGCTGATCGTTCCGGTTAGTGATTTTCATCCATGTGAAGCGCTTTTGAACGCACATATCCAGTGTGAAAAGAGCGCTATATAAATGTGGTATAATAATAATAATAATAATATGTAAATATATGCGAAATCTGTGAAATTTGAAGTACATACAAAGTGCACTTTACTTAATGACAATATTCCCCTCAAATGGCATTGTTATCAATCTAGAAGACCTGAATAATAATGCACACACAATTTTCTTGTGAAATAAAACAAAGAGAAAGAGAGAAGAAGAAAGCCCGCTACGCAAGTGATAACGGAGAGGATTCAACCATGGCATACAGTAGATATTGCCCTTGTACAATACAGCTACACTAATGGGCGGCCAAGCTTCAATGGTGTCCGGTAGCAGGCATTTTATAAGATTGAGCGGCGACAAAGAAGAGGTACATTCCCCTTAAACATGCACATTATCACATTCTGTTCAATTAAATCCAGTGTAATGGATTTACCTTTACTAATGGTTCATCTTTGGTAGAGATGTACCGGACACCATTTCCCTGAAGCGATCTGAAATGGAAAGCTCGATTCTATACATATACATTATATTTAAAGCAGAATTCGCAGTAACGTTTGGACCTGATATCTGTCAGTATCTCTACATTTGCTTATCTACATGCCGTGACAGAAGACTGACAAAGCGCTGGCTAGGTGGCATTTGCAGCCTGTCACTAACAAAGCGCTGGCCAGGTGGCATTTGCAGCCTATCACTAACAAAGCGATGGCTAGGTGGTATTTGCAACCTATCACTGACTAAGCGCTGGTCATGTGGCATTTGCAATCTGTCACTGACTAAGCGCTGGCTAGATGGCATTTGCAGCCTGTCACTGACTAAGCGCTGGCTCGGTGGCATTTGCAGCCTATCACCGACTAAGCGCTGGCTAGATGG
The DNA here is from genome assembly GCA_963576725.1 of Azorinus chamasolen. Classification (NCBI taxonomy): domain Eukaryota; kingdom Metazoa; phylum Mollusca; class Bivalvia; order Cardiida; family Solecurtidae; genus Azorinus; species Azorinus chamasolen. The sequence continues at coordinate 49,207,392 of OY755238.1, read as the reverse complement.
CATTTGCAGACTGTCACTGACTTAGCGCTGGCTAGATGGCATTTGCAGCCTGTCACTGACAAAGCGCTGGCTAGGTGGCATTTGCAGCCTGTCACTAACAAAGCGCTGGCCAGGTGGCATTTGCAGCCTATCACTAACAAAGCTATGGCTAGGTGGCATTTGCAACCTATCACTGACTAAGCGCTGGCCATGTGGCATTTGCAATCTGTCACTGACTAAGCGCTGGCCAGGTGGCATTTGCAGCCTGTCACTGACTAAGCGCTGGCTAGATGGCATTTGCCGCTTGTAACTGACAAAGCGCTGGCTAGATGGCATTTGCAGCCTGTCACTGACAAAGCGCTGGCTAGGTGGCATTTTGCAAACAGCTTGAATCTTGACGAGACGTTGAGTGCCAAGGGTTATTATCAACATCCAAACTATTTGACACTCGTCAATTCTTTCTCAAATGCTTCAAGTACAAAATGCAGCAGACCGCGGTTTAAACAGATAATTGTTTTACTGCAAGAGAAGGGTAAAAGGGTGGTATTTAATATTTTGATTGTCCAAAGGTAATAACTGGCACTAAATGTAAAAGGAAACGGTACGTTTACCTTTGCATACTGTGCAAGATTTTGCACAATAGAATATGGCCCAGTCTGGTGGGCTTGTACAGTTTTGGACCTTGATAGCACAGTCAGGAAGTCTGTCCTCGCATGTCACTGTAATAAGATATACTATGCTTACCACATGGCAGAAACGTATGCAAAGTCTCCGGAACGCGACTTACAGGGCTTACTGCAATGGGAGAAACATTTTGCATCCATCTCAACCGGGTCCATACTGTTTGACATATCCTTTACGTTTTAGAGAAGAAATTAAAAGAAATTATGTGGCGCCTCTACAATTAATAAATACACACTGAAAAAAACATCTATAATACTTACGGGAACACCCACACTATCTATGGATATACTTGTAAATTTACTGAGCAAAAACTCGTTTTGTGCTATTAGCGCACCAAAAAATAAGAGTATATCCAAATTTATACTGTCACCGACCACTAAAACGATCGTGAAACAGGTTGCCGGATATGTTTCGTGTTATCCAACCACTTTCCTTATTCCCTTTTCTTGAATACTATAGGCAATGAAGCTCAGTACCAAAATTTGATATCCAGTCAGGTTTTCCTTATCGTGCGTAGGAATACGAAATTATTTTGACCCATTTTATTTGGACACATCAAATGATAAATGACGTTATTACCAGTCAGAGTAAATCCTTGGAATTTGATTGGTCAGTTTGCCAAAAACTGCCGGGGTGTGCAGAACCGTATTCGACGTCTTCCACGGAGAATACAGAATTCAAATTTGACGTGTGACGTCATTCGTTTTGTTTTTGTTTTTAGCGTCGATTCGAACTTTCATATCGTCCTCACTCCATTAATTCTGGACGGATTACGACCAAATAATCGATAATAAACGTAAAAAACTGTTCCTCGTATGTTCCTCAATTTGACACAATCAACTTCTCAGTACAGCGTGTAACCGTTTACACTCAAATGTTTACACGTGAGGTTTGAATTCCTCTTTCGAAATTGCTCTTAGACGACGTCATATTTGCTCTGTGATGACGTTATGTTTTCCTTATCATAAATTCTGAAGGGAGGTGATCCCCTGAGAGCAAAAATTGCAACACAAAAAGAGAAAATTGCAGACTCGGTTTTATTGAGTCTGTTCATGAACAGTAATTGAAACTGCAACACTGCTCACGCCCCCTAGCACCGGCTTAAGCGGTATTCAATTTTCAGAACAAGAAGTACTGAAATTCATGATCTCAAAGGATCAGAAGGTATAATAACACTGAGAATGGAGTACGGGGCGACGTTTTACTGTCGTAATATAATTAGAGATATAATATCAGCAAATAAAGAGTTGTTCGTTTCTTAATTATGTAAATCGGATCTCTGACTGGTAATAAATTCGTTACACGGTAATTTGGCAGGGTGTACGGGCTGGTATGACCGGGTTAGACTAACGCCTCAGGAAATACGGGATCTAACCAGCCCGTACACCCTGTCAAATAACCGTGTAACGCCGAAGGAAATACTTGGTCTAACCCGGTCATACCAGCCCGTACACCCTGCCAAATTACCGTGTAACTAATATCATTTTGTCTCGCCAAAGTTTACACAGTAAAGATACAAAGGGACTATGATAGAGAGAAAATATGACACAATTCAAATTATTCTCATTTTTGTTGTTTAAATTTTTAAAAGACCGGGTTAGACTAACGCCTCAGGAAATACGGGATCTAACTAGACCGAATTGTTGGTCCAAACATCGCTCCAGATCGGTATGTGAGTAGCTCTAGAACCTACTCTACCACAACCCAGGGTAGGGGGTAATGTGTTTTATCGAGAGTTGACCGTTTATTATGGTTATTAGACAGTTGGGATCTGTCAGCCTAATGAGTAATTCAGCTTGCGTGTGGGGAAGTCCAAATAGTTTACTTAACGTGTACATTAAATATGTCATGTATATATCGATATATTTACTATGGATGTCATTTATGTAACGCGCTTTTACTTTTATTTGATAAATGTTCATCAACACTAAGGATGCATTAAACAGTCGTACTGTCATTTGCAAACAGTGATACCTCATATAAGAGGACTTCCCCGGGAGGCCACTTTTCAGGTTACATACTGCTTATCATTATACTTAAAGTGGTTCATTTATGAATAGACTACTGACTCTTCAGTTGAACAGTGATGGGTATTTCCATTTTCAGTTTTCAGCATTTAAAGGGTTCATGCTTGGGTAGTTAGCTAGATGCGAGCCTTATTTATACTTGAATGCACATAGAGGGTAGTGTACGGAAACTATGGCCGTTGTAGTCTAAGAGGGGAATTCTTGTAAACCTCAACAGGCTGGATGGAACCGGATGTGACACCGAGTCACTCGGAGTCTCAACAGGATCCAAACGGTTGGTTTCTGTAAACGTGTTTTTGTAAAAGATTGAATGACGTATTGCTATTAGAGGGGGGAGATTATGTAATCTTAGTAACATGCAGTTTTGACTGACCCGCCCAACCCCTCATACACATGCACCTTTATATGTGTTCTAAATATGTGTTCTAAATTGGTGTGCCATTATATAGTAGGAATAGTCTTCGGTATAACTTTGAGTGTGAGTTGTTCTTTTCTATATTTATGTGTTGATTATAATGTTAACTCGTTCCCCTAACACAACTGCGTTTTGACTCATTTGCTAGCAGACTAAAGCCTGATCAGATTGCTCCTATGGGGGCCTTCTGATCAGGGTCTGTTCTGTTAGCTCTCGACGTATATATCTCTTCCTACTTTTTGTCAAAGTAAACATTTTCTTTGTAACTTTTGCCTTAAGTTGTGCGCAACTGCTTCGAAACTCAACTGCCGTTCCTAAAAAAAGGCTGTTATATGCGCTTTTTATCAGTCTGTACTCGTATTGTGAGATTGTCAATCTGCGGGGAGGATTCTCACATAGGGCAAATCTTTTGGGGTTCGATTTGTATTTAATGTTGATTTAACCTTTCTAGTTGTTAATTGGCACTTTATATTCATTTTCTGGAAAGTATTGACATATGCTTACTTTTAAAGCGTAACACAACCACTCACAATTTTTTTCTTTATATACTTATTTTTTATTTGGTTATGCGTTTGATTAGTATATATTTTCTTTCTGTTTTTCTTTTCGAAATGTTTTGGAAACGAATTGACGCACATATTTGGAGGATTGGATTCTGTGACAGAAGTATGCATCCAGTTGTTAGTGTTTTCGTCTTAGTGTTGGCAATTGTGAAATACATGTATCTGCAATTTTCGGTGACATGATTAATCGTGGATCCAAATTATCTGCCAGCGCTAAGACATATTGCGGGTATTACCGTTTCTCGATGTTGATTACCCTAACTGTGATCACTTATATTATAAATTACGATTTATATATATATTCTGTAAAGGAAAACATGGATAAACCACACGAAATTAGCTGTAAGATAGCCCTACGCGTCAACAATTATTGGAAATCAACATCCGTTGGCCTCATACGACAGCAAAATGCTTGTTTTGCTCTTAATGTTCTTATCTGTTTCATATTATTCACCATAATAGTGCTATGGGTGTTGATTCTGATTATAATTTCTGGCGATGTCCACCCTAACCCCGGTCCTTCTTTTATATCGTTCATGTCTGATACAAATTCCTCCTCATTTTCTAGTAAAGTAGATACTATAGATCCTACTAAGCGTTTATCTTTCGTACATTACAATGTGCAAAGCATTTATCATAAACTTGACATTTTGAGTACTGAATTACAAGTTTTTGATAGTCTTGGCTTCTCTGAAACCTGGTTGGACCAACGATCTGATGATTGAATCCTATTCAATTCCTGAGCGTAAAGATCGAGTTGGTGATAGTCACGGAGGCCTCCTATTATATACTAAAGACATTATACAAGAAGAAAAGATCTTGGACCCTTGGGAATTGAATGTATTTGGATCGAAATTTTCCTCAAAACCAAAAGTATACTTTTTGGTATTTTTTACAGGCCACCTAACATTAATCGAAACTATGAGAGTATCTCATCTTGCTTTTGATACTGGTTGTATAGATATTATAATTACCGGTGACTTTAATTATAACTTAGCAAATGAATATTCTCGCAGGACAATAAGCTCCTTGTGTACCCAGTTTACCTTAGTACAATGTATAGATGAACCGACCCATTTTACAGAAAACTCCTCCTCTATCATCGACATCATTCTGGTAAATAAAAACGACAGTTTAACTTTATCCGGCGTGGTGACCCTTTTCTAGACCAAAATGTTCGTTATCATTGTCCTATTTTTGGCATCTTAAATTTCAAAGTACATAAGACTAAGTCATTTAAAAGAAGCATATGGAATTACAATACTGGGCGATATGATCAGCTGAGGGAAATGGCCAACCAGTCAGACTGGAAATCAATGTATGACTCGGATATTAATACGCATGCAATTAACATTAGCGAACACATAATGAGCATTACCAAACAATGTGTTTTTAATAAAACAGTTACTATAAAATCAAATGAGCCCTGTTGGATCACCTCTGAGATAAAACGCTACATTAGAAAACGTAAACGCGCCTACAAACAAGCTAAACGCACCAACAATATTCGTCACTGGCAAAACTTTAGGAAAGTTAGAAACGAAACTACATCCATGATAAGAAAGTGCAAATTGGAAAACCAGCAGAAATTAGTGAGGGAAATAAATACTGGTAATCGCTCTTCCAAATCCTGGTGGAATACCCTCAAACAGTTTATTTGCCCTCGTCGTAAAGAGAGCATACCTCCACTAAAGTCTGGAAATCAAGTGATTATGAGTGACATTGATAAAGCTAACCATCTGAACGACTTCTTTGAGGAACAGTCGCATATAGACGACTCGCACACGTCTCTTCAACAATTATTAGCTCCGGATTTTAGTCTTTCTTCCATTGTAATTACATCACAAGAGGTGGAGGAGATATTGCAATCCCTATCAACAGGGAAAGCTGTCGGCCCTGATGAAATCAGTAATCGTGTTTTAAAGGAAATGGCTAGTGAAATATCTCGACCTCTTAGTGGCTTGTTCAGTCAGAGCCTCACATATTCTAAAGTTCCTAATTGTTGGAAAGAGGCTCATGTTTGTCCAATCTTTAAGGCAGGCGATCCCTCGATCGCTTCAAGCTACAGGCCTGTCTCTCTACTAAGCTCTATTGTAAAGGTTTTTGAAAAAATTCTGTTTAGACATCTTTACAATTTCTTTCGTGCCAACAATGTCATCTCAGACGTCCAATCAGGCTTCACCCCTGGTGATTCTACCACCAATCAACTTGCCTATCTGTACAATACCTTTTCGAAGGCTGTTCAATATGGGCTAGAGGTTAGGGTTATCTTTTGCGATATCAGCAAAGCATTTGATAGAGTCTGGCATAAAGGTTTATTGGAAAAACTCAAGGCTGCAGGAGTTGCAGGTGGTCTGTTGGATTGGTTTTCCAGCTATCTTACTGAAAGAAAACAACGTGTAATTTTACCTGGTACTTTCTCTGACTGGAAATACACCAAAGCTGGTGTACCACAAGGATCTATTCTAGGTCCATTGTTATTTCTTGTTTTTATAAATGACATTGTTAACGACATTGGCTGTAACATTCGTTTGTTTGCTGACGACACTAGCTTGTTTATTGTAGGTAACAATCCCATACATATGGCAACAAACATCAATAATGATATACTAAAAGTTACCTCATGGGCAGAGAAATGGCTAGTTAAATTCAATCCTAAAAAGACAGAGTCGTTAATCATCTCGAGAAAAATGTCTCGAAATGTTCACCCATCTGTATATATGCAAGACCAGCAAATTCCTGAAGTAGATTCACATAAGCACCTTGGCGTTCATCTCTCACGTGATCTAACATGGCAGTGTCATATCGAATATATTGCTACTAAGGCATGGGCAAGAATAAATGTCATGCGAAAGCTTAAATTCACTTTGGACAGATCTTCCCTTGAAACAATCTACATATATTTCATTAGACCTATTTTAGAATACGGTGATACAATATTTGATAACTGTAATGCCAGAGAATCTAACAGTTTGGAAAAAATTCAATATGAGGCTGCCCGGATAGTAACTGGGACAACTAAATTGGTTTCTATTGATAAATTATTGCATGAAGTTGGATGGGAACGCCTTGAAACCAGACGTAAAAAACACAGACTTATTCTCTTTTATAAAATGGTGTTTCATTTAACTCCACAATACCTCACGGAACTGGTACCTGGAGTGGTTGGAAGTGTTTCTCGATATGATTTAAGAAAAGCTGGGGATATTCAATCTCTTGCCTGTCGCACAACCCATTATAGCAACTCTTTCCTCCCTGCAACAATACAGGAATGGAACAATCTCCCCGAAAATGCAAAGCAATCTTCTACTCTATATGCATTCAAAAAGTATTTGAATAGCAATCTGCCAACTGTTCCTAAACAATTTTATTACGGTGTCAGAAAACAGCAGCTCATGCACACAAGGCTTCGTACAAACTGCAGTTCCTTGAACTATGACCTCTTCTCAAAGAACATATCTGACACTGCCTTGTGTACTTGTGGCCTTGTTGAGAACGCATCGCACTTCTTCCTAAGCTGCTGCAAATATACCAACCAAAGGAAACAACTTTTTGATGATGTTGCCAGATTCACTACTCCATCCCTTTCTGTCTTTCTGTTTGGTGACCCTCTTTTAAATTATGATACAAACATCATTATAGTTGAAGCCGTACATCGGTTTATCCAATCCTCAAAACGATTCTAATAAACTCGGTAACGCACATCTTCTCTCGAATACCGGTATGCTTGTTCTGCTCAGAATCCTAGAGCTCTCCACATATGTGTGTCAACTATCGTTTCTTTTTTACCTATTTATTTTTTATTTTTTCTTCAAATTTATCTTTCTCTAAAACATTTTTGTGTTAGCTGATATATTCGGCTGAACTAATTTAGTTTTTCAGTGCAATTAACATAGTTCAATAACTTGCAGTCATTTCTGCATAAAGCGAGTGTAGTTTTTTTACGGTGTTGGGAGAGAAACACAATAAGCAGTCTTGCTTTCGTTTCCATCCTTTTCTTTTCCTTTGTGTTATCATTACAATATTCATGTAAATATTTATAAATAAAATATGTTTAAACCAACTAGCCCGTACACCCTGTCAAATAACCGTGTAACGCCGATATGACACAATTCAAATTGTTCTCATTTTTGTTGTTTAATTTTTTAAAATATACTTTAAAAGAAACATTAAATGTCTTTCTCTTTCTTTTTAACTGAGAAATAGCATTATTTGTTCTTCTGTTGCACAACATGATTAAGGCTATAAGAATCCACATGTCACATACAGTAACTGAATCTTAAATCCAGAATTGTTATAGAGCTAATTTATTTTTCCAATGGAAGCCAATGCAGTCATGTCTATGAGAATACATAATTATACTTGTTACATGTATGTTGTACTAACATTTGAGACACTGTCTGAGAAAGGGGGTCTTATTACTTTGCAAACAGTGTAGATCTAGACCAAGATCAGTGTAGACCCAGATCAGACAGTGTAGACCCATATCAAACAGTGTAGACCAAGATCAAACAGTGTAGACCCAGATCAGATATCACATCAATGATCAAAGTATGCCAAGATCAACCTGTAGACCCAGATCGGACAACACATCTATGATCAATGTAGATCTCGATCAAATACCACATCTATGATCAGTGTAGATCCAGATCAGATCGCACATCTATGATCAATGTAGACCCAGATCAAACAGTGTAGACCCAGAGAAGATACCACATGATGAGGTATCTGATCCAGTTAGACTTTGTACAAGATTGAAAATAATTTAATAAAGATTCTGATGAGTGACAATTAATAAGTGTAGATCTTGAGCAGTCAGAGACATAGTGGTTGGTCTTGGTGTACACTTTTTTTAACGAAATGAGACACTTTGTACCAGAGAACAACTTATTTATTCTACCAGCGACTCACAACAGTCTTACATACAATCTGTGCTAAACTACAGTCAAATGTCTGAGGGTGAGCAAATGATCTGTTCAAATCTGCTGTCCAATTTAATTCTTCTGTGGCTGCACCAATTGATCATCAACAAATGCCTTTGGCACCAATGGCTCTTCCTTCTAGTGAATGTGTTCAGTTCCCTCATATTGATGCAAACATTCCATCAATTCAACGGATAGCAGAGAGTCATGCTACAGTCCAGTCAGTCATCGAATCTGAAATTGTAAATAATCGAAAACCAAGCAATGTAAACTTCAAAAGCAATGATTTAAGGTCAATATTTGCAGGTGTCACAGTAAATATCACCAACTGAAACCTTAACATTAAGTATGTTAAGAAGTAACTTGATTTCATGTTAAATCTTCTGTTTTCTGCAAAGGACCATCCGCTAGTTTACTTTTGAATTAAATGTTACTGAACTGCTTAACCCTTTCCTCTATAGTCAAAAGTACAAATCACATGTACGTATGTATAGTCAATGCGCAAATAACATATTATATCCATCTAAATAATAAAGCAGGATTATTAATGCTTAAAACACAATCTTGAGGAAAGTAAAACAGAAAGTTGGTTGGGGATCTTTCTGCTTTATTTTCAGCTTTTTTTGTTCTGTCATTAATTAATATTCAACACAATTTATCAGCAAATATTCATTTGTGGTGCTTATTAATGCAGAATTGTTAAAGACACCTTTATATAGATGGCACTTGTGTGGAGGAAATGGTTAAACCCTTTCCTCCATAAATACGCCTTTTTACACCTCTGTAAAAGTCACTTTATGAATCCATTGTGATAAATATAGAGACTTAATTTATTTGCTCCTGTAGAAGCAAATGCTCTGTTTATCACAATGGTCTCAAACTACAAAATTCTAAAAATGTCCTTTTCTCTACTTCATGCTCCTTTTCGGTACTAAGATTCATTCAAAGAGGTTGGGTCTAAAAATAGCCTATGGAGGAAAGGGTTAAAAAGCATTTTAATATGGATATTTGATATTGATTGATAAGAATACAGACATGTAAATAATTTTCAGTTAAATTTTTGATAGATGTATAATTTATATGCTTTCAAATTCTGACGGTGCCGTGGGTGTCTATTTTTGAGGATGAAAGAGTTCAATGATTTGGCAGGCAGACAGATGGGTACTGAAAGCTGGGCAGATGGGTACTGAAATCTGGGTTAAAGGAAGTTCCCCGTTATTCTCACAGATAGAGAGAGAGGGGGAGAGAGAAAGAGACAGACAGAGACATACAGACAGAGACATACAGACAGAGAGAGACAGAGAGGCAGAGAGAGACACACACATAGGCACAGAGAGAGACAGACAGACAGAGACAGACATACATATATAAAGAAACAGACAGAAAGAGATATATACAGAGAGATAGACACACAGAGATACAGAGGGAGAGAAAAAGAGACAGACAGACAGAGACAGACACACAGGGAGAGATAGACATATATAGAGAGACAGACAGACACACATAGACACAGAGACACAGAGAGAGAGAGAAAGAGAGAGAGAGAGACACACACACACACAAAGAGAGAGAGAGAGAGAGAGAGAGAGAGAGACACTTATCAGCAAAATGTCTTAATCCGACGTCCTTGACACTTTTGAACTGCTTTTCCAATCTCAAGCACCAGTCGATGTTTTCCGAATTCCATGTCGACACGAATTCCAATTCCAAGTTACAAATCCAAATGTTAGGTTTAACACAGTTAATTGCATCACAAGACAAAGTCGCTGTTAAGAAAGCAGATCTAACACGAAGTCCACGAATGCTGTGTAACTCCAAAAACGCGTTTGTTTGATAAATTTTGTTTTCGCCAGCAACGATGACTTCTGATGCCTCACCTTATGTTCAGTTAACATGTGCGGATTTTTGTAATCTGACATGCTATTGTTTAAGTATAATTCGATTAAGAATATGTACATTTTCATTTCGTATTTCTTTTTGCAGCCTTTACCCATCTTTTTGTGACTATATAAACAATAAATTCGGAGGACTATTTTCCTATCAAGCAGTACATGTAGTTCGGTCAAAGTTCTATTCGGTCACAGTTCTATTTATAGAAGAAATCGAAAGGGTGCTAAGAAAAATTAATAGTTTATTCGTTTTATTTATTTAAATTTTCAAACGATATTGCTGTAAAAATATGTTACTTATTTGGTGACAGGATACATGTAAATAGAATAACCTGTTACTTGACGAGATATGTTAAAGTTCATCCGGTTCGGGACGCCAAGACTCGCCCTTCGATTTTCTACACTCACGGGATAAACTTTAACATATCCGTCAGTGACAGGCTATTCTCTATATATTGAGCGTTTACCAACATATCTGAGAGTAAAGTGACCCTTTTACAAATTTGTCCAAATTGTTACATACATAACCAGCCACGGACTGTATTACATCTCTAATGGCGACCATTATCGGCGGAAAAACAAACTGGGAATGAGCACAATGTAATGCCTCGGAATCGTCACAATTACGTTGTCCTTATAATTGAGAGTTTAGTATGAATGCTCACGTGATCAATGCGCATGGTCGTACAACAAAACTTATCACAAGACCTAATCGCCCAGCTAAAATACAGAACATACTGGGGTGCAACTATTTTTACCTGCATCGTACGATAACACCAGTCGCACAATCTTTGTCTCGTAAAACGTAACACGTGTAATTAGTCAAATGTACCCATTTGAATGCGAGGGCGTAGGACTTCATGAATAACTACGTTTAAAATAACCATATAATACATACATGTACCTAACCATTAAGTGCGATTTTGAGCGAACGTAATAGAATACAATGTACTTGAAATATACAGTTAAACCTCTCTAATACAACCACTTACTGAATAACCATATGTGTCTTTAACCTTTACCTAATGTAAGAAATAATGAATTTATGAATATCAATTAGCTGAATTAGCTGAGTTTCTCTAAAGCATATGAACACGTTTGTGTTTGACAATGACACAAACTGAAACTATAGAATACGAGTTATATTTCATAAGTGCATAGAGCGGACGTTGATGAAACAGCTCCTACAGGGACCCTCTGATCTGTGTCTACTCTGTTTGGAAGGAGTGTGTACGCGTTTTCTATCAGGTAAAATGTTAAAAGCGATGCTTGTTTAATAAAGCATGATAGGAATGCAAATATATATATTAAAATATCTGCGTTCCTGTCATGCTTTATTAAAAAAGCATCGCTCTTAAGTGGTCTTACTGTTTCTGTGACACATTCAATTTTCATCATATGACTGGCGCCACAGGGAACATGGGACACAGGGTCTGACTGGTGCCACATGGAACATGGGACACAGGGTCTGACTGGCGCCACAGGGAACATGGAACACAGGGTCTGACTGGTGCCACAAAGAACATGGGACACAGGGTCTGACTGGCGCCACATGGAACTCGGGACACAGGGTCTGACTGGCGCCACGTGGAACATGGGGGACACAGGGTCTGACTGGCGCCACATGGAACACAGGGTCTGACTAGCGCCACATGGAACATGGGACACAGGGTCTAACTGGCACCACCAGGGAACATGGGATACAGGGTCTGACTGGCGCCATAGGGAAAATGTAACACAGGGTCTGACTGGCGCCACATGGAACATGGGACACAGGGTCTGACTGGCGCCACAGGGAACATGGGACATAGGGTCTGACTGGCGCCATAGGGAACATGGAACATAGGGTCTGACTGGCGCCACATCGAACATGGGACACAGGGTCTGACCAGCGCCACAGGGAACATGAAACACAGGGTCTGACTGGCGTCACAAGGAACATGGGACACAGGGTCTGACTGGCGCCACAGGGAACATGGAACACGGGGTCTGACTGACGTCAAAGGGAACATGGGACACAGGGTCTGACTGGCGCCACATGGAACATGGGACACAGGGTCTGACTGGTACCACAGGGAACATGGGGCACGGGGTCTGACTGGTGCCACGGGGAACATCAGACACAGGGTCTGACTGGCGCCACGGGGAACATGGGATACAGGGTCTGACTGGCGCCACATTAACATCGGGCACATGGTCTGACTGGCGCCACAGGGCACATGGAACACAGGGTCTGACTGTCATCACAGGGAACATGGAACACAGGGTCTGACTGGTGCCACAGGGAACATGGGACACAGGGTCTGACTGGCGCCACAGGGAATATCGGACACAGGGTCTGACTGGCGCAACAGGGAACATGGGATATAGAGTCTGACTGGCGCCACAGGGAACATGGAACACAGGGTCTGACTGGCGCCACAGGGAACATGGAACACGGGGTCTGACTGGCGCCACAGGGAACATGGGATACAGGGTCTGACTGGCGCCACATGGAACATGGAACACATGGTCTGACTGGCGCCACATGGAACATCGGTCTGACTGGCGCTTCAGCGAACATGGAACACAGGGTCTGACTAGCGTCACAGGGAACATGGAACATAGGGTCTGACTGGCGCCTCGGGGATCATGGGACACAGGATCTGACTGGCGCCATGGGGAACATTGGACACAGGGTCTGACTGGCGCGACCGGGAACATGGGACACAGGGTCTGACTGGCGCAACCGGGAACATGGGATACAGAGTCTGGCTGGCGCCACAGGGAACACGGAACACAAGGTTTACACTATTTATAAATCGTTTGTCTATTGACCATATTTTGCATTTGACAAGTGTGTTAATATTTCAAAAAGTAAAATATAAACTTAAAAGAAGCATTTTCACCTACCTGTTTTGGTCATTCACACGTACCTGATAAGTTTGACTGAAAATAAACTTTTAACCCTGTAATACATAGATATGCTTTTTGACGTAATTACAAGGAAAGTAGACGAAGAGCAGATGGTGTCATCAGGAGCTGTCTGATCTGCATTTGCTCTGTTATTGCTCTGTTATTGTTCTGTTATTGCTCTGTTATGTATTATCATAGTCTACAGTTTCTGTCACGTCCATTTTTGAAAATCTTCCTTTGCTCATATGCAATTATGAAAGCTCATGTTATTACCATTCATTGTGTCATTATCTCTTACATTATTATGATAAGGTCACCGGATTAACTCTTTCGCTGCCAAATAGTGCCGTGTGCAAAATTTGACGGCTGCTCATTTGTTTTATTATTTTCTTTGATTTTTATTAAAAGACAATCATAGCACCAAAACAGTTTAGATTGTTAAGAAACACTTAATTACTCGGTTTCTCATCTGGGTCCAATCTGTTTGCATATGTAATCGCGGATGCACATTTGGCAGCGAAAGAGATATATGCTGGAGAAGAAAACTCAAACCAAACCAGACATATTCAGACCAGGGTTTCTTTACTGCCGGCAAAACATTGACACGAATGAAATGGTTAAGACCCCCGCCTAATGTGTTTATAATTATGAGAATTTCCTTTTCCCTGTAGATCGCTTTTTTAAATTACCTTGGTGGTGGGTTTCCTTTACATATATTTTGTATTGATTCAAGAATTAAACTAAGTAATAGACAGAAAGTTACATGGCTATTTATAAAGTAGAGTGTTAACACGTCTCAAACTAAGTAATAGACAGAGGGTTACATGGCTATTTATGAAGTAGAGTGTTAACACGTCTCAAACTAAGTAATATACAGAGGGTTACATGGCTATTTATGAAGTAGAGTGTTAACACGTCTCAAACTAAGTAATAGACAGAGGGTTACATGGCTATTTATGAAGAAAAAGTGTTAACACGTCTCAAACTAAGTAATATACTGAGGGTTACATGGCTATTTACGAAGTAGAGTGTAAACACGTCTCATACTAAGTAATAGGCAGAGGGTTACATGGCTATTTATGAAGAAAATGTGTTAACACGTCTCAAACTTAGTAATATACAGAGGGTTACATGGCTATTTATGAAGTAGAGTGTTAACACGTCTCAAACTAAGTAATATACAGAGGGTTACATGGCTATTTATGAAGTAGAGTGTTAACACGTCTCATATTAAGTAATAGACAGAGGGTTACATGGCTATTTATGAAGAAAAAGTGTTAACACGTCTCATACTAAGTAATATACAGAGGGTTACATGGCTATTTATGAAGTAGAGTGTTAACACGTCTCAAACTAAGTAATAGACAGAGAGTTACATGGCTATTTATGAAGAAAAAGTGTTAACACGTCTCATACTAAGTAATATACAGAGGGTTACATGGCTATTTATGAAGTAGAGTGTTAACACGTCTCATACTAAGTAATAGACAGAGGGTTACATGGCTATTTATGAAGTAGAGTGTTAACACGTCTCAAACTAAGTAATATACAGAGGGTTAAATGGCTATTTATTATTATTATTATTATTATACCACATTTATATAGCGCTCTTTTCACACTGGATATGTGCGTTCAAAAGCGCTTCACATGGATGAAGAAAAAGTGTTAACACGTCTCATACTAAGTAATATACAGAGGGTTACATGGCTATTTATGAAGTAGAGTGTTAACACGTCTCAAACTAAGTAATAGACAGAGGGTTACATGGCTATTTATGAAGAAAAAGTGTTAACACGTCTCATACTAAGTAATATACAGAGGGTTACATGGCTATTTATGAAGTAGAGTGTTAACACGTCTCATACTAAGTAATAGACAGAGGGTTACATGGCTATTTATGAAGAAAAAGTGTTAACACGTCTCATACTAAGTAATATACAGAGGGTTACATGGCTATTTATGAAGTAGAGTGTTAACACGTCTCAAACTAAGTAATATACAGAGGGTTACATGGCTATTTATGAAGTAGAGTGTTAACACGTCTCATACTAAGTAATATACAGAGGGTTACATGGCTATTTATGAAGTAGAGTGTTAAAACGTCTCATACTAAGTAATATACAGAGGGTTACATGGCTATTTATGAAGTAGAGTGTTAACACGTCTCATACTAAGTAATATACAGAGGGTTACATGGCTATTTATGAAGTAGAGTGTTAACACGTCTCATACTAAGTAATATACAGAGGGTTACATGGCTATTTATGAAGAAGAGTGTTAACACGTCTCATACTAAGTAAAAGACAGAGAGTCACATGGCTATTTATGAAGAAAAAGTGTTAACACGTCTCAAACTAAGTAATATACAGAGGTTTACATGGCTATTTATGAAGTAGAGTGTTAACACGTCTCATACTAAGTAATAGACAGAGAGTTACATGGCTATTTATGAAGAAAAAGTGTTAACACGTCTCAAACTAAGTAATATACAGAGGGTTACATGGCTATTTATGAAGTAGAGTGTTAACACGTCTCATACTAAGTAATAGACAGAGAGTTACATGGCTATTTATGAAGAAAAAGTGTTAACACGTCTCAAACTAAGTAATATACAGAGGGTTACATGGCTATTTATGAAGTAGAGTGTTAACACGTCTCATACTAAGTAATAGACAGAGAGTTACATGGCTATTTATGAAGTAGAGTGTTAACACGTCTCAAACTAAGTAATATACAGAGGTTTACATGGCTATTTATGAAGTAGAGTGTTAACACGTCTCATACTAAGTAATATACAGAGGGTTACATGGATATTTATGAAGTAGGGTGTTAACACGTCTCATACTAAGTAATATACAGAGGGTTACATGGCTATTTATGAAGAAGAGTGGTAACACGTCTCATACTAAGTAATAGACATAGAGTAACATGGCTATTTATGAAGAAAAAGTGTTAACACGTCTCAAACTAAATGATATACAGAGGTTTACATGGCTATTTATGAAGTAGAGTGTTAACACGTCTCATACTAAGTAATAGACAGAGAGTTACATGGCTATTTATGAAGAAAAAGTGTTAACACGTCTCAAGCTAAGTAATATACAGATGGTTACATGGCTATTTATGAAGTAGAATGTTAACACGTCTCATACTAAGTTAAAGACAGAGAGTTACATGGCTATTTATGAAGGAAAAGTGTTAACACGTCTCAAACTAAGTAATATACAGAGGGTTACATGGCTATTTATGAAGAAGAGTGTTAACACGTCTCATACTAAGTAATAGACAGAGAGTTACATGGCTATTTATGAAGAAGAGTGTTAACACGTCTCATACTAAGTAATATACAGAGGGTTACATGGCTATTTATGAAGTAGAGTGTTAACATGTCTCATACTAAGTAATAGACAGAGAGTCACATGGCTATTTATGAAGTAGAGTGTTAACACGTCTCATACTAAGTAATATGCAGAGGGTTACATGGCTATTTATGAAGAAGAGTGTTAACATGTCTCATACTAACCCGACATGACTGACATTTGCAAACAGCTTGGATTTAGATGAAATCTCGAGTAACTAGCCCTCAGTAAAACGGCCACTAATCTGTTATAATTACTTCTTACATACAATTGTTTCAATTTGAATGCCCGAAGAAAGCCCCAACGGAATTTTGCCCCATCTTTAAAAACTGTGTAGCGGAACTTTGGCCTATCATGGTTTTGCACACACGGAATTTTGCCCTATCCTATTTTTTCACACACGGAACTTTGCCCCAATCCAAGGCGGACTTTTACCACATCAAATTTCATTTTGCCCATTCTATAGACTATAGCAAAATTGTTTTCAACGCATTTTTAATTTATTAGTTTGGCAGTTTATTATTTAAAGGCGTATCATTGAGAATCAGAACTCCATACAAACCTACTTTAATTACTTATCCAAACAGAAACTAATCTCCTTTGTACTAAAAGACGTAACTTCTTCATTGTTTGCTTAAGTCTTAAACATAAATAAGCATTTATACATAATTATCAATCATCATATAACAATTAACACCTAAGCATATAAGTCGCCGCTCACCTAACTTTATTGGTCATTAAAAAAAAGAAAAACAAATAGTTTTAAGTTATTTAGTTTAGTTAGAGGCAAAATGAAAATTGATGGGGCTAAATTCCGCCTTAGAGTGGGGTGCAGTGTGTGCAAAACTAGGGTGGGGCAAAATTCCGTGTGTGCAAAAGCATGATGGGGCAAAGTTTCGCTATGCACTTTTTAAGGATGGGGTAAAATTCCGTTGGGGCTTTGTTACAACCACTTTTGCAATAATAACCAGAATTGCAATAAATTAATGGCGAAACTGGTTGGGATTTAAATGGGTCCAAATTCGTATTGCAATTACTTGACAACCAGTTTCGCAATAAAAACCAGAATTGCATTAAAAATTTCTAGATTTAAGAATTAGGTTACCGTTGCATTTCGGGTAGTTGCTAGTAGTTGCAAACAACTTTACAGGACATACCCGGACGAAAACAAACCCCAAATGGGCTTGTCAGTAAATTAGGAAAACAACCATTTATCAGTGTTTTCTCTTTTTAAACCCTAGATAGGTTGATAGACCAATTATATGATTGTTTGTTTCGAAGGTAGTTGAAATTAACTTTTTAAAGCTAATTCGGATAGTATGGAAGCCTAATGGGCTTATCAGCCAACCATGAACTTGCCAAAAACTACCTTTTGCTTTCGGGGGATCACCACCCTTCAGAATTTTTAATATATAATTGAAATTTGACAGGAATGATAACAATGATGACCAATTTGCCATAGTCTACTAGATCAGACACCTTTTCAAGAATTACAAAATGTTTATTGCGAAACTGGTTGGGATGTAAAAAGTGACAAAATTTGTATTACAATTATTTGACAACCAGTTTCGCAATAGAACCCAGAATTGCAATAAACTTTTCTACATTGGAGAAATGAGTTATTCGTGCTTTGGTGGCAGTTGTAAACAGATGGGAAGATCTTGAATGGACACATCCAAATGCCAGCAAAGCCTTAATGGGCTTATCAGCGCATTACGAAACCAACCTCATATCGTCTCTTTCGGTTTGAACATTGGGGATTGACAGCGTAGTCCCAACCACTTTTGCAATAAATTTATTGCGAAACTGGTTGAGATGTAAAATGTGTCTAAATTCGTATTGCAATTACTTGACAACCAGTTTTGCAATAAAACCCAGAATTGCAATAAACTTTTCTGGATGAAAGAAATAAGTTACTGTTGCATTTCGGGTAGTTGCTAATAGTTGCAAACATCTAAATAGGACATACCCGGATGAAAACAAAGTCCAAATGGGCTTATCAGTAAATTAAAAAAAACAATCATTTATCAGTGTTTTCTCTGTTTGAACGCCGGCTGGATTGATAAATTAGTCCATTTAGGCTTTGCTGGCATTTGGTTGTGTCCATTCAAGATCTTCCCATCGGTTTACAACTGCCACCAAAGCACGAATAACTCATTTCTCCAATGTAGAAAAGTTTATTGCAATTCTGGGTTTTATTGCAAAAGTGGTTGTCAAATAATTGCAATACAAATTTGGCACTTTTTACATCCCAACCAGTTTCGCAATAAACATTTTGTAATTCTTGAAAAGGTGTCTGATCTAGTAGACTATGGCAAATTGGTCTTCATTGTTATCATTCCTGTCAAATTTCAATTATACATGTATATTAAGTTCAGAACAGGTAGATTTTGGCAAGTTCATGGTTGGCTGATAAGCCCATTAGGCTCCCATACTATCCGAATCAGCTTTAAAAAGTTTGTTTCAACTACCTTCGAAACAAACAATCATATAATTGACTAGTCTATCAACCTATCCAGTGTTTAAAAAGAGAAAACACTGATAAATGGTTGTTTTCCTTATTTACTGATAAGCCCATTTGGGCTTTGTTTTCGTCCGTGTATGTCCTGTAAAGTTGTTTGCAACTACTAGCAACTACCCGAAATGCAACGGTAACCTAATTCTTAAATCTAGAAATTTTTATTGCAATTCTGGTTTTTATTGTGAAACTGGTTTTCAAGTAATTGCAATACGAATTTGGACCCATTTTACATCCCAACCAGTTTCGCAATAAATTTATTGCAATTCTGGTTATTATTGCAAAAGTGGTTCTTCCAGCCACCGTTTTACTAAATCATAACAGATCAGGGGCCGTTTTACTAAAATATAACAGACCAGGGCCCGTTTTACGAAATCATAACAGATCAGGGACCCGCTTTACTAATTTATAACAGACCAGGGCCCGTTTTATTAAATTATAAAAAATCAGAAACCCGTTTTACTAAATTATAACAGATCAGATGACCATTTTACTAAATTATAACAGACCGAGGGCCCGTTTTACTAAATCATAAAAGATCAGGGCCCGTTTTACTAAATTATAACAGATCAGGGACCGTTTTACTAAATTATAACAGATCAGGGGCCCGCTTTACTACATTATAACAGTCCAGGGACCCGTTTTAATAAAGATCGTTCGACCAAACTTTTCGTGAGTCTTAATTTTACGTCAATCGCTACCACTGGGATAGCTAAAACCACCACACACTTTAGAGTAGCAATAAAGGTTAGCTAAATTACCACACAATATAGTGTACAGCAATAAAGGTTAGCTAAAAAATTACCACACACTCTAGTGTATAGAAATAAGGTTAGCTAAAAATTACCACACATTATAGTGCACAGTAATAATGGTTAGCTAAAATTACCACACACTCTAGTGTACAGCAAAAAAAGGTTAGCCAAAATTACCACACGTTATAATGTACAACAATAAAGACTAGCTAAATAATTACCACATACTCTAGTGTACAGCAATAATGGTTAGCTAAAAATTACCACACACTCTAGTGTACAGCAATAAAGGTTAGCTAAATTACAACACATTATAATGTACAACAATAAAGATTGGCTAAAACATTACCACACACTCTAGTGTACAACAATAAAGGTTACCTAAAAATTATCACACACTCTAGTGTACAGAAATAAGGTTAGCTAAAAATTACCACACATTATAGTGCACAGTAATAATGGTTAGCTAAAATTACCACACACTCTAGTGTACAGCAAAAAAAACGGTTAGCCAAAATTACCACACGTTATAATGTACAACAATAAAGACTAGCTAAAATAAATACCACACACTATAGTGTACATCAATAAGGTTAGCTAAAATTACCACACACTCTAGTGTACAGCAATAAAGGTTAGCTAAAATTTACCACACACTATAGTGTACAGCAATAAAGGTTAGCTAATATTTACCACATACTCTAGTGTACAGCAATAAAGGTTAGCTAATATTTACCACATACTCTAGTGTACAGCAATAAAGGTTCACTTTGTACGGCAGAGATTATCGTAAGCATAAAACACATGTGTCTGTTCATTCTCGAGCATCTGACTGGTCAGTGTCTGAGTTTAACAAAAACCTACCCAGTCAGATACTTCATAATGTATTCAGAATCAAGCTGAAATGTTATAACCTCGTGGACAGATTTTCTTACTCTTTCTGTTTTTACCAACTAAAGAGGCATTGATATGTATAAGAGCTGCCACCTGTCTTTGTACAATATTATACCATATAAGAGCTGCCACCTGTCTTTGTGTGACGCTATACTATATAGGAGCTGCCACCTGTCTTTGTGTGACGTTTTTCTATATCAGAACTGCCACCTGTCTTTGTGTGATGTTATACTATATAAGAGCTGCCACCTGTCTTTGTGTGACGTTATACTATATAAGAGCTGCCACCTGTCTTTGTGTGACGTTAAATACTATATAAGAGCTGCCATCTGTCTTTGTGTGACGTTGTACTATATAAGAACTGCCACCTGTCTTTGTGTGACGTTTTACTATATAAGAGCTGCCACCTGTCTTTATGTGACGTTTTACTATATCAGAGCTGCCACCTGTCTTTGTGTGACGTTTTACTATATAACGGCTGTCACCTGTCTTTGTGTGACGTTTTACTATATAAGAGCTGCCACCTGGCTTTATGTGACGTTTTACTATATCAGAGATGCCATCTGTCTTTGTGTGACGTTTTACTATATAAGAGCTGCCACCTGTCTTTGTGTGACGTTTTACTATATAAGAGATGCCATCTGTCTTTGTGTGACGTTGTACTATTTAAGAGCTGCCACCTGTCTTTGCGTGATGTTAAATACTATATAAGAGCTGCCATCTGTTTTCGTGTGACGTTATACTATATAAGAGCTGCCACCTGTCTTTGTGTAATGTTAAATACTATATAAGAGCTGCCACCTGTCTTTGTGTGATGTTTAATACTATATAAGAGCTGCCACCTGTCTTTGTGTGATGTTAAATACTATATAAGAGCTGCCACCTGTTTTCGTGTGACGTTATACTATATAAGAGCTGCCACCTGTCTTTGTGTGACGTTATACTATATAAGAGCTGCCACCTGTCTTTGTGTAATGTTAAATACTATATAAGAGCTGCCACCTGTCTTTGTGTAATGTTAAATACTATATAAGAGCTGCCACCTATATGTGTGTGACGTTAAATACTATATAAGAGATAAGAGAAAGTCTGGTTTATACATATTTCACTGTACATATTTGTCATTATCTGGACAAGACCTGTTTGCTCATGATATAATATATATCGTATTATACAGTGTCTGCCATGGTTAAACACTTGTGTTCATTTTTAAAATAAATCTAACAATTTTTCATTATTATAATGATTTCTTATATGAATTTTCATGAGGTAAATGGTTAAGAAGCAGCGACTAGTGGTTAAAAATTATTTCCTCATACTAGATATTCCTAAAATTAACTTCCATATAGTGAAACAAGAGGGCCATGTTGGCCCTTAATCGCTCACCTGGTTGAAGCAGATTTTTATGTATACAATGAATTCATGTAACCTGGGTTGGGGCCATTCTTTGCCCGGGTGTCATAATTTGAATAACATTGGAATAGAACCATTAAAGGGTGCTACATACCAAATATCTGAGGTCTATGCCTTAAATTTTCGAAGTTTTTCAAAGATTTACCTATGAAAAATTGATAAGCCCTAATACCATTAGATCATGCTACATACCAAATATAAAAGGTCTAGGCCTTACTGTTTCAGAGAAGAATATTTTAAAATATTTTCCTATGAAAAACTGATATGCCCTGGGGCGGGCCATTTTCGACCCATGGGTCATATTTTTAACAATCTTTGTAGACGACCATTAGATAATGATATATACCAAATAACAAAGGCCTATGCCCTATAGTTTCAGAGAAGAAGAATTTAAAAGAGTTTCATATAAAAACTGATAAGCCCCAGGACGGGGCCACTTTTGGCCTGGGGCCATGATTTAAACAATCTTGGTAGAAAAACATTAGATGATTCTACATGGTCTAGGCCTTACATTTTCGGAGAAGAAAGTTTTTAAAGATTTTCCTATGAAAAACTGATAAGCCCCGCGGCGGGCCATTATTTGGCCCAGGGTCATAATTTGAATAATCATTGTAGAGGACCATTAGATCATGCTACATACCAAATATCAAAGGTCTAGGCCTTACAGTTTCAGAAAAGAAACGTCCTATGAAAATCTGATAAGCACCAGGGCGGGGCCATTTTTAGCCCGGGGTCATAATTTCAACAGTATTGGTAGAGAACTATTAGATAATGCTACATACCAAATATCAAATGTATGTCTAGGCCTTACAGTTTCAGAGAAGAACATTTTCAAAAAGTTCCTATGAAAAACTGATAAGCCCCGGGCTGGATCAATTTTGATCCGGGGTCATAATTTGAAAATCTTTGTAGAGGACCATTATAGTATGCTACATACCAAATATTAAAGTTCTATGCCTTACTGTTTCAGAGAAGAAAATTTTAAAAGAATTTCCTATGAAGAACTGATAAGTCTCGGGGCGGGGCCATTTTTGGAGTCATAATTTAAACACTCTTTGCAGAGGGCTATTTGATCATACTACATACCAAATATCAAAGCTCTAGGTTTTGTAGTTTCAGAGAAGATGTTTAAGTAAATGGTTGATGACGCACGACGCACATACGCACAACGCACGACGCACATACACACGACGCACAACGCACGACTAACGACGGCGGACGACGAACACTGGATTATCCCAATAGCTCACCTTGGCACTTTGTGCCAGGTGAGCTAAAAAGATCAAACGCTACTTGTTTAAGCCTTTATTACCATGGTTACATGATTACTATGTAAATGCGTGGATATATATATATGATGACTGCGTGTATCATTCTCAAGTTAGCAAATGTATATTTAAATATTCTGAAAGTGGGTGATCCCTCGAAAGCAAAAGTAGCAATGCAAAAGAGAAAATTGCAGACTCGGTTTTATTGAGCCTGTTCATGAGTAGTAATTAAAAGTGCAACACTACTCATGCCCCCTTGCACCGGCTTAAGCAGTATTCAATTTTCAAAACTTATACCATAAAAACCAAGCAAGGTTTTACGCAAGCGTAAAATGGCTGCGTAACATGTATTTAAGCAGGATATAAGAAAAGGAGGGAGCAATATTGTTTAGTACTTTTAATTAACAGATACATTGGGAAAACATGACTGTAATGTATAAATTAATAGCAGAAACGGGTGAATGTTTTAATGAGCCATGATGCATAATACCTGTGCATGACACCAATAATACACATTACGTCACATATCAATGTTATTCATTTGCTGAAACACACTGACGTAGAAACCATTATCACATTAAGTGATGTTTACAAGGCATACACACTCCCATACTTACAATCTACATGAAATTATTCGAATAGGTCGACTCAATGCCCATTAACTTTTTCACTTATATTGTCCCCAAATTAAGAACAGGTTAGCATAAGATATATATTTAAATTGAAGCAAATTCATGCACAATGGTGAAATATGCAAAACGGTCAACAAAACCACGAGTAAAAGGTATCGCCTAAATAACTTTTAACAAAGCCAAAATGCAAACAAAGGACGTTTAAACCAAAAACACGTATACTAAGGGTGCTAAGAAAATGTGAGAGAAAAAAAATTAAATTTCCACCGAGGATCGAACCCACGACCTCACATCTCCTAGTCGATCGTTATAACCCTTATACCACGCTGACCGCTATGAATAAATTGATTTTAATCAGTTATACATAATTCACTAACATTTTCACTGAAACTGGATCATGGCAGAAAAGAAACCCGACAAATAACCCCGACAAAAATATGCTGAAAAAATATATGAATCAAAATAAATAAAATAAATGAATATATATAAATAAAAACTTGTCTCACAGTAAACCATAGTTATTAAAAAGATTGGCTTTTATAGAAATACAGGACCGCAGAAACGCATGGTCAAAATTCAAAGCCGTATGAGATTGGGCTGCTTTCGCAGCTCAATAATGATCCCGAAGGCCAGCAAATATAACAACACTGAGAATGAAGTACGGGGCGACTTTTTACGGCCGCCACACAAGCACTTAACACCTGCTGTTGTAAAGTACATATATTCTGAAAATGGATGGTCCTTCGAAAACAAATATAGAAATGCATCAAAAAAGAGAAAATTGCAGACTCGGTTTTATTGAGTCTGTTCATGAGAAGTAATTAAAAGCGCAACACTGCTCACGCCCCCTAGCACCGGCTTAAGCAGTGTTCAATTTCAAAAACTAATAACATCAAAACTAATGATCCCGACGGACCAGAAATATTAAATTCCAACAATATATTTAGCGGTATTAAGTGTTTTTTAAACTAGAATAGAAAAAGTGCTATTGTAGCAGCATGTGATCTAGATCCAAACTATTGATTTTTGGTAAATTTATTTTATTTTATCTCGGGGGCGTTAGTTTTTAAATCGTGATAAACTTTTGCAATCAGTTTTGAGTTTTGATTAAGATCAAAATTGTGTTGTGTATTGGACCTAAATTGTTTGACAGCATCAGTGGTGGAATAATTGTAGAATATTGCAGGTGTATAACTCGAGTTTCCTTTGCACTGTTATTACGTATTTGGTATGGTTAGGCTACTTAGTAAACGGTATGGATCCTGATGGCACATCGGTTTATTCAATGTCTCCCCCGGATCTAAACCGTTCGATGCTTGCATTGCAAATGTGATTTAAGAATAAATACAATATTTTATTACGATACAATTCAAGTTATGGAGCAGATGTCATTTTGATAAGCAGCTTAAAGATTACCCATGTCACCGAATTGATCATCACATTCATCACCCTATTAAAATTACAATGTACAGTAGAACCTGTATTAAAGGACTATTAATTCCTTGAACGCTCAAAGAAAACAACAGGTGGTTGTTACTCCTGTCCTTCCCTATGTTTGTATACCAGTAAATAATGGTTGACCTATAACACAATAGCCAAATCAATAGCAATTGATTTAGTTATGAAAACTAGCATTTTTACTTGTGTTGCACGTCTAATGGGAATATACATGCGATATGGACACATATCATGTTCGTCTACAAGCATTTCAAGTTGCTCAGGTTTTATAAAGTTTTCCATGATATTGCAAATGTTTATTTTTATACTAGTTCCATTTACGATAGTCAAGTTACTTGTTCAGTATTAATAAAGTTTATATTTAGCTGTCTTGTGTTATCTTTATGAATTGCCCTATTTCATAAAGTTCACTTTCCACTTTAATGTGCTAATCTCTAGAATAAACGCACGATTTATATAGCACCATGCAGAATAGTATTTGTTAAGTGCAATCATTCTTATGAAAATTGTCTATTTGAACTCTTTAATAGTGACAATAATCCCCACACGAATAAACACTATTACATCGACAAAGCTTTTTATATCAAACACATGTAATATTTGTCTTTTCCATGGTTTTTATTATATACTGCTTTTCCATATATGAACAAATTATGCCTGGATTTTGGGGCACATTTCAATAGGTTTGCAAGTACAGACTGTAAATGCCATGTTTTATTTCTCCTTTGCTATTATCCAACTCTATTCGCGCCCTTTGATGCTTTGCATCAATGGTTTTCTTGTAAACAACAACAACTGTAATAACTAGCAACATTTGTTACAAATCGCTACCTATGCTCGGCAACAATTGTAACGCATGCAACAAATGTAACAAGGATCGGCAACATATATAACACTTTCATTTGTTTTGAATCTAAGTGAGCCACATATTTTATGTACATGATTTTATGAATTCGGGGAGTTTCAGCTATCGACGAACCGACTAAAGTTTAAAGATAAATTTCTTTGCAGAAAAAAAATCTAGTAGCTAAAGTATGTGGGCCACCAAAATCAACTGTAGTCTGACTTGCTCTGATCTGGGTCTACATTGTTGGCTGCTCTGATCTGGGTCTACATTGTTTGCTGGTTCATTCGTTTCTTTCATTCAAAGAATATGTTTTATAATATATGGTTTAAGCAACGGAAAGAATATAAGATTATTGAGTTCCGCTTACAAAAACTAACCGTGAGGCTTTACAAACGGTGTAGACCCAACTAAGCCATTGCTTTTAAACACGGCGTTTATTCATTATCTAAATGATGTCCATCAGAGTCCGTTTTGTTTTAAAGGTGTGTATGATAAGCATTTTGTAATATGTTTAAAAGCGGCAACTGATCTTGTTCTACAATGTGTATTCGTAGCTAGCTATACATCAGAAATAACTGCTTTCCTTTTACATTAACATTTAACTGTTAACCCTTTAACACTTCCACATTCTGACTTTCTTTCAAAATAAAAGTTGTGGGAAAACAAAAAGAACGACAATGGCTGTAGTTGCGTTGAATGTAATACTATAAACAAAGCTAAGGCAAAATCAACTATTGACTCATTACTGTTCTGTGTAGCCTTGTGGATACTGGATGTTGTAGCCAGCTGGACAGTTTGGTTTCGGACAGCACTTACCGGCGGCTGGTGGGTCCATATGACAAGACTGAGGAAGCTGCCACTGTACACAGCTGTAAAACGCAGAAAGTCACCATAACCGTTTACTTAATGAATATTCTGATAATGCTTACGTGAATAATAATTAGATGGATTTTCATAATCGTGGAACATGTAGGATCATATTTTTATAGCATATATCGCAGTTTGCTTTTGGTGGTGAGCAGGCAATGAACACATCTATGAAGGCTATGTGTATGTATGAGTGCGCACACACTATGAAGGATATGTGTGTGTATGAGTGCGTACACACTATGAAGGCTATGTGTGTATGTATGAGTGCGCACACACTATGAAGGATATGTGTGTATGTATGAGTGTGCACACACTATGAAGGATATTGTGTGTGTGTGTGTGTGTGTGTGTGTGTGTGTGTGTGTGTGTGTGTGTGTGTGTGTGTGTGTGTGTGTGTGTGTGTGTGTGTGTGTGTGTGTGTGTGTGTGTGTGTGTGTGTGTGTGTGTGTGTGTGTGTGTGTGTGTGTGTGTGTGTGTGTGTGTGTGTGTGTGTGTGTGTGTGTGTGTGTGTGTGTGTGTGTGTGTGTGTGTGTGTGTGTGTGTGTGTGTGTGTGTGTGTGTGTGTGTGTGTGTGTGTGTGTGTGTGTGCGCGCGCGCACACACTATGAAGGATATGTGTGTGTATGAGTGCGCACACACTATGAAGGATATGTGTGTGTATGAGTGCGCACACACTATGAAGGCTATGTGTGTATGTATGAGTGCGCACACACTATGAAGGCTATGTGTATGTATAAGTGCGCACATACTATGAAGGATATGTGTGTATGTATGAGTGCGCACACACTATCAAGGATATGTGTGTATGAGTGCGCACACACTATGAAGGCTATGTGTGTATGTATGAGTGTGTACACACTATGAAGGATATGTGTGTGTGTATGAGTGCGCACGCACTATGAAGGCTGTGTGTGTATGTATGAGCGTGCAAACACTTTGAAGGCTATGTGTGTATGTATGAATGTGCATCCACAATGAAGGATATGTGTGTATGTATGAGTGCGCACACACTATGAAGGCTATGTATGTATGTATGAGTGCGCGCACACTCTGAAAAGTATGTGTGTATGTATGAGTGTGCATATATTACGAAGGCTATGTGTGTATGTACGAGTGCGCATACAATATGAAGGCTATGTGTGTATGTATGAGTGCGCACACACTATGAAGGCTATGTGTGATGTATGAGTGTGTACACACTATGAAGGCTATGTGTGTATGTATGAGTGCGCACACATTATGAAGGCTATGTGCGATGTATGAGTGCGTACACACTGTGAAGGCTATGTGTGTATGTATGAGTGCGCACACATTGTGAAGGCCATGTTTGTATGTATGAGTACGCACACACTGTGAAGACTATGTGTGATATATAAGTGCGCACACACTGTGAAGGCTAGTTGTGTATGTATGAGTGCGCACACACTGTGAAGGATATTTGTGTATGTATAAGTGCGCACACACTATGAAGGCTATGCGTGTATGTATGAGTGCGCACACACTATGAAGGCTATGCGTGTATGTATGAGTGTGCACACACTATGAAGGCTAGGTGTGTATGTATGTGTGCGCACACATTATGAAGGCTATGTGTGTATGTATGAGTGCGCACACACTATGAAGGCTAAGTGTGTATGTATGAGTGCGTACACACTGTGAAGGCTATGTGTGTATGCATAAGTACGCACACACTATGAAGGCTATGTGTGTATGTATGAGTGCGCACACATTGTGAAGGCCATGTTTGTATATATGAGTGCGCACACATTGTGAAGGCCATGTTTGTATGGATGAGTGCGCACACACTTCATTTGTGCTTCTGTGGTTGCTGTGGACTTTTGTGTGGCATCTCCTGCCTGACATCTGTTCTATTGTTATACATTAGTACATTAGCAAACAGAGCAGACCCTTATCTGTTCTATTGTTATACATTAGTTCATTAGCAAACAGAGCAGACCCCAGTAGCTATTTACAGAAATTGTTACACATATATGTAAATGCAATGTACTGTTGTCACTTGTTTCTACAACTGCTTCTATTTTTGGCATCTCACCACAATTCTGACGATTAGTCTTTCAAATAAACTGAATACAGTCAAACCTCGCTAATTCGAATATTCAAATAAGTACTATTATAAGACAGGCGATACCTTAATGCTAGATGAAATTTGTGCAGAAAGAAGCTCATCTAGGATTTATCAGTATGGCTTTCACCCGCATTAAACGACCACCTGCCTAAAATATTTTCAATTTTTCTTTACTAAACGTTCGGATTAGAGAGGTTTTGATGTATTTACGCCGCTCCTACGAGAAACAAAAGTGAAAAAAATCCACAAAAACTTCTTTTATGCGTTGGTTGCAGTCATTAAATCAAACAACATCACTTGATGCATTCGACCTGTATTAGCAAACATAATTTAAATCATACTCACTATAGATTGAGCTTTAATTTAGAGATTTCAATGAAAGAAGATCGCGTTAGATGTTTAACGATTTACTATCGGAACCTAAACTGCCGTTGTAGAAATAAGTACATTACGGTTAACACATCTTGTAAACAACAACATTTTTCGATAACTATAATAATGTTCAATGCTATATGCACATTTAAACCTGAATGAGAGAGGGACAGACGGACGAAAACAGAGATAGACTGAAGACAGAATCACAGCATGACATAAAGGCTACGCACAGAGATTGGCACTGGTATTTTCCGGTGGAAGCATCGGCGCATGTACACCTGAATTTACAACCATCCTTCCACGACTGACCTTGTTGATACACTTGTCCGGCGTACACGCAACCTGTAGAAATGACACCAGTGTCCACAACTGAATACCGCTCAAGTCGGTGCTAGAGGACGTGATTAACGCTACACCTAAAATAACTGAGCATGAACACATGTCGTAAAAATCGCCAGTACTTCATTCTCAGTTTGTTATATTTTCTAGTCCTTCGGGTTATGAAAGCTGGTGCAAATGGGCCCGAGTAGTGTTGCACTTCAGATAACTGCTCATGAACAGACTCAAAAAACCCGTGTCTGCAATGTTCTCTTTTCCCATTGCTGCTTTTGCTTTCAAGGGTTCTCTTACTTCTAGAGTTTAAACTTTTAGTAAAGAAGAAATTTGATCTCTTTCGTCTTTAGACAGGTAGCTGATTAATGCAGGGTTAAAGTCGTGTAGAAAATTCATCTACGGGCTTTCTGCATTACTTTCACCACTGCATTACTTTACTACTGCATTAATATGTCTTAAAGATCGGCATTGATACTAATTTGAAAGTGTGGTTTAATGAGGTCTTACTGTACTTCAAACATTTAAAGCAACTATGTTAATGGCCAATAGCCTTGTTCAAGCATTTACAAAAATGACAGTTGATAGTATGCTAAATACAATAATGACAGTTGATAGTATGCTAAAGACAGTAATGACAGTTGATAGTATGCTAAAGACAATAATGACAGTTGATAGTATGCTAAAGACAGTAATGACAGTTGATAGTATGCTAAAGACAATAATGACAGTTGATAGTATGCTAAAGACAGTAATGACAGTTGATAGTATGCTAAAGACAATAATGACAGTTGATAGTATGCTAAAGACAATAATGACAGTTGATAGTATGCTAAAGACAGTAATGACAGTTGATAGTATGCTAAAGACAATAATGACAGTTGATAGTATGCTAAAGACAGAAATGACAGTTGATAGTATGCTAAAGACAATAATGTGCAAATAAACTGGTGAGACACAGTAAATGTGTGACGAAACACCCATGATATACAAATAGAGGGACAGAGAGACAGACAACGGAAAAGTGATCTCTTAGTGTCAGCTTGAAGAATGTGTCACAAAAA
The DNA here is from genome assembly GCA_963576725.1 of Azorinus chamasolen. Lineage (NCBI taxonomy): Eukaryota > Metazoa > Mollusca > Bivalvia > Cardiida > Solecurtidae > Azorinus > Azorinus chamasolen. Next base: position 49,176,149 of record OY755238.1, on the reverse strand, counting down.
CAATTGATATACAAGTAGAGGGACAGAGAGGCAGAAAATGGAAACGTTATCCCTTAGTGTCAGCCTGAAGATTGTGTCACAAAAACAATTGATATACATGTATTTTGAAAGAAAATTGATCGCCTTTTCAGTGTACAAGAAGTGAAAATGTACTTGATACTATTTTGTGATGATGCAGTATTGTTTGCTGAAACCCCAGAAGCTTTACAATCCCTTCTAAATGCTCTTCAAAACTATTGCTTAAAATGGAGACTAAAAATAAATACAGATAAAACAAAGGTAATGATTTTCGAAAAAGGGCGCCATACTAGACATGTATTTACAATTAATGATAAAAAAAACTCGTTATAGTAGACTCATTATATATTTAGGGATGCATCTATTCAAAAACGGCTGATGGTCCAGAACACAAAAAAGATTAGCAAAACATAGCTATCCAGCATTACACAATTTATTCATAGTTTTTAACCAACTTGAATTAAATATTAAATACAAATGTACACTATTTGACACTCTTGTTGCAACAGTCCTGAATGCGCAGAGGTGTGAGGTTTTCAAGATAGCAAAGTCATTGAACAAGTACATTTGTTTGTTTGTTTGTGTTGATTACCGTCCGTTTCTGTTCACTATGTGCTAACTGGACGCCCCAGAGAGAGGGGAGAGGATACAGAGAAACCCGGGCGCGATGCCCTACTCTTATTATCTTATTATTAGTGCATTGTAAATTTTTGAGAAAAATATTGTGCGTAAAAATCTACAAATCTCGATGGTTTATACGGGGAGATCGGGAGATACCCATTATTCATACGGAGAAAGATGATTATGGTAAAATATTGGATAAAGGTTCTATCTACAAATAGTTCACTCATTAAACAATTATATCATATGATGCGAGCAGATGCTGACATTGGACAGACATATAATCATACAAACTGGGCCAAATTAAAACTATTCTTTCAGAAATTGGAATGTAGAGCGACAGAGAGACAGAAAATGGAAAAGTGGTCCCTTAGTGTCAGCCTGAATAATATGCCAAAAACACAATTACCGTCTTGAATATTAAATAGTTAAAGGATTATTTATTTAAAACAGCAACATTAACCTTTAGCCTGTAGTGAGCATATCTTTGCAAAACAGTTTAAGCCCAGATGGTACGCAGAGTAACTCGGTCTCTCAGCAGGATCAATAACTGTTTGACGCAGAGTAACTCGGTCTCTCAGCAGGATCAATAACTGTTTGACGCAGAGTAACTCGGTCTCTCAGCAGGAGGATCAATAACTGTTTGACGCAGAGTAACTCGGCCTCCCAGCAAGATCAATAACTGTTTGACGCAGAGTAACTCGGTCTCTCAGCAGGAGGATCAATAACTGTTTGACGCAGAGTAACTCGGTCTCTCAGCAAGATCAATAACTGTTTGACGCAGAGTAACTCGGTCTCTCAGCAGCAGGATCAATAACTGTTTGACGCAGAGTAACTCGGCCTCTCAGCAAGATCAATAACTGTTTGACGCAGAGTAACTCGGTCTCTCAGCAGCAGGATCAATAACTGTTTGACGCAGAGTAACTCGGCCTCTCAGCAGGATCAATAACTGTTTGACGCAGAGTAACTCGGTCTCTCAGCAGCAGGATCAATAACTGTTTGACGCAGAGTAACTCGGTCTCTCAGCAGCAGGATCAATAACTGTTTGACGCAGAGTAACTCGGCCTCTCAGCAAGATCAATAACTGTTTGACGCAGAGTAACTCGGCCTCTCAGCAGCAGGATCAATAACTGTTTGACGCAGAGTAACTCCGCCTCTCAGCAGCAGGATCAATAACTGTTTGACGCAGAGTAACTCCGCCTCTCAGCAGCAGGATCAATAACTGTTTGACGCAGAGTAACTCCGCCTCTCAGCAAGATCAAGAACTGTTTGACGCAGAGTAACTCGGCCTCTCAGCAGGAGGATCAATAACTGTTTGACGCAGAGTAACTCGGCCTCTCAGCAAGATCAATAACTGTTTGACGCAGAGTAACTCGGTCTCTCAGCAAGATCAAGAACTGTTTGACGCAGAGTAACTCGGTCTCTCAGCAGCAGGATCAATAACTGTTTGACGCAGAGTAACTCGGCCTCTCAGCAAGATCAATAACTGTCTGACGCAGAGTAACTCGGTCTCTCAGCAGGAGGATCAATAACTGTTTGACGCAGAGTAACTCGGCCTCTCAGCAAGATCAATAACTGTTTGACGCAGAGTAACTCGGCCTCTCAGCAAGATCAATAACTGTAAGACACTCTGATAGCGTTTTTGAAAAGAATTGATGAAAAAGATGAATCAGTTTTTGAAGCTGTAAAGGCGACATTTTCTAGTAACAAGAATTTATTCAGCAGGCTAAAGGTAAAGTGTGAAACTGTACGGTACGTCATGGTTGGCGTCCCTTTTGTAACACTTTGACACCGAATCAAACACTCATGTCAATTAAATTCCATTAAGCAGTCTAAATAAATTAATGAATTACTTATTTAATCAGTCAAACAATTATTTAAGTAATTAAGTTAACGAATCTAAGCGTAGTGGAAGCAAACAATAAAAGTAATCAAACAAGCTAATTGAAAACACGATCATTTAGAGAATATGAATTTCACGACAGAAAACTAGAATTACATGTTTTACATTGACGTAATCAACAACGTTGGATGGTAAGAGCAAACTAACCTTGTGACGAACCGGTCATGCCACCAGCTGTGCCAGTTCCGGTCCCACCGGTTCCTGTCATGGTTCCCGTGCCACCGGTTCCAGTCATGGTTCCAGTTCCACCTGTCATCATACCTGTTTCTTCAATAACGAACATTAAGCATATTAACCGTATGGCTGAGGAAAATAAAACTCGTAGATGCAGTTGTGACAAACTCGTCCTTTAAACTCTTTCTAATTGTGCAGACAATTATACATGGCATAAATAAAGATGTACAACAAAACATTAGATTCTATTCAGGACAAGCAATTTTCAGCAGTTTGATTTTTTTTACAATGGTTCAGAACAAATAGTCTTAAAGACTAAAAATCAATATTCATACATTTGCAAAACATATTCTATTTAAAGGAAAACCCCGTTTAACCGGACGTCAAAATTAATATGAAAACCTATCCAAACAGTTTGGATCCAGATCAGACCCGAGCAACTCAGTGTCTCATTAGGATATAAACTGACAATGTGATTATGTTGTGGGTCTTTTAAAGAAAGGACAAACAATGAAAATTACTGCAAATGTTGAAGACGACACTACGTCGCTGCGAAAGAGTTGATTTCCGAATTGTGTCATCGTAGACCTGTAATGGCTGCTTACGGCATTTGTTACAGATGTCAGCGCATGCAATAACTACTTTTTGTGCTTGTTACAGAATATGACGCATATAATGACTCTTAATGCATTTGTTATATACATCAGCGCGTGTAATGACTATTTCCTGTATTTGTTACAGAAGCAGGTGCATGTAATGACTAATTACTGCATTTGTTGCAGAAGACATAATATGACTATTTCAGTGCATTTGTTGACCCGTGTAATGCATTTGTTACAGAGGCCGGTTCGTATAATAACCGATTTTTCTGCATTTGTTAAAGAAGTCGGCACGTGTAATGACTACTTACTGTATTTGTTACAGAAGTCATTATATGTGATTACTTCTTACTGTACACTACAGAAGTGGACAGGTGTAATAACTAGTTACTGTATTTGTCACAGAAATCAGCGCATATAATGACTACTTACGGCATTTGTTACAGAAAGCGGCGCAGTTGCTGGCCACCCATTGAGCATACTGCGGGTTGGTACATACAGCCGCTCCGTAACTGGCGCAGTTTTGTACAGTATCGGCACATGCTTGAAACATAATGAAAGTACCAGATTTCAATCATCGCGACAAAATGAATAATTCACACCAAATGCACATTTTTCAAAAGTGTGTGTATGATCTGAAATATTTTGTTATTTAAAAAAATCTTATTAGTATGTGTCCATTGGTCAATAGCGAGTACGACCATTTCCCTGTTCGCACGACTCGTACCTACTCGTACAGACCGATCTTTGCAATAGGTTGGATCCAAATGATTCATTGTGCAAGTCGAATAAATGGTCTCCACAAGGAGCTGAACAATACCTTAAGTACAAACCTATAATGTAGAAGACAAGAGATCTATGTTAAATGGAGCATATGCATGTAGTGTAGACTCCGGTAGCAGCCCTCTGATCAGAACAAACACTGCACGAAAAGTATTTTCCATTGGTTACATGAGGTTATGCAACGCATAGTTTTACGAGCAAAGTTAGTGAAGCCCGAAGGGCTTCACGTGAATCTTTGCTCGTAAGCTATGCGTTGCATAACCTCATGAACACCGGGAGCACGTCATTTATTTCTTATATTTATAATTCCATTGTATTTCTCATATTTCAACGGATCCGGTATTGAAATGAACGTTCATGGGAAAATGCAACTTTCTTTTTAGAATAAGGTTATATAAGGACGTTGCAGGGCGAATGTAAATATCATGTAATGAATTCTTGCAAAGACTTCCCATGTAACGAAAATGATATTGGTTCACAATATTGGTATTTGGTTAAGGTCACTTTGAAACAGGGGCATAAATGGATTAAAACTTATCACAAGGACAGAGGAGAGATTATGCAAGAATAACAAAGGAACATGAATAAATTACTGATTGATAAATTCACACTTGTACTATTGCAAAAATGATGTCTACAGGACTTTCTACTGTTTGCATTGTTTACTTACTTCCGATTGATCGAGGGGTTTATGAAAACTTACTATATATACATAATGTATGTATTTATACCTCCTGTGGTTCCTCCACTTCCGGTGTGCATTGTTCCGGTACCTGTGACTGTTCCTGTTCCAGTGAAGGTGCCAGTACCAGTGCCAGTGCCAGTGCCAGTAAAGGTGCCAGTACCAGTACCAGTGCCAGTACCAGTGCCAGTGCCAGTTCCAGTAAAGGTGCCAGTACCAGTACCAGTGCCAGTAAAGGTACCAGTGCCAGACCCGGTTCCAGTTCCTGAAAATGCGCACATTAAAGATATTAAACAAATGTATGTGCAGGTTCTAACATCCGAGTCATACCGAGCGGTTTCTGTAGTTCTGCCACTACCGACCAAATGTTGAGTTTTTCTCTCTTTTTTTTCTTTTTTCATCTATAATTGTTGAACCAAACTTTATCACAAACTTTGCTTTACTTAGGTTTTTATTAGCTCCGAAATAAATGCACATACCTTCAATATTTAACTTTATTTCAATATAGTAATGACCTATAGACGAAAACACTCGGCAAATGCTCATGAAGCCAAGCAAGAAAATACTTAATGTATCATTGCGCGGGAGCCTGAAGGCCACGCGCAATAATATGGAACGCTGGTATTGGAATTTCACTGGTAGGAGGGCTGATTTATCAAGAATTGCCAGTGAATTCTAATTTGTCTTTATGATTATAAAAAAGCATCATGTATGGAATAATACAAGTTTCTATAGTTGGAAACAGGTCGACATATTTCTTTTCAGTGTATAATTGTTTGTATTTTGGAAATGAAAATATTGGAAAATTATTTCTCCTAGGTCAGGGCTAACAAGAAATATCTTTTAAAAAAGATATTCAGCGGCATTCAAATATTGACACAATGTACAAAACAATCTCTGCAATATTTAGTTCAATGTTTGGAGATTCTACTAGTACAGAGAACTAGATCTATGATGGGTTGCTTGTTATTATACTAGCAGAGAAGCATGCAATGAAAATGACTTGGAGTAGAAGAAGCAGTTATTGAAATAGTTCAAGTTGCTTTTATAGGAAATCACTTTTAAAATGTACGATGTCAAAGTAATGTTTTAAAACTATCTCAAGTTAGTTCATTATTTTACCTATTATAAAATGTACATGAAAGCGCGTATATTTGTATTGATATGAATATTTAAGAAATGAATGACGTGCTTCCGGTGTTCATGAGGTTATGCAACGCGTAGCTTTACGAGCAAAGTTAGTGAAGCCCGAAGGGCTTCACGTGAATCTTTGCTCGTAAAGCTATGCATTGCATAACCTAATGAACACCGGGAGCACGTCATTTATTTCTTATATTTATATTCAATTGTATTTCTTATATTTCAACGGATCCGGTATTGAAATGAACGTTCATGGGAAAATGCAACTTTCTTTTTAGAATATGGTTACATAAGGACGTTGCAGGGCGAATGTAAATATAAGAAATTGAATACACTTTAAAGCATAACGTTTTTGTTTATGCAGAGTCTGTAATTCCTTAAAGAACGGTATTTATTTAGCCTAGATCAACGCTTTAATCGACTTGTGTGCATCATCATTGATGACATCAGTAACTGAATCTACATGTATTTTTAAAACAATATAAAGTTAGCAACTTAAACCTACGTCTATTAGCCCAAGCCCCATGTGATAGAGCCGTAGCAATATCCTTCAGTAAGTAGCTTTATATCAAAGAGGGCCAACAAACAGAGCCTCGGTGCTGTGGTCGGGGATAGTAATTAATACTATTAATACCACTACTCTAATACTAAACAACCCTTCTTCTTTATTTCCTATAGCACTGCCTGTGAATTATGGTGGTTTCGGCAAACTACCTGTTCGTCAAAGACTTTATTATCAAATGTTGTATTAATTGATAGCAAAATGATAGTAAAAGTTTGACAGTTTAATAGTGGTTTCGACAAACTGGTAATATTGCTAAGCAACCATTACCATGAGATGATAAATATCAGTACATCAGTACTATGATTTTATGGGAATTACCAGGTCTTAAAATCTATTTTAAGAACAGAAATTTCGACAGTCGACAGCCTTCGGTCGCATGCTAAATATCTGCGTAAATAATGATTTTCTGTACTATATGGCGTTTCGACTGAACTCTAAGAAGTTTATAGAACATGTCTATGTAACACGATGCCTTACATGTATGTGTTGTGATTATGTTAATTATTGCATTGAATCCAATTTGCGAGGCCGAAGCAGCTAATTATCATAAAAAATGGTGTTTTGAAATAACTACAATGTCGTGAGAATTACCCCAGGAAATTCGACACGTTAGCAGACTGTATATCAGAATTTTACATAGTTTGGCAATGTGTAGAGGCATATAAAAAGGTTGTATGCCAGTAAAGGTATTAACTAATGAAAATACCGTTTACTACTAAATACTCGTAGGTCATATGCAAATTACAATGTAACATAGTTTCTCATTGGTTGAAAACTAGAACAAAAGTGAAAATAGACAGCTAGCCGCTGAATAACAAGATGTTGCGGGACCGACAACTTTCGCATTCGGAGCAGTACGCTTATGACAACCGTTTGAATCAGGGGCGGGGCTTAATTAGTAAAGCTATATAGATGGAAAATCAACTAAAATAACAGTTTCTAAAAAAAGGACCAGGGGCACTGGAACTGAAGAGCGTTTCTTGGTTACTATGGCAATCCGACTCAAATTGCTACTTTATAAAAGAGATCCAGGTGTAAGATCGTGAAGGCTTATTCTATAATCGAGAAAACGATAAAGAACACATTCTTTACGGAAGTGAAAGTGTCCGAACTTTAGACCTGCAACAAGCTGTGAACTTTTACTGTGAAATTTTCAGATTAGAATGAATGAATGAATGGTGTTTTACGGCCAATCGACACTGATGGTCATATAGAGCCGAACAAATAATGTAAATAAAACTATAATATGAAATCAAATAGACTATTTTACTAGATTATGTAAATGTCAGTCCCGATCAACAGGATTGTAAACAAAATAAGGACAAACATAATCGACATTCTAAAAATGTACCTGTTAAATTTTAGAATATATATTAACGGTTTTTAAAAATTCAAATATTTTTGGTATTTCTACCAGTTCAAACAGTTCCCGCAGGGAATCTGCTTGAAAGAACCTATTTCTGATTAAGGTTAAATCAGGACATTCAATAAGAATGTGCTGTATTGAATAAGGCTCAAAACAAAATAAACATTCAGGTTGAACTTCATCTTTAAATAAAAATGAATGAGTTAAAAAAGAATGTTCAATTCTTATTCAGTCCAATACGACCTCATCGCGACGAATCGGCAGGCGTGAATAAAAATATTCCCCTAAAATAGGTTTAACAGCATGGAGCTTGTTATTTCAGATTAGAAATCGGATATCTGTGTGCATATACGATTATATAAATATTCATAATGTCTTTATTTCTTACATGAACATTTAACAAGATGTGGGAAAAGAATTGTGACGTGTTACTAAGGCCATGGGGGTAATACAAACATTTTGTTGACAATATATAATAATTATAAAACACTTTTGATTTTTATTTACGATTCAGTAAACCGCGCCTTTGATGCTTTGCATCAATGGGTTTCTTGTTTGTTATTGTTATTCATTCATGTAAGATAGTTGTGTGAGTTGTCAATACTTGTGACTATGGAATATTGAAGGAACATTCTACCGGTCAACTGTTACATCCATTGTACGTAAAGTCTCGTTGCAAATATCAATGTACGAACTTTTATACTAAACATTAATGGTGTATATGTACATATAATTATCGTACATGCATTTGTTTTCTTTATAGTTTATTTTTATTGAGTCAGTGCTTGTGTTGTAACTTATCTAAATATATTTGGTATAATTAGTACATTTATGTTCGATCTTGACAACTATATATGTTCTATAATTGCATATTGGGGAATCTTTACAGCATTTGTAACGGTGGAAATGATTATACGGTAAAATTTGGGATGAATCGCACTTATAAACATAGAAGTGTTCTGAATTGAAAAAGAAAACTTATACCTTCTGATCCTTCGAGATCATGAATTTCAGTACTTCTTGTTCTGAAAATTGAATACCGCTTAAGCCGGTGCTAGGGGGCGTGAGCAGTGTTGCACTTTCAATTACTGCTCATGAACAGACTCAATAAAACCGAGTCTGCAATTTTCTCTTTTTGTGTTGCAATTTTTGCTTTCGGGGGATCACCACCCTTCTGAATTTTTAAGTAACAAATTACAAACAAGAAAGATTCGTGATGCGAACTGACAACATGCATCCTGTGGGCTCAACCATCTTAGATTTCACTGTACCATCAAATCCTTCCTTACCAAAGATGCTATTATAGAACCTGCATAGGTGTCAAGATCGAACAAAATGTACTAGATATACCACATGCATTGTTTATATTGAATTTTACACCATAAATATAACTTTAATTTTATATATATATATATATATATATATATATATATATATATATATATATATATATATATATATATATATACTGGCAATAGAATACAACCGGAAAGGCTATATATATATATATATATATATATATATATATATATATATTAAAAGACTAAATGTTATATGGCTTTAAAATCTTTAATTAATAACTTAAAAATGCGCTACGCGTTTCATCAGATCATCAGGCGCAATATTATGACGTCCTATAGGAGTCGTCTGGCCTGTGTCTACTCCATGGCCGTTAAAATGCTTATCTCTGAGGCAAAGATTAATACTGGCGTGCCAGACGTCACACATTTATGCAGTTATTGAATTTTGCAACGTCTGTCACGCCATTATTAACCTTTGCCTCAAAGATAAGCATTTTAACGCTCATGGAGTACACACAGGCCAGATGACTCCTATAGGAGACGCTTGATAAAGGAGCGTGTTTGCCTATGAAATGAAAAAGATATGATTCTACAGTTTCTGCTATGGCCAACATTCCTGCGTTTATATGCTATTACAAAGCCATCTAGTTAATATTCACGGTGTCATGAATATTCATGAGGTAAAGGATTAAGCATGCACACGACACTGAAAATGCTCGTTTTTATATTCACGGAAACGATACAAAGATGTTAGCCCGTCTTAAAGGCGGCACTTACCACACATATTGCATTTTGCAGCACAGTTTTCTCTTGCCCATGAAGCAAAGGCTGTACAGAGGTCAGACTGGTATGCATCACAGTTTGAGACTTTGTCCACACATGAAGTTGCTGCATACAAGCAAAGCAAGCAGTAATTTACCAAAGCAAAACCTCGCCGACTCGAATTTTAAGTACAGAAGAGTTGAGAAAATGTTAAGACAGGTGGCTGCTTAATGCAAGGTTAAAGCTGTGCAAAAAGCTCCCAGAGGAGATTTCTACACGACTTTCACCCTGCGTTAAGCTTGCACCTGTCTTACAGACCAGTCATAATACTTGTTTAAGAGTTCGAGTTATCGAAATTTTACTGTATATGTAAGAGATGTTCATAAATGCAAGAAGCCATGACAAGAGCATTTTATGCAAACAAGCTTAGAAAATAGGAGAAGAGGGCAAGTGTTTTAAGCGGTTATAACCCTTTACCACATAGCGACACATTTTCATGCTTTCGCAAACAAAGGAGACCCAGATTAGACATCTCCTGTAAAAACCTGTCTATTCAGGATCTGTCCTGTTTATTTATGAAATTGTATAGATTTGATTCTAGTGTCTGCCATGGTAAAATATAATTGACATAGCTATACCCTCAGTTATTGTGTAGATAATAGACACAACTATGTCCTCAGTTAATGTGTAGATACTAGATACAGTTAAATCCTCAGTTAATGTGCAGATAATATACACAACTACGTCCTCAGTTAATGTGTAGATAATATACACAACTATGTCCTCAGTTAATGTGTAGATAATAGACACAGTTAAATCCTCAGTTAATGTGCAGATAATATACACAACTATGTCCTCAGTTAATGTGTAGATAATATACACAACTATATCCTCAGTTAATGTGTAGATTTATTTGAACGTCACATTAATAGTCTCTTTTGAAAATAAAAAGTAGGTGTTATGTAAATGAAGCGACTGCTTCAGGCAAGTCTGTAATCAATTCACGAAACAGTGTGGGACTAGACGAGACAGAGGGTTACTCAACGTTCATCAGGATACATACTGTTTCATATTTCCATTTTGTTTTTGGAAGGAAAAACTAGTCTGTTTTTTGAATTTTCTATCAATGAAACATTGCCCAACATGCTGAATTGTTAAGGTGTCATAGATCCCTTTACTCAATGGGTACGCATTTTAACCATTCTACAAACAGAGAAAACACAGACCACGCCGTCTGATCAGGGTCTGCTCTGTTTGCCCATAGGAATAATACAGGTCAGATTCTACAGTTTCCGCCATGGCCAAAACTACATGTGTAGAATATACTAGAATGAAAATTAGTCTAATTGGTGTTGACGAAGTCAAGGCTAAACTACAGTAAGTCTAAACTGCCACATGTGTGAACAAGAATGGCCAGCCTTAGTTGCCGCGTGAATAACGAGAACAAGACACCCCGAGTATGATCAGACTTAAACCTTTAGCCTGCTGAGCAAATTAATTTAGAGATTTATTCACCTACTACAAATTCAAAATTAAAGTAATAATCAATTTGTCTACCAAAATGCAATCAGTCTGTCAAACAGTTTGGATCCTGATGAGACGCCGAGTTACTCGGCGTCTCATCTGGATCCAAACTGTTTGCATAGATGTATCGTGAATAAATAGGATTTAGACAAACGTGAATAATCAAACAGCAGCATTGTGCGATCGACAAGCCTTTGGTGCCCCTGAAAGTCTTGAATAAAAGCACAGAGAAAGACGTTACGTGAATGATAAACCTTTAGCATCATGTTATTGATAAACATTTAATGACTCGTAAATGAACCGAGTAAAATGTCATCCGAATAAACAAGCATAAGCATCATGCGATTGATAAATCTTTTATGACTCGTGGTGGAAAAATCAATCGTAAGCATCGTGAAATCGATCAACATCGATGCATGGTAAATGAATATGTGAAGCAACTGCAACAAATGTACAACACAAAGGACGGAAATGACGTCATTTATGGCCAATTAGTACTTACCTCCTGTATTTGGATAGCCTGGTTAAAATAAAAGACAACGTCAAATAATGATTGAATTGACTAAATATAGCATTTACACCAGGGCATCTGTTCATTGGCATTTTAGTCAAAAATTAAGACACGTAACTAAAAAATGCCGATTTCATACTCATTCTACTGTTATGTTCGAATCTTTACATTTAAACGATGCTAATAGATCCACTTGTCAGCAATTCTCGAGTCATTATACACTGTTTAATACTTGCGATCTTATATGAATGTTTAAGTTGAGTCCCGGTATAATATTGGCTTAAAAACAAAAGGCTACATTACTAGTATGGTATTATCATCAAAACGGATTAGTTTCAACAATTATTATAAATAAATATTTGTTGTGTGATCACCAACAAATGTTTCTTGAAATCATACAAATATTCCATCATTAGAGCCAATATTCTGGTCAGAAGATTTACAGTTATAAGCATGGACATGCATACTCGTAAAACCTGGTAATATTCTCTAATAGTACTATGGATCGCATATAATAACTGAAACTATTACCAAAGTATACAACATTTGGACACACACAATGTACAATACCTATTCAACTGGACATTAGTATGTCAAACACTGAACACAGTAAGACTTCCTTTTAATTCACGTAACAGCATAGGTTTTTCAAATGTCATGGGTTACAAAACCCCTGTTAGAACTGAGTAAACGGACGTAAGCACATAGATGTTCGTACTGTAGTTTATATAAAAGGAAGAAAACACCAAAGAACCCTAACTGTATGTAAAAGGATTACAGAAAACACCAAACAACCCTAACTGTGTGTTTACAGGATTACAGAAAATACCAAACAACCCTAACTGTGTGTTTACAGGATTACAGAAAACACCAAACAACCCTAACTGTGTGTTTACAGGATTACAGAAAACACCAAACAACCCTAACTGTGTGTTTACAGGATTACAGAAAACACCAAACAACCCTAACTGTGTGTTTACAGGATTACAGAAAACACCAAACAACCCTAACTATGTGTTTACAGGATTACAGAAAACACCAAACAACCCTAACTGTGTGTTTACAGGATTACAGAAAATACTTCGCTTGATACTACAGTCGAACTTGTCTTCAGCGCTCATACATTTATTGAACATACGAGTGTTAAAAAGCAGGTGGTTGCTTAATGCAGGTCAAATGTTAAGCAGAAAGCTCCTATAGCAGCTTTCTGCATTACTTCTGACCTGCATTAAGCTACCACCTGCCTTACAGACCCATAATTAGACCACCTGCCTTACATACCCATAATAAGACCACCTGCCTTACAGACCCATAATTAGACCGTCTGCCTTACAGACCCATAATTAGACGTGTTTTTGAAGGCCGCTTAAGACAGGATCTACTTATTCAAATGCCGATAGTTTGTTACAGAGGGCTTATCAGGAATAAACATTTAACTGACAACTATCAGGATCTACTGTATTCCAATGCCGATAGTTTGTTACAGAGGGTGCTCCGTGCCTTATTAGGAATAAACACAAAACTGACAACTATCAGGATCTACTGTATTCCAATGCCGATAGTTTGTTACAGAGGGTGCTCCGTGCCTTATTAGGAATAAACACAAAACTGACAACTATCAGGATCTACTGTATTCCAATGCCGATAGTTTGTTACAGAGGGTGCTCTGTGCCTTATTAGGAATAAACACAAAACTGACAACTATCATCCTAGTCGTTATTCGTTCCTTTTATGCGTCAGTACCATCTATGGAAGTTGTAATAAATCGGATAAAGAGTAACACAGACTATGTATAATATTGCCAATATGTACGGATGGACACGTGTACGGTTGTCATACTCCCAAAATTGTAGACGCATAAACATATGCCATAAGAACATGTACACACACCAATAGACCGACCTCCCGGCACAATATTAGCTTCCTCAATACCTTATACAATGTATATCATGATAATAATAATTAAACTCTACATTTTGTAAAGTGTAATAAACAAAACAAAATTAGTCTCAACTTTCATTTAATAAACAAATATATATAATTTCTTCACCAACGAACGTTTTGGAAAGCATACACATTTCCCATAGTTAGAGCTAATATTCAAGACAGGAGGTTTACATTTGTTTAAGCTCTTGAATGCCCGTTGCTCTTGTCCGCTCTAAAAACAGTGACAGCTTATATCTCATGTATATGTGAAATAAAACTCGAAATGAGTTACCTGTTCCGCCTGTCATTGTGCCAGTTCCTGAATAAAAATCCAGGTATGTGTGCCTAACAGATGTATATTGTAAATCTCGCTAATGCCACCACGCAATTTATTATCATAGAATATTGTAAAGTAGATGGTTGCTTAATACAGGACAAAAAGAATGCAAAAGAACACTATTTAAGGAGTTTTCTAGAAAACCTTTGTTTTGCATTTAGCTACCACCTGTTTAAAAAATGCAGAAATATACTCTTTAGTGGTCGTATTGGCGAAACTGTACTGTACATATAAACATAATTTTTTAAACAAACTTACATCGGCTACACATTTTGTGATATAATCTAAATTCACTATGGATGACATTAGTGTAGGAACATGACCATTGGACACGATTGCTTCCATTTGGCACTGTGTATTCGGGTAGCTTTGATGTTATCAACATGATGTATTACTTGTACTTGGGTATATTCTACCAACGTTCAAATCAAACAAATCCGGGATTTGAACAAACATACCTTATACACTGGACCTCTCTATAACGATTTAATGAGTAAATGTGTGGTCTTGAAAAGCAAAAGGTGGTTCATCTATAAAAGACAACACTTTTGAGACGTATATATGAACAGATATATGTGTGTGCGGACGGACATGTGTAATGCTATATACTCACTAATGTGCGGGCACATAAAACATGTAACCCGTCTCTCCATATATGCACATTTTAACGATTTTGCAAACAGAGTAGACCTAAATCAGATGGTTTCTGTTGGAGCAGTCTGGCCGAGGTCTGCTCTGTTTGCTTATAAACTAAAATATAGAGATGATTCTACAGTTTCTGCCATATTTTAATATGTTAATTTAAAAATAATCCAGTTAATATTTACATGAACATTCATGGGTGAAAGGGTAAATGACTAATTTAATTGATAGGGTAAACATATAGGGTTACAGACAGACCTCCCGGCAGGGTAAACATATCAATAGACAGACCTCCCGGCATGGTAAACATATCAATAGACAGACCTCCCGGCAGGGTAAAATATCAACAGACAGACCTCCCGGCAGGGTAAACATATCATTAGACAGACCTCCCGGCAGGGTAAACGTATCAATAGACAGACCTCCCGGCAGGGTAAAATATCAACAGACAGACCTCCCGGCAGGGTAAACATATCAATAGACAGACTTCCCGGCATAGTAAACATATCATTAGACAGACCTCCCGGCATGGTAAACATATCAATAGACAGACCTCCCAGCAGGGTAAACATATCAATAGACAGACCTCCCGGCATGGTAAACATATTAATAGACAGACCTCCCGGTAGGGTAAAATATTAATAGACAGACCTCCCGGCAGGGTAAACATATAAATAGACATACCTCCCGGCATGGTAAACATATCAATAGACAGACCTCCCGGCATATTAAACATATAAATAGACATACCTCCCGGCATAACACTGACCTGTTTTTTTTTCATTTTGAGTAAGTAAATTGATGCTACGCTAATAATATGATCAAGCGGTAGCAAAATAATTTAAGCATCAGTCAAATATTTACGACAGGAGGTTTACAATAATGGTCATATGTCCGTCTTGGCTATTTCACATTACATTTTAAACGTGCATGGAAGAATAGGATATAGTCTAAAGTGGTTACCTGTTCCACCTGTCATCGTGCCCGTTCCTGCATTGGACATGTATACGTTTGGTTATAGTAATATCTTACAATGCATTCAGTGTCTCAAAAGGCATTACAGTTTTCCATCCTTTCCCTCATATTAATGCATTTTCACGTATTAGCATGAAGAGAAAACCAAGATCATATGTCTCCTTTTGAAGCCGTCTGATCAGGTTTTGTTGTGTTTCCTTATGACATTATTATAGACCTGGTTCTACAGTTTTTACTAATACCAAAACATCCTGAGTGTATATGCTAATACAAAATCAGCTAAAATATATTCATGATGTTATCATTTCTTACACAGATATTCAACAGGACAAGGGTTAAGAAAATGAAAACATTCTACCCGTTAGGAAGAGTTAATCTGAGGGATTTGAAAACAATGATAACCCAGAATTATCACCGACTGTGATTAGTAACCCCAAAACAAGCGACTGTCAGAGTATGTCAATTTTGAATACTCCTAACTGTGTGGTAACGATGTGACCAGAATGTTTCTCCTCTTTAATTAAGCTTCTCATAATGTTTCGTTGAAATCCTGTCTGTAATTGGCAAGACTTTGTGTGGATAACAGCCCAACTACGAACCGATCGAAGGACGGACAGTTTGTGGAAGTTTAATAAATTCCACAATCTACAGTTCACCCTTTTCATGATGAATATTCAAACGGGATTCCATTCACTATGACTATTAGTTAAGTGAACAACTGTACATATAGATAAATTGTAAACACCCATATGAATTATCGAAAACTGTCCCAAACATTTCAAGTTTTATAAACATTGCTGACAGTCGTTCAGAGGTAACAATAGAATTCCATGATTTAGAGTTGCTATAAAGACAAAGTAAGTAAATTGAAAAAGAACGAGAATGTTACGAGGAATTTGTCTTGTGTTTACAATCATATATGTTCAATACGTATACAGCCATTCATGGCAGAAGAAACTAGTGTTGTGTTCACAAACAGATATGTTCAATACGTGTACAGCCATACATGGCAGCATAAACTAGTGTTGTGTTCACAATCAGATATGTTCAATACGTATACAGCCATTCATGGCAGTAGAAAGTAGTGTTGTGTTCACAATCAGATGTGTTCAATACGTGTACAGCCATACATGGCAGTAGAAACTAGTGTTGTGTTCACAATCAGATATGTTAAATACGTATACAGCCATTCATGGCAGTAGAAACTAGTGTTGTGTTCACAATCAGATGTGTTCAATACGTGTACATACATACATGGCAGTAGAAACTAGTGTTGTGTTCACAATCAGATATGTTCAATACGTATACAGTCATACATGGCAGTAGAAACTAGTGTTGTGCTCACAATCAGATATGTTCAATACGTATACAGCCATACATGGCAGTAGAAACTAGTGTTGTGTTGACAATCAGATATGTTCAATACGTATACAGCCATATATGGCAGCAGAAACTAGTGTTGTGTTCACAATCAGATATGTTCAATACGTGTACAGCCATTCATGGCAGTAGAAACTAGTGTTGTGTTCACAAACAGATATGTTCAATACGTGTACAGCCATATATGGCAGTAGAAACTAGTGTTGTGTTCACAATCAGATATGTTCAATACGTATACAGCCATATATGGCAGCAGAAACTAGTGTTGTGTTCACAATCAGATGTGTTCAATACGTGTACAGCCATATATGGCAGCAGAAACTAGTGTTGTGTTCACAATCAGATATGTTCAGTACGTGTACAGCCATGCATGGCAGTAGAAACTAGTGTTGTGTTCACAATCAGATGTGTTCAATACGTGTACAGCCATATATGGCAGCAGAAACTAGTGTTGTGTTCACAATCAGATGTGTTCAATACGTGTACAGCCATATATGACAGCAGAAACTAGTGTTGTGTTCACAATCAGATGTGTTCAATACGTGCACAGACATATATGGCAGCAGAAACTAGTGTTGTGTTCACAATCAGATATGCTCAATACGTGTACAGCCATACATGGCAGCAGAAACTAGTGTTGTGTTCACAAACAGATATGTTCAATACGTGTACAGCCATGCATGGCAGTAGAAACTAGTGTTGAGTTCACAATCAGATGTGTTCAATACGTGTACAGCCATATATGGCAGCAGAAACTATTGTTGTGTTCACAATCAGATATGTTCAATACGTGTACAGCCATACATGGCAGTAGAAACCAGTGTTGTGCCCACTATCAGATATGTTCAATACGTGTACAGCCATACATGGCAGCAGATATAAAAGTTAAGCACGCCACTGATAGAATCTGCATGATAATTATTTGATAGAGAAGATATAGTTATTTATCTTACAAATTGCATCTAACAATTGCATTGCAAGTTGGATTCAGTTAACATCAACAACAGTTTATCACCTGTTTTGTCATACTAGCCGTAGTGTTTGAACAGAAGGGTGAGATTAGCACAGCACATGACATTCTTTTCACAAAATGCTGATTGCAATAGTAAATGCATGCTATATCTAAATTGTGTTCCACGATTTGTTTTAGATATGGGGATATTAAGTGTATAGTCCTGTCTGTCCGCCCCGGTGACTATTTTAATGTATACAACAACAGTACTACCAAAGCAAGTACGTACTATTGTATGCGGATCAATACATAATAAAACATGTGTATCTGATATCTATATACACATGATATCTATATACACTTGATATCTAAATACACATGATATTCATATACATTTGACATTTATATAGATATTATATCTATATACACTTGATATCTAAATACACATGATGTTTATATACATTTGATATTTATATACACATGGTATCTATATACACATTATATCTATATACATATGATATCTATATACAAATTATATCTATAAGTGCAGACTCTAATAAGAGAGCTCTCCCATGTGCCCTCTGGTCTGGGTCTACACTGTTTGCAAATGCCAATACACTAGTTTCCAGCATTCAACATTAATCGTATAATAATGTAAGCATTGAGGATCTGCGTCGATAGTCCATTTAGTAATTTTCAGCAATTCATGCTGAATGGACTCTACAGATAACTACTGAAAATCCATTCCGCTCTGAATATTCAGCATTCAAAGGATAAAAAAGATCCCTCGCATGCACTAATGTATACATGTTCGATGCCGCCCCCTTCGCATAAACCCACATACAGCATGATTATTGTTTATAGCGTTGCGTCAAGTATTCAAAACAAAGATGTTAAAAAGACAATTGTATAAAATAACACGTTAAAGTATCAACGTCTTGCAAAACGTATTTTTTAAACACTATAGTGATAAATTCAGTTTCTATAAACTTGATTTGTAAATCACTGAAGAAAAGTTTAATGATTTTTATGATATTCAGGATATATCAAGCTGTTTGAACTGCGCATTATTTATATTACTGCCTAAGGCTTAGCGAGTAGAAAAATTAAACAAACCTTCTGGTATACAATTACAAAACTTAATGACATACTGTTTATAAGATTTTGTAAATGATTAATACACGTACTTTAAATGCATGAGTTGCAATATTCCACCCAGGAGTATGGAAACATTTACACAACCGGTAATAATGGCATCTCATACTATCAGTTATATAACAGTTATACTAATAAGGTCCATCAAAATGAGTAAACTATAATCGAACAAAGTGCATTGAACTTAATTGCAAGAAAATGCGTTAAATATGTTACTCTTTGTCTAAGCTATGTGGCACTCTACAAGCTTTTATTTTGCATCTGAACTGTCTCAGTGCAGTCACTGACCCAATTTCTCGATGACTCATTGTCTGTTTGCAAACATTCCCACAATCGCCCGTGTGATGTTTAAGGTTGTTTGGCGACTTACCGCATTGTCCGCAGTATCTTGGGCAGTTGTCAGTCACCCATTGCGTATAGGCTTGGTTGGCACACGTGCTTTGTCCGTATTTGGCACAATCAGGAATCTTGTCGAAGCAGGCGCCTGTAAAAGACAGACAAAAAGAAGAATTGTATTCTTAGCAAATATATATTACCCATAGAGAGTAACTATCGTAAAATGGAATATCAGTTTCTGATAACAAATGAATATAAAAATTTTTATATACCCCGCATTTGCTACATACGGATATAGTGGCTAACATAATTTTATCACAACATAAGAGAAAGCTTTTTGGATAATTTAAGGCACGCAACTCTTAATCTATTGCATAAGTAAGATCACATGTTTATCTTGGAATTAAGACGGTTCGTTTAAGGCCCATGCGGCTCCTAGTGGGTGGGTATCCAAATATTGCCAACCTCTTCTGGTGCATTTTTACTCATATCCTAATGGCCTTTTCCTTTTACATCAATATTGTTATTTTGAATTGTCCTAGATATGTCTGAACGAGAATTAAAGGTGTAATCATTTTCTTGTTGAGATATGCTCAAGCTGCTGAAAATTCATACGTTCTTCGAACATATGTAAATGCATGGGCATTTGTATTCTTGATTTACTTGACAAAAACTGAGCTTGTGATTTTGTTCATGGTTGTCTCTGGTGCTTGTGTGTTTGTTGGTGTTTTGTGTTCTCGTGTGTGTGCGTTTGTTTTGTAGTGTGCTTGTGTGTGTGTGTGTGTGTGTGTGACATGCTGTATATCGATGTGTTGGTGGTGGTTGCGTCTTGTATGTGGCTTTCTCCTGTATGTGTGTGTGTGTGTATACATTGCTATATAAATGATTTCTGTCGGTGTTTTGGTGATGGTGGCGTTTTGTGTGTGGCTTTTCCTGCTTGACTTTACTACTTTTTCATTTAGTTTATTCATAGCAATTATCCAACATTGCATTGTCATTAAATGTAGGGAGAGGGTCTTTATAAGCATAATGTTTTCGACCCAATCCTTTCTGTACCTATGATGATACCCATGTTTATGAAATTTCATAAAACAAAATATGTTTAAACTAATTAAACTAAGATCAAGAATCAATATTGAACATGATGCTAAAATACCAACACTGAAATATAAGCAAATTTAAACGGGCGCTTAACTCTTTAACTTGCTGATCATGTTGAAGCAGGATTACGCTTAATCAAAATTGCAACGCTGTAGTATAAACATTTTGTGTACGTTTAAAAAATAATGACACGTGACTGTTAAGGTACATAGCGAATTTACCCAGAGACACGCTTGGCTTGAATCAAAATAAAGTTCGAGTTAAACATGCACGATTAAAACTTAAACAGAGGACATTTAAAACATTGTTCGTCTGTGAAAAATTGAACTGAATCCAAAAAAAAGTGTAATACACGTTTTCTTGTAATAAAACACCCCCTGTCAACTATAATTCAAATTGTTATTCGTGTCATACTCCCAACTTGACAGATGCATCAAACACATGTCATAAGAAAAGCTACAAACTCGTTAGACCCCGGCATAACATCGGCTTCAAACATGTTTTATTCTTACAACTATATACTGCAACCATGTAGTAAAGTGTGTAAGCAAAACATTATCCATTTTAACTTTAATTTACACTTTAAACTCTATATTATATTAGCTAAACTCGTCAATATTAATTTTTTAAACCCATCCTCTTTTAATGTTGTAAGTGTCCTGCAAAAGAAATATGTCTTGATGAAAACCTTTGACATTGATTAGGTTAGCAAACAGTACAGACCCTGATCCGGGGAATCTTTCAGGATTTTTCTGGTCTTGGTCTACGCTATTTGCCTATGTCCCATGGATTGTGTTTAAGGGTTAATCAACTGTATCTCGTTTAATCACCAACGGATGTTTTTGAAAACATACACGTTGTTTATACTTAGTATACTTAGAGCCGATATTGAAGACAGGAGGTTTACATATATGTTAGCTCTGACTTTTACGACTGTACTTCCTCGCCAAAATAGTTAACATCTGATTTGTAAAGTACATGAGAGATTAAACTCGAAATGATTTACCTGTTCCGCCAGTCATTGTACCAGTTCCTGAATAAGAATTAGGTACAGACTAATACGACCACTCAAAACAATATCATTTTGGATTTTCTTTTAAAAAAAGTTGTTGCTTAATGCAAGACAAACATGATATAAACATATATATATATATATATATAACTTCTACAGGAGTTTGCTGTATCACTTTTGCCCTCCTTAAGCAACCCCCTGCTTTGACAGTTTCTATGTTGATAAATCATGTGGTCGATGTAGCGAGACTCTACTGTATATGACCTATATACAAATAAACTCAATAGTATAAAAACTCAACGGACCTCCCGACATAATATCAGCTTCAAAAAAGTTATACTCGAAATTATACACCAAAATTACAAAAGACTGCTGTATAGATATATCTTCAAATAAATGGTGTTATTCTAAAACATTGCTTTCATCAAAACATCTCGTTTGATCAACGACGAATACTTTTGCAATTATACAAAGTTTCTATTATTATAGCCAATATTCAAGGCAGGAGGTTAACAATTATACAAAGTTTCTATTCTTATAGCCAATATTCAAGGCAGGGGGTTAACACTTATACAAAGTTTCTATTCTTGTAGCCATTATCCAAGGCAGGAGGTTAACAATTATACAAAGTTTCTATTCTTATAGCCAATATCCAAGGCAGGCGATAACAATTATACAACGTTTCTATTCTTGTAGCCAATATCCAAGACAGGAGGTTAACAATTATACAAAGTTTCTATTCTTGTAGCCAATATTTAAGACAGGAGGTTAACAATTATTGTTGCAATGGCTTTGTCGATTGCTCTTCTCCCCTCAAACCCGTTTCACAACTGATTCTTAAAGTACGTGTAAAATAAAACACGAAATGAGTTACCTGTTCCGCTAGTCATTGTGCCAGTTCCTGAATAAGAATTAGGTATATGTGCCTAACAGATGTGTACAAATAAGTTCAATGTTGTACAACGTGCATTCCATTGTGGTAATGCTAACCTCAATCGGTTCCAAGTATTGCAGAATAGACATGCAATTCTTGATCTATTGTAGCAGTTAAATAAATAATCAAAATTGCGCATGATATTAAATACCAACAGTGCAATATAAGAAAATTTAAAAGGGCACTTTAACTCTTAACCCCCAGTGACTTTTGTCACTGACCGTTTCAAGGCGGTACTTCCATCTTCCCCCTATTGTATGTTTGTTTTGTCTTTGTGCGTCTCTTGATGTTTTTATAGTTATGTACCTTTGCTGTTTCCTTGTGTTGCTGTTCGGGTGGCTGTTTGTTCTGTATGTGGTGCTTCCTGCATGACTCATTTTTGTACTTTTACTGATCACGTTGAACCGGAATCACACTTAACCAATCAAATCAAGATTTTGTGTAGGGTTTATAAATTAAAGACACACGGCCATTGAGTTAGCGAATTTACCTTGACGCACGCTTGCCCATATTCAGATAGAGAAACGTTGGACATAATTATATATAATACTTCTAGGGTGTACCATCGGACAAATAAACACGTATCATACTCCCAACATGACAGATGCATCAAACAAAGGTCATAAGAAAAGCTACAAACTCTTTAGACCTCCCGGCATAACATCGGCTTCAAACATGCTTTATGCTTACAACTATATACAATTTACTGTAGTAATGTGTATTAGCAAAACATTATCAATTTCATACTCCTAGTCTATACTTTGAGCCAATATTTAAGACAGGAGGTTTACATATATATTATTGTTGCAATGGCTTTGCCGATTGTTCTTCTCCCCTCAAACCCGTTTCACAACTGCTTCTTAAAGTACGTGTAAAATAAAACTCGAAATGAGTTACCTGTTCCGCCAGTCATTGTGCCAGTTCCTGAATGAGAATTAGGTATATGTGCCTAACAGATGTGTACAAATAAGTTCAATGTTGTACCACGTGCATTCCATTGTGGTAATGCTAACCTCCATCGGTTCCAAGTATTGCAGAGTAGTTTTAAAGCAAATAAATATAAGAATTTGTTTGTAAAGTTTAGATATACAAATGTATTTATATACCCCGCGTTTGCTACATACGGATTAGTGGCTAATATAATTTATCACAACATAAGAGAGAACTTTTTGGATAATTTAAGACATGCAATTCTTGATCTATTGTAGCAGTAAGATAAATAATCAATATTGAGCATGATACTAAAATACCAACACTGCAATATAAGAAAATTTAAAAGGGCACTTAACTCTTAACTTACTGATCATGTTGAACCAGAATCACACTTAACCAATCAAATCAAGATTTTGTGTAGGTTTTATAAATTAAAGACACACGGCCATTGAGTTACTTAGCGAATTTACCTTGACGCACGCTTGCCCATATTCAGATAGAGAAACGTTGGACATAATTATATATAATACTTCTAGGGTGTACCATCGGACAAACAAACACGTATCATACTCCCAACATGACAGATGCATCAAACAAAGGTCATAAGAAAAGCTACAAACTCTTTAGACCTCCCGGCATAATATCGGCTTCAAACATGCTTTATGCTCACAACTATATACTGCAATCATGTAGTAAAGTGTATTCATACTCCTAGTCTATACTTTGAGCCAATATTTAAGACAGGAGGTTTACATATATATTATTGTTGCAATGGCTTTGTCGATTGTTCTTCTCCCCTCAAACCCGTTTCACAACTGCTTCTTAAAGTACGTGTAAAATAAAACTCGAAATGAGTTACCTGTTCCGCCAGTCATTGTGCCAGTTCCTGAATAAGAATTAGGTATATGTGCCTAACAGATGTGTACAAATAAGTTCAATGTTGCACCACGTGCATTCCATTGTGGTAATGCTAACCTCCATCGGTTCCAAGTATTGCAGAGTAGTTTTAAAGCAAATAAATATAAGAATTTGTTTGTAAAGTTTAGATATACAAATGTATTTATATACCCCGCGTTTGCTACATACGGATTAGTGGCTAATATAATTTATCACAACATAAGAGAGAACTTTTTGGATAATTTAAGACATGCAATTCTTGATCTATTGTAGCAGTAAGATAAATAATCAATATTTAGCATGATACTAAAATACCAACACTGCAATATAAGAAAATTTAAAAGGGCACTTAACTCTTAACTTACTGATCATGTTGAACCAGAATCACACTTAACCAATCAAATCAAGATTTTGTGTAGGTTTTATAAATTAAAGACACACGGCCATTGAGTTACTTATCGAATTTACCTTGACGCACGCTTGGCCATATTCATATACAGAAACGTTGGACATAATTATATATAATACTTCTAGGGTGTACCATCGGACAAATAAACACGTATCATACTCCCAACATGACAGATGCATCAAACAAAGGTCATAAGAAAAGCTGTCGATTGTTCTTCTCCCCTCAAACCCGTTTCACAACTGCTTCTTAAAGTACGTATAAAATAAAACTCGAAATGAGTTACCTGTGCCGCCAGTCATTGTACCAGTTCCTGAATAAGAATTAGGTATGTGCCTAACATATATGTACAAATAAGCTCAATTTTGTACAACGTGCATTCCATTGTGGTAATGCTAACCTCCATCGGTTCCAAGTATTGCAGACTAATTTCAAAACTAGATTCGTTTGATTTTTATATGTTTTGTTGTCGTGTTTTTCTTCAACTTTCTTTTTCTCTATGATTATGTGACAAGAAAGCGTAAAGTGTATGTCAATAAAGCATATATCTATCTACAAGACTGAATTTAACTAACCTATATCGGGCAATTTGGGATACTCTATACTCTTACTATGCATTACATTACTTTGAAAAAGCATGTTTTTCAAGGAAAATGTCCGCATAAGCCCTCTGCGTGCGAAAAGCTTTGTTATTATCGACATGATATACATACTCGGATATCATTGATTGAAAATAACCCTTTGCTTCATAGAAGTTTTGAAGTCTTAGCAAACATAGTATACTCATATGGGAGCTGGTTGATCTGGGTATGCTCTGTTTGCTTATGGAATAATACAGATCTGATTCTAGTACAGTCAAAAAATCGCCTTTATGCATTGTAAACGTTCATGAAGATTCATCATGGTAAAAACAAGTTAAGTCAACAGTGAAAGATGAATGGGTTACCCACGATCTTTCTACATAACCTCACACGGGTATTACACACCAACGTATAACCAAACACGAGCGGGCTACCGATAAACCCCTATACTGTGTTACCCTTTTGTTAAACAAGGTGAAATTACTCTCGCATTTATCGTTTTATTACAAAGCATTTCCATTTACGGAACAATATCTGTAATAAGTTTCAAATGAATCTGACCGCCACCCATTTTATAGATACCGGAAAGCATTTATTCCATGTGGTAAAACTAACCTGTTCCTCCGGTGCTGGTTCCGGTGCCTGAAAATATAATGGTAAACTACAGATATGTCCCCTGTCGGTTTTGTTTCTGCGTATCTGTGTAAGCTGTGGGTCGTCAGCAAATAAAGAAATGTAGTTGCTCAAAATATTCGACAAGCAAAGGTTAATATGGAATATTATACTTTACTGGATACTCAGTACATGTCTTTCATAAGAACAGTATTAATGAATTTTGCTTTGACTTGTAAATTTTTGTCAAAGTGTCAAGTGATTTATCCATGGTCATTAACGGATGTAGTCAACAGAGGATATTTTAGATATTATTCCTTTATCAAACAGAGCAGAGTCTGATCAGAGGACTCCTACAGCAGCCGTATGATCTGGGTTTACTCTGTTTGTAAAGGCATGTAAATCCGTATTTATGGCGTAACGAGTTAAACCCTACGACGTTCAAGAGTATCATGAAGCATTATTAGTATCATGAAGCATTATTAGTATCATGAAGCATTATTAGTATTTTAGTATCATGAAGCATTATTAGTATCATGAAGCATTATTCAGACGCTCTATTTGTTTGGTAGTCTTCTAGATGAAAAACTGCCGAATCGAACTAGCTCTCAATAAAATATACAATTAACTGTTTAAACATAAACCAGTTAAAGTCATACATATTCGTTTTTATTTCGTTTTTTAATTTATCTATTTGATTGATGTTGCTTTCTTTTCGAGCATATGTCCTTCATAGGCATATTTGCAATAACATTTGCAAACAGTTTGTGTCCAGATGAGATGCCGAGAAGCTCGGCCTTTCTTCGAGATCCAAACTGTTTGACACTTATGTTTTGTAAGAACATAGAGCAAACTCCACGATTACTTTGGCATATGCAAATAACTTGTAAACAAAATGAAGCAAACTCCACTTTGAAACTTGAAGCAGGCGATAGCAGACGCAAATACTTTGTACAGACACTGAGGCAGACAGTCACTTAACAGATACAAATAACTTGTAGACAAAATGAAGCAAAATCTCCTTTGAAACCTGAAGCAGAGTATTACCTTAGCAGACACAATTAATTTGCATCTGCTAACGTTGTCGTTTACTTTAGGTTTCAAGGTGCACGAATAAGCTCAATTTCGCTTCAAATTCTTTAAAAAACATAACGAGAGTATCAAACAAATTGGTGAGATCCGGCGCTTTTCGCATATTAAAGCTTCTCTTTCGCCTCTTGTACTTAATATCCATACAAACAAAGGCGTGCCTCGTAGACTGGGGTTCTGGAAAAGCACAATTGAACCTCCAAAGCATTTGTTAGGAACTCATTCAAGACGCTTTCAGTAGTATTTCTTTGTTGATTTTGAAGGGTATGGTGTAGTTTTTGTCCGAAAACTATCTTTTAATTTGATATGGACAAATATTCCCTAAATATACAAATATATCAAAACTATAACTAGTTTCATGAATTCTGAAAGTTGGGTTATACATATTTTTGTTGTAGCAATATAGATTCGTTGAAAATATATGCTCCAAACAAAATACATAAACAGTTATAATTTTTCCGATAGATATATTTACATTATATGCCAGATCTGCATTCTGTAAGTCGAAAGATAGGTTTAAATCATATAATGATATATACTTCCATTTTGAATATAAAACGAATCTAATTCTGAAGATTTTAAATAGGCGATGTCTACAACAAACAGCACAGATCCTGATCAGAGGACTCTGATATGAGTCTGCACTGCTTGCAAATGACAGTGCACTCGTTTCCCGTATTTAAATGGTTCAGGTAAACATCTTGAAGCAAGTTTGGTAAGGCAGGCTAAAGCTTAAACAAATGAGCACTGTTGTTGAAAGTGACGGGTATTTCACGGTCTATATGCCCAGACGCCCAATGTAAGAAAACCCCCTGTCTGTCTGTCTGTCTGTCTCTCTCTCTCTCCCTCTCTCTCTCTCTCTCTCTCTCTCTCTCTCTTGTCACAATAAACTCTTATGAACAAGATCACTGATACTGTTCAGCAAGTGTTAATCAAGATAAGTTTATAACAAAACTTTCATATCAACTTCATCATATACATCATCATATTTTCACAGTTTATACTCTCAAATGTTAGCAGGCATCGTGTCTCTCTTATTAAAGCTGTAAGCACAATGCATTTCTGTTTTCACTTGTAATAGCTGAGAAAATTAATTACCATGTATTGTCTAATCTGACTCTTACCCATGTTATCATTGTTTCCAATTATAGAGAGTCACGCTTAATTGACACGTAGGGCAAGAACTTTTGGTGAACAGCGATTTAGACATATTTCAAATATCACTTTGCCGTATATTAATGACAAGGACTCTTACAGCAAACTGATAAATCGTGGGACTGGACAGGTTCTACACTGTTATTCACACAAATCAGTAGAAATAAAACAGAATAATCTTGGTATGTGGCAAACAGTGCAGACACTTGTCAAACGCCGCATTCAAACCCGGCGACTGATCTGGTTCTATACTGTGTCTTAATTCTAAAGCGGGGCTTACATAAATTATATTTAGATGACAAACCATGTAAATCCGCGTCTCGTCTGCATTTGTTAGTATTTTCAAAACAGAACAAATCTGTGACAGACATGATGTGGACATACTATCCTAGCAGGATAATGGCCGATATGGAAACAAGTCCGAACACACTAACTAAACAGATGGCCAGAGTAGACTATAAGTTAGCCAGAGCTATTGGGTGTTTATGAAAATGCAATCTATTTCCTTTCTTGAAATTTAAGCGTTCAAATGAAAGCAAATGATTCTTGACTAAAGAAGTCATTAATCATTTTCAGTCCTTTAACACAAAGACACAAAAACACACTTGCATAACATGTTTGATGCCCATATCAAATGCTGCTCTGAATCAATGCTTGGCGTTTTTACACTGCTTTTGGTAGAATCAACTAAAAAAGGTTAAAGAGCGTAAAACAAAGATGCGGGGCAGGTCAATACAAATCACATAAACACACTCGACGCATAAAAGAAGCAAAAACAAGCGTTGTGCTTCACCCGCCCGAATGTAAATACAACTCAAACCTCCGCCAAAGAAGGTGCCACCAGTACCAGGACCACCGGTGCCTACAGTACCAGTACCAGTACCTCCGGTACCGCCTGTCATGGTTCCTGTTCCCGTAGTGCTTCCTATATATATATACATATATCTTTATCATTGTAATGCCAGTCTACAGCCACCACCTAAAATAACCACTTTTGATGTTTTAACGCAGTTGACAGTGTAATACAGGACGAAAGTCACGCATAAAACTCGCCAAGAGCTTTCTGCATAATTTTCGTCCGACATTAAGCAAGTCACTGCTGTTACAGACTCGTATGTTTATTTATTAAAAGGTTATTCTAGACAGATTCTACTGGTGATTCATATTCGTTTCTATATAGTACGCAGTATTTAAAAGCAAATACTATATTCTGAGATAATAAAGTGTGAAAAGGGAGAAGTCCTTTGTTCGTCTGTCCGACGCACTTTTTGTACTGTGTATAACGTCTGTCCGACGCACTTTTTGTACTGTGTACAACGTCTGTCCGACGCACTTTTTGTACTGTGTATAACCCAAAATATAAATGACATTAAGTCTTTATACTTACTAGGATGGTAGACAGCGGGTATAATACATGAGTGTTCATTTACTATTGGTTTTACCGAACAAGTTGACTAAACGACATGCATTTGTTTCAGTCAACGCGTTCGGTAATGAACACGAATATATTTTTTTTATCACATGGCACAAACAACAAGAAAAACAGACGCTTTATACTAATTATACTCATTATACTAACTTGGAGACAATCAGTGTCATATGATTATTAACTGGGGTACGCGCTGGGGTATGTACTTAGTAAAAGGTGTGTAAGCCATTGTGATAGCTTATATCATAGACAGTGTACCGTCATACGTAAGTGCGTCTTCCATGTAATATAGACACGGTTCTAGTTTATAGTATATTTTACTTGTTACCAAACTAGAAGGATCAAATATCCATTCCATTCTGTATACTATTTTATAGAAACGCTTTGTAGAAAATACTAGAGTATTGCAGTCTTGCGATCAAACGGTGATACATTTGGACAGGATAAAACGCTGGGAAATCTAATTTGAATAAACAATTGCGATAATCCATTTTATAAGACCTCTGTAAACCGTGTAGACCCATGTCAGCACTGTTTGTCAAAAATATTTGTTTACTTAATATTCAAAAATTAATATTCAGCAGGTAAGAGGTTAACATAATATCAATTTGTTTGTTTTTAAATGAGTTATTTTGCTATTACTTATTTCTATAACATTTAATCAACATTCATTACACTCAAATTAGTTCCAGTTTTCTGTTTTATAGGTTCGAAGGGAAAAGGTTCAAGAACGGGGCGTGAAGAATAGACAACATCTACTTAAGATAAGATTCATGCTTAGCGCGATATGAGTCACATTTGCAAACAGCTTAGATCAGATGAGACGCAGGATGACACCAGGATCCAAGATGCTCAAAAGTTTCTCAAAACACTTGAACGAATCAGTCAGGAGTAAGAATAAAACAACATGTAAGGGTCTTGGCAAATATGTTAAGTGTTTAGAAACCCGACCACCCAAATAAATTTAGTACGCAGAGATAGTCGTCTACTGATCGAGACCATTTGCAAATGATATCACAAACTGGCTTATGGCAACGAGAAAGTACATCAACACCTATGCACGGGGAATAAAGGTCCAGCTCTACACTTCACTTGAAACATGACGTGAGTATGAACTATGCACATCGTAAAAAATATGCAGTAAATAAATGTGTAAATAAATGTACAGTAAATAAATTTGTAAATAAATATACAGTAAATAAATGTGTATATTACTGTACAGTAAATAAATGTACAAATAAATGTACAGTAAATAAACGTGCACTAAAAATGTACACTAATTAATGCACAGTATATAAATGTACAGTAAATAAATGTGTAAATAAATGTACAGTAAATAAATGTGTAAATAAATGTACAGTAAATAAATGTGTAATGTGTAAATGAATGTACAGTAAATAAATGTGTAAATAAATGTGCAGTAAATAAATGTGTAAATAAATGTACACTAAATAAATGTGTAAATAAATGTACAGTAAATAAATGTACAAATAAATGCACAGCAAATAAATGTGTAAATAAATGTGCAGTAAATAAATGTGTAAATAAATGTACACTAAATAAATGTGTAAATAAATGTACAGTAAATAAATGTACAAATAAATGCACAGCAAATAAATGTGTAAATAAATGTACAGTAAATAAATGTGTATATAAATGTACAGTAAATAAATATACAAATAAATGTACAGTAAACAAATGTACAAATAAATACACAGCAAATAAATGTGTAAATAAATGTACAGTAAATAAATGTACAAATAAATGCACAGTACATAAATGTGTAAATAAATGTACAGTCAATAAATGTGTAAATAAATGTACAGTAAATAAATGTGTGTATATTAATGTACAATAAATAAATGTACAAATAAATGTACAGTAAATAAATGAACAGTAAATACGTGCACAGTAAATAAATGTACAGTAAATAAATGCACTGTAAATAAATGTACAGTAAATCCAATTTAAAATGACCACTCTATGAAAAACATGCAGTAATTCTCTCAAACAAATAGGTTTACTGGTCTTTAAAACAGCTGACTGCTTAGTACAGGTCCAACGTCATGCAGAAAGCTTCTCTATGAGCTTTGCATTAAGTAGTCACCTGCCTAAATCGTACTCAATATTCTCCCTTACTAAAGATTCTAGTTAACGAGATTTAACTATATATGTGTTCAGAAGCATGTGGATGCATTATGCAGGAAGAACGCAGTGCAGAAAGTCCTTCTGTATAACTAACTATCGGTCTGCATTTAGCTACTACCTATCTTTAAGCTAAAGAATGTTTCGGTGGTCACTTTAGAGAAGTTTTATTATATATACACATTTCTCAAATTATATTTTATGTCACTCAGTCAGTAGTAATGTTCGTCATGTTGACCTTTATCTCATAAATATTATATTATAATAATTGACATCATGAATATTTATTAGCTGAATATCTATAGTAGTTAAGCAGATTGGCAACGGCATAAACTTGTAGAGTCAAGTCTATATAATTGAACACACCCTGATCAGAGGGCTCCAACGTGGACCGTCTTATCTGCGTCTACCAAATATGTAAAGGAGTCGAAACGTGTCTCTATTGGGTACACTATTAACGCATGCTTGTATTCATGTGAAGTTCTGTTCGGTGCGTCTCTCTCTGGAAATGATATTTCGTACGGCTGAATGCCTTTTAACACAATATGTACGTACCAGAGCATTTGTTGCAGAATTTCTTGCAGTGCCCATCCACCCATTTGGCGTAGCTGCTGTCAGTACACACGGAGGTCGTGTAGGCAGCACAGTTGTTGATGGTGTCAGCACAGGTTGCTGTGAGTGTCAGAAATAGAGGTTACAGACGGGGAAATGTAACAGTGAGACCTTAGATAAATGCCATTAAGGAAACTATTCCTTTGGTACAAAAACTGAGGCACAATAGCACATTTAAAAGGAGTGCCTCTACTTGAAACGCATTTTAAGTACGCCTAAAACTTGCATAGGTCATTTGTTATATACAGAAAAGAAGTATGTCGCAAACAAATGGACAGAATAAATGCTGCAGAAGACAAAACATTATGTGTTTGATATCGAAGATCTGGTGTTATTCGCCGATGTAAAAGTATAAGTTTGGTTACGTTTTACGACTTTTATTTAACTTGTCTAATTCACTCTATATATATATGTGTAATGGTAGATATAATATGTCTATATTCACCCTCCATATATATATATATGTGTGTGTGTGTGTGTGTGTGTGTGTGTGTGTGTGTGTGTGTGTGTGTGTGTGTGTGTGTGTGTGTGTGTGTGTGTGTGTGTGTGTGTGTGTGTGTGTGTGTGTGTGTGTGTGTGTGTGTGTGTGTGTGTGTGTGTGTGTGTGTGTGTGTGTGTGTGTGTGTGTGTGTGTGTGTGTGTGTGTGTGTGTGTGTGTGTGTGTGTGTGTGTGTGTGTGTGTGTGTGTGTGTGTGTGTGTGTGTGTGTGTGTGTGTGTGTGTGTGTGTGTGTGTGTAATGGCAGATCTAATATGTCTACATTCATCCTCTATATGTGTGATGGTAGATCTAATATGTCTATATTCACCCTCTATATGTGTGTAATGGTAGATCTAATATGTCTATTTTCACCCTCTATATGTGTGATGGTAGATCTAATATGTCTATATTCACCCTCTATATGTGTGATGGTAGATCTAATGTGTATATATTCACCCTCTATATATGTGTAATGGTAGATCTAATATGTCTATATTCACCCTCTATATGTGTGTAATGGTAGATCTATTATGTCAATATTCACCCTCTATATGTGTGTAATGGTAGATCTAATATGTCTATATTCACCCTCTATATGTGTGTAATGGTAGATCTAATATGTCTATATTCACCCTCTATGAACAGTTGATTAGACCTCTGTCAAACATTACAAACAAATTATTTCTGGTTTTATGTCCGTCATGATTAAAAATTCCGGGGTGGGTGAAACATTTAACTCAATCAACAAACTTGATGTGAGTGTACGGAGTAAACCAAATAAATATCTAATAACAATTACGGTAGAAGATATGTCTGAGCTGTAGAAAGAGTATTTAGGACATCCAGCTGAAATATTACATTTTTCTCTGCAAATGCCTCTGCTGCTAGTACTTACCAGAATCGCACCGATTGTGTCATTTTAGTGGATGCCAAAAGGAATCAGATATTTATTATAATATGCACTCCTCTTATCTACAGCTCACCA
Organism: Azorinus chamasolen; assembly: GCA_963576725.1. Lineage (NCBI taxonomy): Eukaryota > Metazoa > Mollusca > Bivalvia > Cardiida > Solecurtidae > Azorinus > Azorinus chamasolen. Next base: position 49,142,127 of record OY755238.1, on the reverse strand, counting down.
AATAAGAGAATACAAAAAGACACTTTGCAGCAACCCTTAAGAAAATAGAAGAGGGGAAACTGGCACGGTTGTTTTTAAAGTAACCGGCTGCTTCAATAGTCACTGCTGATGTCGCCGGAAAAAGAGTGATTGGCATGTCTTACTGCGATGGGTGAATCTGTGATTACCTTTGCAATCAGTCTGGATCACGACGAGACGTCGAACACGTTGGCCTCTCATAAGGATTCAAACTGTGTGACACACCTTTCACCTTTTAGCAAAGAAATTGAAGGAAATGCCATTCTAAAACTTAAAGCAGACGAAATTGTTTGCAGACAAAACTATTGGCGCTAAGAGAATGAATGCAGTACGGTTAGTAACAGCACCTTACTTTTGTCCTACATAAAGCTACATGTTAATACAGGTTATACTGTATAAACATTACACTTACACGTTCCAGTTCCAGTTCCAAAGTGCAGGGAGAATCCACCTACAAAATTATGGAAATACAGAGTGGAAGTACAGAATAGATATTAAACAAGCCCGTGAAGCAAAGCTTGCAAATGCCGCACATATATATAAATGTACTTTGCATTTTCATAATAAAATAATAGCCTGAGCTCCGCAATATCTAAATTTGTAGTGTTTTGAATAATGTGCTCATTAGTGAGGGTCACTAATAAAATGACAAGAGATGAGCCATGAAGTACAAAGAGATGAGTCATGAAGCACAAAGAGATGAGCCATGAAGCACAAAGCAGAACCGTAGATAATGTGATGTATTTCAAATTATCCATCAAACCCTATGCCAATGTCTCTTAAGAACGAATCTAAAGAGAGATCACAACATAAGGTTTTGTGGAGACATAGAGCATCTATTCTTGAAAAAGAGTAAACTTACAATTCTTATCTAAGTCCCTGAGATACATGCCATGAGTAAAGACAAAATTATCAATAGACTAACATAGAAGTAGTGAAAGCAGCAAGAGAACAGAGGTGAAAGGAAAAATACAAACAAGGCACAAGAAAACAGCGGAAGGTTAAGATTATTTCCCCTGATTTTAGTCAAGCGTCAAAACATACAAACGCCAAAAGGAGGTACGGTTTGAATGCAAGTCGATGCATAACCGACAAAAGGCATCATGAAACACAATTTGACAACTCTTTCCTTCAAAACAGTGATGATGATAAATGACTGATAACTCTGATACTCTACCAATGATGTAATCTCTATGTATGATCATTCAATTACAACATTTCTTTAAGAACGCAGAGACAGCCAAAGGCAGAGTTCAGCTTTTTACCATAAAGTTAAATATTTCCAACTTATCTCATTCATTTTAAAACACAACATGTTTATGTGTTTGGCATATTGCAACATCTATATGCGCATTAAACATATCCTACAATCCAGTCTTGCGCATTTAATTGAATATTTCCAACATATCCCTATCGTTTATAAAGGACAACATGCTTATTCGTTTGGCACATTGCTATATCGAAGTAATCATTAAACACATATTTTGCATTTTAACTAGAAATGGTATCAACAACTTCGTTATTTATTTCCGATAGTTTCGCCCTGGTTTTGTGTAACTTTCTATCTGATAATCTTACCGTCTCCACCACCTGTGGTTCCGCTAGTGCCAGTTCCGGTCATTCCACCGGTACCAGTTCCCGTTCCTGTCATTCCACCACTTCCAGTCATTGTAGTTGTACCGTATTGACCTTTTTAAGTAAAATAATCGACATGATATAAGTTCTTTCGTTGCGAAAGTCGCATCTGTAATAACCTACACAAACAGTTTTGATCCATATAAGACACCGGGTAACTCGGCGTCTCATCAGGAACCAAACTGTTTGTTACGGTGACCGTTTTAAACAAAAATGAAGGAAAATAATACAAAATGGAAAATTGTAGCAGACGACAAACTTTGGCAGCCAAATAGTTAAAACGTTTCATGATAAGTGCGTTTTGTCATATTACTTAATAATCAGATTTGTGATAAATTTTATTGCATATCTTTCATTGACCAGATAGACAATCATACAGTTCCTCTCGGTTAGTGATGTCCGAGGTCTTGAAGGTCCGAGGTTCCCACGGACATTTTTCGGGTTCACGAACCTTGTCAGGACTTTCAGTACAGACCAGGTTGAAGACCTGAAGAGTTTGGATGAAGGCCAAATTCTGCTTGAGTCGGCTGCTCTACAGCGGCAATTAAGTTCAGAATAGGAATGGCTTTCAGCCAACCTATTAAGCTAACAGTTGACCAAATAGTCATGTACAGGGTGTCCCATAAAAAACGGAACCCTGGATCAAATTTGTATTTTAACCAATGTAACAGTACATTTTAAAATATTAATATGTACCGTTGTAGATTGGTCATTTGTGCATATGTCTGCCAAATTTCTCTTAAAAATATGCATTGGTTTTAAAGATATGAGTATTTTAATGAATGCACCTAATATCTGTTTTAACACGATATTCATATATTGCATAGGCCGTGCCTATATCATGTTTAAAATGGAGTTTTGGGTGCTTTCATTTAAGTGCTGATATCTTAAAAACCAATGAATATGTTCAGACAAAATTTAGACAATATATGGCAAAATGCTGTCTCTACTAAGCCACATGTATATACTTTTAATTTAAGTTAGCAATATTGATAGAAATGGGTTAACACGCAGGTCTTAATCCCGGGTTCCGTTTTTTTGAGACACCCTGTACAGTGGCAACTAAGTTCAGGATAGGAATGGCTTTCAGCCAACCTTATTCAGTCGACTTGTCTGTATCAAATTTGTTTATACAGATTATTCTAATTTATGATATTGATGAGCATGGCTTTCAGTCAACTTGTCTGTATCAAGTTTGTTAATACAGTTTATGCGGTTCCTTCCGGTAAGTCATTTCATACCTATTCTATATCTTTTTGCATATCTTCCATTGACCGGATATACAATCATGTGGTTCCTTCCGGCTAGTGATTCATATATATTGTATATCTATTGTATATCTTTCATTACCTGGATAGATAATCATGCGGTTCCTTCCGGTTAGTGATAACATCCATGTGAAGCGCTTTTGAACGCACATATCCGGTGTGAAAAGAGCGCTATATAAATGTGGTATAATAATAATAATAATAATTCAAACTAACAAACAATATTGCTTCGTCAGGTTTGAACAGTTAACTTGTTTAAATCTCTTTCACACACATAGTTCGATTCGAATGACTTGAAGTGATGAAGATCTATAGAATTGTAACTTGATAGAATGTTTTAGTATTTTTACCATTAATATGTAATAAAACCTCTCTAAACCGGACTTTTAAATAAGTATTAATGCCTGGTTTTACGATAAGGAGCTTTCTGAATGCCTTTAACCATGCGTTAAACAACCACGTACCGAAAATATCTAAATTCTTCTTTACTACCGAAAATATCTAAATTCTTCTTTACTTAAATGCATTGTAAACCCATCTAAAACTGAGTTTTAATGATGAAGAAGAAGTTTAGGTAGGTGTCAGCTTATTGCAGAATGAAAGTTCTGCATGTGACAGGTTAAAGTAGGTCGAACGTGCTAACTTAATGCATGATGTTCGCCCTGTGTTAAGCAGCCACATGCCCAAAGCAAACTTAATTCTTATTACTATAAGTGTGGTACACACGTGATATATGTGGCTATGTAATGCAGAGTGAAAGTCATCCGAAGCACAGATGCCAGGCGTGTGACCATTTCATAAATACTACTGATAAACATCTTCAAATACGTTTAGACATCATACTTGACAGTAAAACATACTACATGTACATGTATAATACTATACGAAACGAAAATTACTGTCAAAGTATGATGTCTTAACGTATTTGAAGATGTCTATCACCAGTGTTTATAAAATGACCACGCACCTGGCATCTATGATCCGAAGAGCTCACAGAGGAACTTTCTGTATGACTTACACCCTGCATTAAACGTTCTGTGTGACTTACACCCTGCATTAAACGTTCTGTATGACTTACACCCTGCATTATACGTTATGTATGACTTACACCCTGCATTAAACGTTCTGTATGACTTACACCCTGCATTAAACTTTGCATTAAACGTTCTGTATGACTTACACCCTGCATTAAACGTTCTGTATGACTTACACCCTGCATTAAACTTTGCATTAAACTTTCTGTATGACTTACACCCTGAATTAAACTTTCTGTATGACTAACACCCGGTATTAAGCTTTCAGTATGACTTACACCCTGCATTAAACTTTCTGTATGACTGTCATCCTGCATCTTTCTGTATGACTTACACCCTGCATTAAACTTTCTGTATGACTGTCATCCTGCATCTTTCAGTATGACTTACACCCTGCATTAAACGTTATGTATGACTTACACCCTGCATTAAACTTTCAGTATGACTTACACCCTGCATTAAACTTTCTGTATGACTTACACCCTGCATTAAACTTTCTGTATGACTTACACCCTGCATCTTTCTGTATGACTTACACCCTGCATTAAACTTTCAGTATGACTTACACCCCGCATTAAACTTTCTGTATGACTTACACCCTGCATTAAACTTTCTGTATGACTGACACCCTGCATTAAACTTTCTGTATGACTTACACCCTGCATTAAACTTTCTGTATGACTTACACCCTGCATCTTTCTGTATGACTTACACCCTGCATTAAACTTTCTGTATGACTTACACCCCGCATTAAACTTTCTGTATGACTTACACCATGCATTAAACTGTCACGTGTCTTACAGATTGACTTTGATCATAATTTGAAAGTCCGCTTTAGAGAGAGTTTACTTGTAATCTATTTGTAGAATACAGATAAGTACATACAGAATGCACAGCAGTGCTCCTGTGACCATTTTTTGAAATCAGTTTTTGTGCACATATCTCTTCCATACGCTTCACAGTTGTTGATTGTATTTACACATGATCCGGTTCCAGTCATGGTTCCTGAAATATAAACTCCGCTACACGAAAACCGACCTTTAGACAGTTTTTATACTTTAAACACAAACATGTATTGATGATAAAGAATAACTTTCTACATGTATCCTACATTTTGGAAAATAATCTTAATTTACCTACGAAATGGTACTCAACAGAATTCAGTGCCCGTTTCAACAGAGTTCAGTGCCCATATTAGCTGAAGTCAGTGTCAATTTCAACAGAATTGTGTGCCTATTTCAACAGAAGTCATTGACCATGACAACAGAATTCAGTACCCGTTTCAAAAATAGAATCGAGTGCCCATTTCAACAGAATTCAGTGCTCATTTCAACGGAATTCAGTGCTGATTTCAATTGAATTCCTTGCCCATTTAAACAGAATTAAATACCCGTTTCAGTATTCAGTGCCCATTTCAACAAATTTAATTAATCATGTTTCTCTTTCACTATTTTAGTGATACTAAACTTTGTAATGTGACATTTTGGTAACGGCAGACACTATAGAATCACTTCTATATCATTTACTGTGTTTGCAAATACATGAGGTACAGCGTTAACACTTCGCAAACAGTTTGGATCCAGATCAGATGCCGAGTAATGGGATCCAAACTGCTTGTTACCTTGATCATGTTTATGAAAGAAAGGGGAAGCAAAAGTAAACACACGAAAACTATAGCAGACGTCAAATTGTGACGATAACAATATTTGGCAGCGAAAGAGTTAAAACGTTAAGAATATGTTTATCCTTATAAATGTGAGCTATTTTCCACCAGCATTTTTTTTCAGAGCTTACAAACATTCCGTGTTGTTTTGTGTTAAGCCTCTTACCAGTTCCGCTCGTCATGGTCCCGGTCCCGGTCCCGGTCATTGAGCCGCCGTTTGATCCTCCAGACCCACTAAAGTGGCACTTAGGTTGGGCGCAGCATTCGCCAGGAGCCTTTACTAAAGGACACTCTGGAGGCAGAGCCGAATAGGTGGGACAGCTATCGAAAATTCAAAGCTGCTGTTAAAGTAGTTTTTTGTGAGTTTTTTTTTTAAATAGCTTCAAGTAGGCCTACTACAAACACTTAGCCATTTAAATATGGGAAATAGTTACTAATGGCAATGACCTTTGCAAATAGTGTAAACCAATATAAGAGGGCTCATAAGGAAGCCTCTCAACAGGTAGGGTCTGCACTGTTTGTCATGTTACACTTTTCAACTTAACAATCCCTGAAAAATCTCAAATAGGTTCACCTTTATTGGATTTTGGAATTGCCACTCGAAAATTAGGTGTTGAAAGGGTTAATGTGCTTATCGCAATACACTTTAACATGATGGAACATTGTTATATCATTCGCACTGTCAGTGGCAGCTAGTCTATTATTAATGTACATCTGTTCATATAAAGGTCCAGATAAGTTGCGTAAATTTAAATATGTAGCTCTTTTATTTCTCCATCAAACCCTATACTGTGACCTATACTCTTCGAGACGATCCTAAGGAGTAATCACTGTATAGTGTTTACTGTTTGGTGGAGAAATGACCATTTTAGTATTTGGGTACTCACCTTTATTTTTTTATCTCTGGTGCATATATTTGAATATTCAAAATATTGATTTTGGATCAAAGACGGGCTATAGCTATTTGCCATATGTGTCAGATAATGCTGATTTGCAATATATATATATATACGTATACAATTCAGTGCATTTGTTCTTTCACAATCCGGAAATTCCACGATCCGGAAATTTTATTTCAACAACTCAATTCATGTACATTACAAATTATCATTTATGACTATTTCAAATATATACAGTACATACGAGTTCTTTAACCCTTTACTCCATACATATTCATGAAGAAATGATGACGTCATGAATATTAATGAGCTGGTTTATGAATACAGAACTATTTGGCCATGACCGAAAGTGCAGAATCATATAATTTTATAAGCAAAGAGAACAGACCCTGATCATGTGGTGTATGATCTTAGTCTACTCTGAGTTTGAAGACGTTGAGTAAAGGGTTAATACCGAGGCTTTACTAAAGTACAAAGGCTAGGAATAGTCAATGTGACTTTCTTGTTCTCATACAAAACTCAATCAAAATTGCAAGAGAAGTATAATAGGTTGTTTATTGCATTCGGTTTGTTCCATGACATTTATTGCATTCGGTTTGTTGCATGACATTTATTGCATTCGGTTTGTTGCATGACATGTATTGCATTCGGTTTGTTGCATGACATTTCATCCTTTAAATTATTCCTTCTAACTGTGACTTTTAATAATGGTGATAACAAAATAATGACAAGCGTACCGGTTGTCTTCTTTTTTTTGTTATCATCATTGTTTTGATAGGTTATCTTAAGCTCAAGTAGTAAATTTAATAAAATATGTTACACGTTTGTACGGCGGGCTTCCATCTGCTAAATTAAGAGAGATATGCAGGATATATCAGGAGTTTACACTAGGCAATGAACATATTGAATATGCAGGATATATCAGGAGTTTACACTAGGCAATGAACATATTGAATATGCAGGATATATCAGGAGTTTACACTAGGCAATGAACATATTGAATATGCAGGATATATCAGGGGTTTACACTAGGCAATGAACATATTGAATAGTGTCGATAGATTTTGCTACTTGGGTATTCAATTTTATTTACACCATTCTGTGAAGACTCTAAATGAACGGACTCTTAAAGCATACAGTCATTAAATATCATTATATAGTAGAATAGTTCTAGATGTGAAAATGAAACGTGCACTATTTGACTCACTATAGTGGCACCTATACTTTATTTTGTATGATTCCGAAGTTATGGGTGTTTATTGTTTAAAATATGTTGATAAATTAAATTAAAATCAAAGCGTTGAAATCGTTGAAAGACTGGTGGGCTGATGAAGAATAATTTCCGAATAGACCAGGGTATGTACGATTCGTATCTGAATTAAACACGTGTCGCTACCCACATTGTTGCTGTCGCTTGACGCAAATGTATGCACACACAGTGGTTATTGTGGTCGCTACGAGGAAACGGATTAAATGGATTAAAAGCAACATAAAACATAAATGGCTTGGGAAGTGATCTTGCCAGGTACATACATTTAATACATATTTATACTACTGCGTGCCTTTATTTAAGAATATTGTCGTATTTTGGACGAAATCATTACGTATAGGAATCATCGGGGTGTACTGACGAACGTCTTCACCTAAATCAGATTTAACGCCTGTGTACTCTGCGGGGGGATATCGTCCCAAACCGAAAATAGCTTAATATCACCAATTTAGAGTACACATATGTGAACTGTTCCAAGCTCAACTCCAAAAAGACACATTTGTTAACAATATTTAATTTTTTGTCCACCAGATTGCATTAGGCTATTCAACAACATAACAATCTGTGAACTCCCAAGCTGCCTCTGTAACATGGTTTTGCTTGCAAATACCCCCCCCCCCCCCCCCTTGGAATATAAAAATATATTCTTCTATTCAACAACTGTTAATTACAATATCAGCATGACAAATGCAACACATTTCATTCCATAAACTTGCACAGATAAACAGGAATGCAATGTAAACGCAAAAGTTACTGGCCTTTGCATTTATCTTTAACCGAGAGAAAGATTTTAAAAACCGTTTCGCTTTACATTAAATAAAAACTGATTTCAGAGTTACACAGGGCAAATACACTAGGCCACCTCAATTGATTTCCCAGCCCACACATTGTACCTAAGTTTACAATTACAGTACTGAAAACTGGATCAGCCATGTGCCATATTTCACATCACAAGTGTATGGAATCGCCCCTAGAAAAACGGCAATTCTACTAACGACAGTATTTACAGACCTAGAAATAATAAAATTATGACGTGCACTTCAGCTTCAATGCTATTATTTTCTCTTTCCTTTTGGTAGTGGTTTTCAAACATTTTAGTTTACTTTTCCTGCCCAAAATATATAGGAATGCTTCGGATCACTTTCATAATGATAAGAGTGAGATTTCAAGGAGCACTATTTTTTTAACCGCTTAAGTCCCCATCAGTGTTTGACCTAGAATCGCGGGAACACAAGGACGGTCTGCACCTCTGATTCAAAGATTAGTTAAGTGGTATTTTGCTGTATTGAAAATATGCGATTAGACATATGGATCTACTTACGGTGCATTAATACACAAAAATGTTAAAACGGACGTGGCAGTGGTACGATAGCTGAATCCGATTTGCGGTACTAAAGACTGGCTACCGCCACCAGTTGGCTACCGCCAGTCTAAAAGTTGTAAAAGGGTTCTCGAGGTACGATCCCAAACAACTACCATAGTAGTTCTGTGCGAACTTGTCTCACGATCGGTGATATGTAAAGAAAATAATAAATTCTGAAGAGAGGTGATCCCCCGAAAGTAAAAATTGCAACACAAAAGGAGAAAATTGCAGACTCGGTTTTATTGAGTCTGTTCATGAGCAGTAATTGAAAGTGCAACACTGCTCACGCCCCCTAGTACCGGCTTAAGCGGTATTCAATTTTCAGAAAAAAAGTACTGAAATTCCTGATCTCGAAGGATCAGAAAGTAAGATAATAAAGTGTTGTTGCAAAATGGTGCAGTCTAAAACGTCAATTGTTTTCAATTCTCATGAGTAACAAAACTATTTGGTCATATGAAATGAAAGTGTTGATAGAGTATAGTTATCTGTGGAACAATTTTAAGCCTGCATGTAACTATATACCATCATTAACCCAGTGTTTGCATAATCCATATATTCAAACGTGTAATGATACATTTAACTTTCAATCAATTTGGAACATTATAGTTCTTATAACACGGCGTTTGAATTTGCACAATATCTCAATGTTATAGAATTTCTTTCACTTGGTTCAGACATTGTTCGCAAACCTTTGAAATTGAACCCGGTTGATATAACGGTACAGAAAATACATACTCGTACATGTAACTTATGCTCTTTAAATGTAGTCGAATGAGAAAATCACGTTCTACTGTGATGTCTTATATTCATATTTACGAAAGAAATACAAAATTGCCAGATCTTAGCCCTCATTGTTTAAATTGCCAGAATCGTATGCCCAGTAAAAAGTAGGTATTATCAGAAATGTATAACAAATTATTCACCATCCTATGTTAAAACGTACAGAATGCATAGACGTTGTTGTTTCTTAGGTTTCCTTATTTACTAATTTTCTACTTCTATACCAGTTTATGTTTGAATTGCTTGCCAATTATCAATTGTCTTTGATGAATGTATATTTGTACTATATGTTTGATTCAATTTTACATCGTGGATTATTTACTTGACCAAAATTAGTGTATATACTGCTCTTGCCGATAAAAGTTGAGGATTGAGTTGTTTGGTATTCAGCTACCACTTCCTCTACGACCAAGAATTACACCTGTTTTTGACGATTATATTAGAGTGGATTTACTGTACTCATGATTTATCAAAATGCTTTCTTCTGTATTGTATTAGATTAATATTGGAAACTCCTTATATAAGTAACAATAGCTTCTTAAAAACATAAGTTTGTTTCGGTACTGTTATAGCATTTACAATGAAGGGAAATCAGTGCATGAATGTCATGTTCAATGTAAGACACCAATCGCTAGAGAGTGTAACAGCGTTGCATTATGCACGCATCCTTCGAATAGTAGAATAATAAGGTTGTGAGTCTATATGGAAAATAAATGCATAAGTCATACAGGAAACACAACGCACAAATCATACAGTCGCCCGAACAGCAACATGACAAAAAGAACAGCAAATGTATGTGTCTATCAAAAGGCATTTAGAGAGACGTATAAATACATAACAAACAAACATTAGGGGGTAAGATGGAAGTACCGTCTACTGTTCATACTCACATGTCGGTGCACTTATATCTTCCAGACGTAGCATCCTCACAAACACAACTGTACTGACAACCATCTTTCCACTGCTGCCCCTGCTGGTATGTTGCACCCTTGTATGCGCATCCTAGAGTGACAATTAATACCAGTGACTATCACAATTAAGGCACAGAACAGAAAGGTCAGTTAACGTATGGTTAGCGCCATTGTTGGGTATGCTGGTAATGATGATGATGGAGAGATGATGATCATGCTGCTGCTGATGCTGATTCTGCTGATGATGATGATGAAGAAGAAGAAGAAGAAGAAGATGATGATGATGATTATGATGATAATGATGATGATGATGTTGTTGGTGATGGTGATGATGGTGATTTTGGCAATTATTGCGATGGATGATCATGGTGATGATGAAACGTCTGCTGCTGCTTGAGATGATGATGATGATGATGATGATGATAACGATAGTGGTGGTAGTGACGATGCTGGTGGTGACCATTTTGGTGATGAAGTCAGTTGCTCGGTATTCTTTTCCCACAGTTGTAATTCAGTTTGACTGATTTTTACTGAGAGTCTTAACATGATGAAGAAGCTTTTGTTTCCCGCTATGCTTATTATCAAACTGACCAAGGAATTGCTTCCGAATTTAATGGACATGATTACCTAATCACTTCCATAAGGTCATCAGACGCGCATTTTTTTATTCATTGAGTAACTGCCTTTAGGAGAATACTTTCATTCATATTATGGTCATGTGATTTCGTCATGTTACACATTGTTATATTTTGTGGATTGTTTTGCAAACACTAAACCAAAGCTAACGTTACGAAGCCTTTTCATGTCAGAAACAGTGCACCGTGATTATTTTCGGATACCATGTTATTAATAGCCTTTTTATAGCCATGGAATGCACGTGAATAAATTGTACTAGAGTGTAATGTGGGTGGAATGGCGGTTGTCAGGTATGTAGGTGAAGCATATGAGCGACATGAGAATTGTACTTAGTATTCATTGCTTACGCATCGAATACAAAAATGTAAGAGCTGTTTTCATGTGTGTAGGTGAAGCATATGAGCGACGTGAGGATGTGACTTACGCAAAATATAAAAAAAGGTAATATAACAGCTGTAAAATCGAATATTCAAAATGTTTAATTCATGATGCGCACCATGCATTGCGACACTATGTTTTGACGTTCAAGCTCGTGGTTTAAATGCAGTTGAAAGCTGTGTGTAATTGCCTAATTCACGTAGACCACTAAACATCACAATGTACATTGTTCTGGTCTTCCCACAATTAATCTCTTTGGATAAGATTGCAAAATATGATCAAGCGCGAAACCAAAGTTATAACAAAAGATAATGGGTAACAGTAATTACAACCGCTATGATTATTAACAGAGCTACAGATCAAGTTGCATACCCAAATACTAAAATCGAAGAGACGATTCTAAAGAGTAGTCACAGTATAGGGTTTGGTGGAGAAGTAAAGGAGCCATTTTTAAAAATGTTTAAATTTTTGCATCTTATTTGGACCTCTATATTAACCTATTCAAGCCTCGTTTCTGAGTGCAACTGTCCAAATATTTAGTAAGGCCAGCCTAACTTTCATTTGAAAGGGTGTTTCAGCAATTATTATTCTGTTGCATATATAACTCATTTTAAAATACATTTGTGAATTCAACGGTACAGACCAACATCAGGAAGACCCTGTCTTTATGATTTGTCTATGACCCATTTAACTGATATTTGGCACAAATGGGTTAATAGTAGAACTTTAACCAATAGCTGCACTAACTTTGTTATGTCTTCAACAATCAGATGGTATTGCAAACCATGTCCTTTATCAGACGAAAATTAAAATATGACTGCCATTGAATGAAGAGTAAAATAAATTAATCGAGACATGATTACCATATAACCATATAGAGACATGATTATAATATAACCACATAGATACATGAATACCATATAGAGAAATGATTACCATATAGAGACATGATTACCATATAGAGACATGATTACCATATAGAGACATGATTACCATATAACCATATAGAGACATGATTATAATATAACCACATAGGTATATGAATACCATATAGAGAAATGATTACCATATAGAGACATGATTACCATATAGAGACATGATTACCATTATAGAGACATGATTACCATATAGAGACATGATTACCATATAACCATATAGAGACATGATTATAATATAACCACATAGATACATGATTGCCATATAGAGAAATGATTACCATATAGAGACATGATTACCATATAGAGACATGATTACCATATAGAGACATGATTACCATATAACCATTTACAGAGATGGTTACCATATAACCATATAGAGACATGGTTATCATATAACCATATTATAGAGACATGATTATCATATAACCATATAGAGACATGATTATCATATAACCATAAAGAGACATGAAAACCATATAACCATATAGAGACATGATAACCATATAGAGACATGGTTACCATATAACCATATAGAGACATGGTTACCATATAACCATATAGAGACATGGTTATCATATAACCATATAGAGACATGGTTACCATATAACCATATAGAGACATGGTTACCATATAACCATATAGAGACATGGTTACCATATAACCATACAGAGACATGGTTACCATATAACCATATAGAGACATGGTTACCATATAACCATATAGAGACATGATAACCATATAACCATATAGAGACATGGTTACCATATAACCATATAGAGACATGGTTACCATATAACCATATAGAGACATGGTTACCATATAACCATATAGAGACATGATTATCATATAACCATAAAGAGACATGAAAACCATATAACCATATAGAGACATGATAACCATATAGAGACATGGTTACCATATAACCATATAGAGACATGGTTACCATATAACCATATAGAGACATGGTTACCATATAACCATATAGAGACATGGTTACCATATAACCATATAGAGACATGGTTACCATATAACCATACAGAGACATGATTATCATATAACCATATAGAGACATGAAAACCATATAACCATATAGAGACATGGTTACCATATAACCATATAGAGACATGGTTACCATATAACCATATAGAGACATGGTTACCATATAACCATATAGAGACATGGTTACCATATAACCATATAGAGACATGGTTACCATATAACCATATAGAGACATGGTTACCATATAACCATATAGAGACATGGTTACCATATAACCATATAGAGACATGATAACCATATAACCATATAGAGACATGGTTACCATATAACCATATAGAGACATGATAACCATATAACCATATAGAGACATGGTTACCATATAACCATATAGAGACATGGTTACCATATAACCATATAGAGACATGGTTATCATATAACCATATAGAGACATGATAACCATATAACCATATAGAGACATGGTTACCATATAACCATATAGAGACATGGTTACCATATAACCATATAGAGACATGGTTACCATATAACCATATAGAGACATGATTACCATATAACCATATAGAGACATGGTTACCATATAACCATATAGAGACATGATAACCATATAACCATATAGAGACATGATAACCATATAGAGACATGGTTACCATATAACCATATAGAGACATGGTTACCATATAACCATATAGAGACATGGTTACCATATAACCATATAGAGACATGGTTACCATATAACCATATAGAGACATGATAACCATATAACCATATAGAGACATGGTTACCATATAACCATATAGAGACATGATAACCATATAACCATATAGAGACATGGTTACCATATAACCATATAGAGACATGGTTACCATATAACCATATAGAGACATGGTTATCATATAACCATATAGAGACATGATAACCATATAACCATATAGAGACATGGTTACCATATAACCATATAGAGACATGGTTACCATATAACCATATAGAGACATGGTTATCATATAACCATATAGAGACATGGTTACCATATAACCATATAGAGACATGGTTACCATATAACCATATAGAGACATGGTTACCATATAACCATATAGAGACATGATAACCATATAACCATATAGAGACATGGTTACCATATAACCATATAGAGACATGGTTACCATATAACCATATAGAGACATGATAACCATATAACCATATAGAGACATGATAACCATATAGAGACATGGTTACCATATAACCATATAGAGACATGGTTACCATATAACCATACAGAGACATGGTTATCATATAACCATACAGAGACATGATTATCATATAACCATACAGAGACATGATTATCATATAACCATACAGAGACATGATTATCATATAACCATACAGAGACATGATTACCATTTAACCATATAGAGACATGGTTACCATATAACCATACAGAGACGCATATTTCAATATTTGCAAAACGAGTAGGCCCAGACCAAACAGCTTCTGTTGGAGCTATCCTATTTGGATCTGCTCTGATTGCTTATGAAATCATCCAAATATGATGCTACAGTTTCTTTGATCGACAAAAACGTTCCAGTGAAGAATACCATCAACAAATTTCAACTAATTAATATTGAGACAGTCAGAAATTTCTAGCCCGAATATTCACCAGAGTTCAAGAAATTCATGTGTTCAAATTATAAAGAGAAAATAAGTGCCATCGACACGCTTTGTGTTCAGATTTGAAAAGGTGACACACTTTGAACAGAAAAGCATGGTTTCATCATTGGTTATTGGCAGTTTAACGTCTGTATAACATTTAACCTGTTAAGAAAGTTAGGTTTTAAGAATTTTTTACCCACTACATTTTCCAAGTTCAGGCTGAGATTGTCAACCAAAATGCAACCAAGGTGTCAAACAGTTTGGATCCTGATGAGACGCCGAGTTACTCGAAGTCTCATCATGATCTAAACTGTTTGCATATGTCATCACCCATTCGCCTGCAGCAGGCAAAAGGTTAATGATTCTTTAACAAGATAAGAGGACCTTTTTGGTAACGCATGTATTCGATTGTTCTCTGTGACACTGAACGTTATCTCGTCACGTATTTCAAGATAATCATGTCACGGAACAAACTATAGGCAGCGTTTTCGTTCAGCAATCATTCTACCCATGTACATAATTATGCTATCGGTGCAGTTTTTCTATACCTACGCCGTAGATGTCTTATTCGTGAATGTTTGAATAGAAGCTATTTAATTACTTGCAACTGATTTAATTGTAAGAGTGCAAATGCAAACTAAACCATCATATTCCAGTGGTGATTTCGTGTTGAGCTTTGTAAACAGTTTGGATCTTGATTAAATGTTGAATGACACATTGTGTGTAAATGTTGAATGACGCATTGCGTGTAAATGTTGAATGACACATTGCGTGTAAATGTTGAATGACGCATTGTGTGTAAATGTTGAATGATGCATTGTGTGTAAATGTTGAATGACGCATTGTGTGTAAATGTTGAATGATACATTGTTTGTTTATGCTTCAAACTGGCTCACACTCTCATTGCATTTTAAAAAAGAAATGAAAGAAGCTCAGTGTTGAGAAACGCAGCAAATGTAAACATTATCTTTATACTGGCATTATGAAGTTTTGGACCGGGAGAATATGTATAACCATAGTATCCCATTCGCAATCAGAACAGACCCTGATCAGACGGTTCCTACAAAATCGTATCTATGATATTAAGGATCAAGTTTATGAGCATCTGTCATTGTAAGTACTGCTTGGTTATTGTTACAGTCTAGTGACGTTATATTCGTTCATTTAACTGAAAGCAAAGTTAGCACACAGCTTCCAGATCCGGAAAATGAATATTGTCAAATTAAGATATTATTATTAAAAGAAAATGAACACTTGAGCAGGTACGACCATCTGTATTCTCCACGTTTTAAGTACGTTACAATCTAAATCAGCATTCATTGATATCCAACTACATGTATTAAAAAATGATGGCAACAGTCTACACAATTAAAAACCGCCATGAACTCACTGATTCAGCACACAGTACAGGACATAACGATCAAACATTGTGTACACGAATGCATAAATATAAACACTACATTGAACATAAATGCCTTACATACAAGCTTGCTATTGAATGTTTGACAACAGTATGTTATGCAGTCCTGACCGGAGTACATATTTATAGAAGCGGAGTACATATTTATATAAGCGGAGTACATGTTTATATAAGCGAGTACATGTTTATATATGCGGTACATGTTTATATAAGCGGAGTACATGTTTATATAAGCGGTACATGTTTATATAAGCGGTACATGTTTATATAAGCGGTACATGTTTATATAAGCGGTACATGTTTATATAAGCGGTACATGTTTTTTTGAATTTGAAGCAGGCGACAAATTATGCGTATGAAACATAAATAAAATCTGCCTAAAACGACAACATCATGAACAGACATGAGAGGTCTAATAAAACACGTGGTTAATTCATACATCAATATAGTATAAACGAAGAATTAGACTTAATTTAGACGGTCGTTGTGGACAGGTTTTATCGTATATAATAGAAATATAGGAAACACGATATTGAGCACGCTGCCTGACCTCCAGCTGTCTGTGTGTTGGTGCCGCTTCCTGTACCGAACGTCAGTGTAAATGGCTCATCTGGAGAAGGAAGGGGCAAACACAATATACAAAGGCTAGTTCATTGGCAATAACATTCCTGAAGAAACCCACACTTGGTTCAATGAGAATTTGTACACCTAGGGTGTGTTCCGTCAGTGAAACCTTTCTAGAAGCTGAAAATGTCCCGAAATTGCCAGTGAATTTTACAGAAGCGGTATAGGACCATATAAAGCTAAATGTTAGGATACCTTTTTATGCTCAGCGGAATGATATTCCGCAAATATTATTCAAAAACAGTATCCATAAGGTATAGACAAACCCCTCTAAACTGGACGCCCAATTTATTATAAATATCGGTCTTAAAGGCAGGTGGCAGCTCAATGCAGGGTGAAAGACCAGAGGAGCTTTCTGCATGAACCTGCATTAATCAGCCACCTGCCTAAAACTGCTAGAATTCCGGTTTAGATGGGTTTTACTGTAACTGGAATATTTTGTTTTCTGCTAAATATAAGCATCAAGCTCGCAAATACACCCATGGACACTATGTCGAATGTGCTTTATTCGGTCCTATTGCACAGCAAAGCGTAAACATGGCATTAAGCTGTTACTTTGCAAATGTCAGTCATCGTCGCAGGCAAATATTTGCAAAATGCTTTCCATTTTGCGTTGTTATAAATGCACAGTACGGTGCAACATTGGCAAGTATACATGATAAACAAGCATAATTCATGGTAAACAAGCGAAACTCATGATAAACAAACAAGCATCGTGGTAGGCAAGCGGTAAACAAGAAAAAACTCATGGTAAACAAGCAACAAGTAAACATCATGATAAACAAGCAAACATCATGGTAAATAAGCAACTCATGGTAAATAGGCGAAACTCAATGGCAAACAAGCGAAACTCATGGTAAACAGGCGAAACTCATGGTAAACAAGCGAAACTCATGGTAAACAAACGAAACTCATAACAAGCGAAACTCATGGTAAACAAGCGAAACTCATGGTAAACAACAGTCTACAGCATTAACACTTTCAATGTTGAATTCCAGAGTGGAACAGCCTATCAGTGGAATAGCCCATCAGTGGAATAGCCCACCAGTGGAATAGCCCATCAATGGAATAGCCCATCAGTGGAATAGCCAATCAGTGGAATAGCCCATCAGTGGAATAGCCCATCAGTGTTTAAATATAGAGTTCACTCAGTATGAAAGGCTTAAAATTTTGAGACGATTTTTAATGGCAAACAGCGCATACCCTGATCTGGGCCTATACTAATTGCAAATATGAATACATTCGTGCCTCGAGTTAAAGGAGCTATAGCTTCACCATACCATCCTTTGAAATTACATTGCACAGTAAGCAACTGTGTATCTAGATCAGCCATAAATTATCCGAGCTGCAGAACAAAGGAGTGCCAAATTCTGCATGTATCAGTAATACCATATCTCGGTGATATTTATTAGAACAACATCACCGGATTGATTCTAATGAATATCAACAACATAGGTTGATGCAGAAAGAATATCCATACAGCTCTGATGAGTTCTAAAATAAAACGTTTCACTAGCGATTGCTGAAAACAAAAAGCGTCAATGGCTCAGGATGTAAACATCATGGGCGGGTTTGTATTAACACGATGAATAGTTAAAATAATTAAATTGTCAAGCGTCGTAACAAACAAGATATACTTAACCCTTTATTCTACAAATCCTGTTGTACCTTTGCAAACAGAGTTGATTCAGATCAGACGGCTCCAGCATGATAGTCTGATTAGGGTCGCCTCTGTTTCATTTATGGATTTTTATAGATCTGATTCTAAAGTTTCTGTCATGTCGAATATATGACATTATAAAAAAGCCAATAACTAGTCATGGTGTCATTATTTTATATGAATATTCATAAAATAAAGGTTTAAGCCATCGATTCAATTTTAATGGTAAAACCATCTTGATAGCAAAGCTGGGGAAACGAATAAGTCCATAGCTATTGCAAGGTAAACTGGGTGTCAATATATTTTACCTCCTGCCCTTTTCTTCAGCCCCCGCCTGGGCTTTATGACAGACGTGGCCGCTAGTCCCACACACACCAGTACTACTATGAACGTCTTCATCGTCTCAGTGCCCCGAGCCAAGTGGAAGAACTGTATTATACCTTCCTCTGAAAGGAGCGCCTCTAACTGATAAGATTATAGACGACTTGGTGTAAAAGGTCATTCGACCCCAACAGTTTAGCCCCGTTCAAGGATACAAGACATGGGTTCCTTGTGGAATTTCCTGATGCAATACGGTGCAGCAGTGGTTGGCTAAATAGGGCGATAAAAGGTTTCCTCGTCAACATGCTGTTAATGTCAGGAACACTGGACAGCACATAAGGAACCGAATTTGTACAGACATCAGCCAATAAAAAGTTGCAAAGCAAACCTTTGGCACCTCAATGATAAGAATTGAATGGAGTTTTGGGTCAGTTTCTACAAAAAGAAGAGTTCTGCATACAAACTTCACAAAATAGACTTGTTGATCCTTTATAAATCACTTTACAAAATAAAGAATGTTATTCAAAGCAATTAACACTGTTTGTAATACTTAGACATATTTAATTGCTAAAATTACAGTGTATATTCTCACCTCATCACTGCCATGAAGACGGATCTTTGATATCATATTCAAACAGTCTGGATCCAGATGAGACACAGAGTAGTAACCCGGTATCTAACAGAGTAACCCGGTATCTAATAAGAATCCAAACTGTTTGACACTGTTTATCTTTTATAAAGAATTTGAAGAAACGACCACGCTAAAACTTACTGCAGACGAAAATGTGTCCAGCAGACGAAAATGCTGGCACTGAAAGGGTTGTACACTGTGGCACAAGTGTCAAATACAACTGATATAGTTTATCGATATATGTGCACAAGGCCGTGTGCAACTGGTATAGTTTATCGATATATGTGCACAAGGCCGTGTGCAACTGGTATAGTTTATCGATATATGTGCACGAGGCCGTGTGCAACTGGTATAGTTTATCGATAAATGTGCACGAGGCCGTGTGCAACTGATATAGTTTATCGATATATGTGCACAAGGCCGTGTGCAACTGGTATAGTTTATCGATAAATGTGCACGAGACCGTGTGCAACTGGTATAGTTTATCGATAAATGTGCACGAGGCCGTGTGCAACTGGTATAGTTGATCGATAAATGTGCACGAGGGCGTGCGCAACTGATATAGTTTATCGATAAATGTGCACGAGGCCGTGTGCAACTGGTATAGTTTATCGATAAATGTGCACGAGGCTGTGTGCAACTGGTATAGTTTATCGATATATGTGCACGAGGCCGTGTGCAACTGGTATAGTTTATCGATAAATGTGCACGAGGCCGTGTGCAACTGGTATAGTTTATCGATATACGTTCACAAGGCCGTGTGCAACTGGTATAGTTTATCGATAAATGTGCACGAGACCGTGTGCAACTGGTATAGTTTATCGATAAATGTGCACGAGGCCGTGTGCAACCGGTATAGTTGATCGATAAATGTGCACGAGGGCGTGCGCAACTGGTATAGTTTATCGATAAATGTGCACGAGGCCGTGTGCAACTGGTATAGTTTATCGATAAATGTGCACGAGGCTGTGTGCAACTGGTATAGTTTATCGATATATGTGCACGAGGCCGTGTGCAACTGGTATAGTTTATCGATATATGTGCACGAGGCCGTGTGCAGACTGTAAGATCAGTTTAACCCTTTACTTAGAATATTCATGTAGCAAATAATGACATCATGAATATTCATGTAGCAAATAATGACATCATGAATGTTCATTAGCTGAAGTCTTAAAATGTCACATGAACACGGAAAGTTTTGGCAATGGCAGACATTTTACAACAGATTTATATTACATGTATTTCATAAGCAAACAGAACAGACGCTGATCACACAACTCCTACGGACGCCGTCTAATCTGGGTATATCCTGTTTGCAAAGACGTAAAAATGCGTATTTTTGGAGTAAAGGGTAAACATCCTCTGAATGGTTTGACATTAAATATTTAAACGTGCATGATGTAAAACAAGCGTCAGCCTTGTTTTCTATCCGCAATATTTCCATACCACAATCTGGTGGTTTTCTATCCACGCTCTAGTGGTTTTCTATCCACACTCAGGTGATTTTCTATCCACGCTCTAGTGGTTTTCTATCCACACTCTAGTGGTTTTCTATCCACAGTCTAGTGGTTTTCTATCCACGCTCTAGTGGTTTTCTATCCACACTCTAGTGGTTTTCTATCCACGCTCTAGTGGTTTTCTATCCACACTTTAGTGGTTTTCTATCCACACACTCTAGTGGTTTTCTATCCACACACTCTAGTGGTTTTTCTATCCACACTCTAGTGGTTTTCTATCCACGCTCTAGTGGTTTTCTATCCACACTCTGGTGTGTTTTCTATCTACACTCTGGTGGTTTTCTATCCACACTTTGGTGTGTTTTATATCCACACTCTGGTGTGATAGAAATCCATACTCTGGTGGTTTCTATGCACACACTGGTGTGTTTTCTATGTACACACTGCTGTGTTTTCTATGTATACTCTGGTATGTTTTCTATACGCACTATGTTGTGTACACTCTGTTGTGTTTTCTATCCACACTCTGGGGGTTTTCTATCCACACTTTGGTGTGTTTATATCAACACTATGGTGTGATAGAAATCCACACTTTGGTGGTTTCTATGCACACACTGGTGTGTTTTCTATGTACACACTGGTGTGTTTTCTATGTACACACTGCTGTGTTTTCTATGTATACTCTGGTATGTTTTCTATACGCACTATGTTGTGTACACTCTGTTGTGTTTTCTATCCACACTCTGGGGGTTTTCTATCCACACTTTGGTGTGTTTATATCAACACTATGGTGTGATAGAAATCCACACTCTGGTGGTTTCTATGCACATACGGGTGTGTTTTCTATGTACACACTGGTGTGTTTTCTATGTACACTCTGGTATTTTTTCTATACACACTATGTTGTGTACACTCTGTTATGTTTTCTATCCACACTCTGGTGGTTTTCTATCCACACTCTGGTGGTTTTCTATCCACATTCTGGAGTATTTTCTATCCACACTCTGGTGTGTTTTCTATCCACACTCTGGTGGTTTCCTATCCACCCTCTGTGTGTTTTCTATCCACACTCGGGATGTTTTCTATCCACACTCTGGTGGTTTTCTATCCACACTCTAGTGGCTCATTGTTTCTAGTTGAGAAAATGGCCAGTAATTCAAATTGCCTTCTTGCGCCAATTACATAGCATTGTATTCCATTGTCTATTTTCACATAGCCAAATATTCATAAAAACTGTCGTAATAACATTATACAAGCATCTTGTCAGCAGTTTCATTTTTTCATTTTTTCAAAGGTTGTCTCTTGATATCTATAAAGTCAGGTTTAGTTTGCACTGTAAGGCATACGTTAAGCATTGTATAAAACAAATTGCCATAGTTTAACTGATGTCTTTTCAAAATCTGTATCATAATTACAGACGATATGATAACTGGCTGATGACTTCTAACACGGTTTCAAAATAGAATAGTCCGGCCCTAGATCTGCCTTTGAATGTCGGAACCTCAAATCCCCCTCGATCATAAATCAGAATTGCGAGCAACCATTATTTTGTAGACAAATGATTATCTATGGGTCTAAGCCAGAGCGCCTTTTTGTTAGAATCTTTTCTTCTTTCCTTCACTTCACTGACTCATTGCAAAACGTGCAAAGACCAATTCCATTGCACACTTATTGGACGAATTTGTAATCGGCGGACCAAACAACTCCAACATTGAGCCCACTTGCAAAGAACTTGGTGTCCCCATTGCCGTGGACAAATCAGTCGATCAAACTGTTATCATGTTTTTTTTGCAGGCTTGAACTAGACACACAAAAATGTCGGCCCGTATACCATACCATAATATAGTCGAATTGTTAAACAATTTCTCGGTGAGAAAGACGGTTTCACTTAAAGAGTCACAACTTTTTTGGCCAAGCCATTCACTGCAGCCGAGCCATTTTCTCAGACTTTCCAGATAAATGAAAGAAGATGGGGTAACATACATCCAACAAGCCATTTGGTTGTCACCAATATGTTGCGTCTATCAACAGACGAAGCTTGAAAGTTCGGTTATGGGGTTAATTGCTTCCTGGATGGTCAGTGGTGACTTTTTCCATGACCTGAGACTTGTGCCAATCACCCTGTCTTGCAGTATATGTCTTTTCTCGAAATGATAGGCGTGCAGCTCCAGACGCAGACCTGGAAGCTCAGACTATCCCACCAGATTTCTTATCAGCGATCTCCAGGCTGAGGCTGGACGAACAATTAACGCCTCTTTAGCCAAAAAGGGCATATGCTACTGGTTTGTCCAAGTTTCGAGATTTCCGGCAAGGTAATGGGTGGTCAGAGACACGGTCCCATCCATACAAGAAATTGATTATTTATGCTTTTCTGTCACAACACATGTTCAACACTTGTATTATAATACAGCAGAGTTGTACCTAGCTGCAATCAGTTTCCAGTGCAAAATGCAGACCATGTCAGACCCAACCAAGCATTTTCAAGTAGTAAAATCCTCAGCGGACAAAAACGAACAGCTAAGAAAAAACGGGTCCGTCTTCCTGTAACGGTCGACCTTCTCAAGGGCATACTGACTAGGCTTCATACAGTGTGCCGAGCCGAGACAAGTATGAATCTCCCATGTTCACTTCCATTTTCACAGCATTTATTTGGCTTCTTTCGGATTGGGGAAATTACAAGCCACAGTCTGACTGACACCAACCTGCACACAGTATTGAGCATTCACGATATGTAGTGGGACCAGAATGGGAATTTGTTAATTATGTCACCCCACATTAGATTGAAACTTCATACATAGAAAGGTCATGATAAGAGAAAGTGCCATGCCCAAGATCCATAACTCTGACTTCACTAATATTGGAGTTATTGCCCCTTGTAAAACAAATTCATATTTTTTGTACGGACGATAATTCCTATATAGCTCATGCCATTGGATTGAAACTTCATACATGGAAAGAGCATGATGAGTGGAAGTGTCATGCACAAAGTCCATAACTTTGGCTTCAATACTTTTGGAGCGTTTTTACCTGCGACACATTAATTTAGAATTTAATAGTATGTGCATACTATATGGCGGATGGTGTGCATTTGACGAATACGGGCATCCGTTTGTTGAAAACATAAAAATGGGTTAATGTCATTTTCTGCGCGACTACCAGTCATGGTTTACTGTCTAAATGAAAATGTGATAAGGTAGGGGTAGGTGAACCTCTTTTTACGCCTTACTGCTGCTTTGGGGCGGTGGTAGACATATGAATGCGGGCCAATGGCCCTTATTCATTTCTCTCCCAATTGGCCATCAGCTGCGGCCAAACTACTGTCATTAAAGACTATGCTATGTTTTTAGTAAAACCAGTTGTTGCTTTGCTATTTTAAGCACCATGTGAAGTGTAAGACTACATAAAGGTTTAGTTGAGACAGAATACCATGTCTATACTTAACCTTTCGCTTGCTGAATTTTAAACTACATGTCTCCTTCTTTACCCATGCCCTGTTGTATAATTACATATATCTTCACTGTGTACACGTATTTCGCTGTGCAATCACTGCTGTGGAGTACACTGGTTGCACAATCAATTTGTAAATAGTGCAGACCCTGAGGAGACAGCTCCTGCAGGAGCTGTCTCATCTGGGTCTTCACTATTTACAGGTACGTATATTGACGTGAATAGCAAGCGAAGGGTTAAACGTATATGTCCAGGTCCTGCTACTATGAGTGTGTTGCTGATTAGGTGCCATATCGCTATTTTGTGGCATGTGCATTATAATTAGGTTATTCAAACAGAAGTTATAAAAATGAAGATTCGGTTTGCAGGTGCTAAGCAACTATAATATACCAACTTACCAAGTGAGATTTGGAAGTGTGGCCTTGAATATTTTGTTGCTTTGTCTTAAATCCAAAGAAATGCTATATTTCATATTTTATGCTTGTTTTAAGGCCAAGCGAATATTTGTAGTGCTTACTTGAACATTTGAGCTTTATCTAAGTGTATATTGGAAGTGCTGTTTTGAATGTTTTATGTTTTTGTTTTAAGGCCAAGTGTTTATTATTGGCAGTGCTTATCTAAGGACAATTATTGTTTCAGTAATACCAAACCTTTTCACGCCCATACTCGCCTTTTTCAGGGCGGCGTCTGATCAGGAACTTCACTTTTTGTGTCAACTCTATTTCTATATCTGTGCTTTATTCCTTTGAAATTTGCATTTATTTATCTCATTTCCTTATTTTACCATATGATTTTAACAAAAATGGATTGCAGACGACAATTAAAAATTTGGGGCCGAAAGGGTTAAGCATGCTTTTTATTAGTTAGTGCTAAGCGTGAGGAGGAACTACATGTTTCTTCTTACATAATAGGAGGGGGCGGGGCGAAAAAGAAAGTCCAGTCAAATAGGTTTAATTGCCATTAGATTCCGCTTTTTCCCTTTCAATTATTTAATTGCCTCCAAAACAATGGACGTCTATGTTACGATTTATTAAAAATGATAGTAGTTGTTCTTGTGCGGTCTGCAATGCACTTTAGAAATGACTTGTTATCATTGGTACAAACAGCAAGTGCAATTACAAAAGGAACTGTGTCAGTTCCTGTACACCTGGGCCATCTTACTAAAGATCGTGCGACTAAAATGATCGTAAGTTCTAACACATGATGATGGCAGCTGGAAAATGGGGATCATCGTATGTAAGAACTTTAGATAGTTTCTGTCGTACGAATTTGGCTATCCGACTAGTAGCGAGTGTGGTAAATTATGTATGTAGTAAGACAGCCCCCCCCCCCGTGTCCTAATGTTGACCCTGGACTATACGGGTCATATCGACATCACCCAACTTGTATATTTCCTATATCTAGTAGATGGTAGCTTAAAGCAGGTTGAAACAAAAGCAGAATGCTCCTTTGAGAGCATTCTGCTTTCCTTTCAGTCTGCTTTAAGCAACCATCTGTCTTTAAGCAGCCATATGTCTTTAAGCAGCCATATGTCTTTAATACTGAAAACAAGCAATGGAGTAAAGGGTTAAGCTGTAAAAACACGTAACTGCAGTTGTAATGATTAAACTTCTCGAATAGTAGCTTAATATATTTGCTTTTATACTCACCATATGAACAAGAGGGTCATAATGACCCTGATATCGCTTACTAGACAATCAGAGGAGAAGATTTTCAATTTTTTCAAGTTTTATTTTTATATGTGTATATATAAAAAGTAAAGAACCTAGTTAAAGTCTACGTGTACTTTCAGTCCGAATGACCGCCCAGCCGACTGTACATTTACTCCTCTGGTCATTGAGTCATTCGCCTACACTATAAAGCACTGCTGACATATGGCGCAATCATGCAGTCGCAGCACCGGCTAGTGACCCTCACAGGTACCCCTTTTAACCCCTGTGTGGAGAGGAGGTGTGGGTGGGAGACCCTGAAACGCGTCTCTGAAATGTCCAGGAGGGGCCGGGATTTGAACCCCGGACCTCCGGATTGGTAGTCAAGCGCGTAACCACTAGACCACCGTACTACTTTTTTCTATAGCAAACTGACCACCCCTGGGTGGGATCTCATTTGACCCCATGGGCATAATTATGTCTCCCCCATTTATGGGGAGATATATTGTTTTTGCCAGAGTTGTCTGTCTGTCCGTCCGTCCGTCCGTCCGTCCGTCTGTCTGTCTGTCCGTCTGTCCGTATGTCTGTCTGTCTGTCCGTCACAAACTTGGGGTTTTTGAATTGTCTCCCCCAGATAAGTTTGGAGTTATTGCCCCTGATGACTTTAAATTAGAAAAACTTTGTGTCGCGCGTATCTCTGAAACCGCTGGTACTAGAGTCACCAAACTTCACAGGAATGTTCACCAGCATGAGTTGTTGTGCACCTATGGTTTTTGAATTGTCTCCCCCTGATAATTCTTGAGTTATTGCCCCTGATATGAATACTTAAATTTATACAAACTTTGTGTCGCGCGTATCTCTGAAACCAGTAGGGCTAGAGTCACCAAACTTCACAGGATTGTTCACAAGCATGAGTTGTTTTGCTCTTGGGTTTTTTGAATTGTCTCCCCCTGTTAACTTTGGAGTTACTGCCCCTGATGACTTAAAATTAGACAAACTTTACTTAGTGTCGTGCTTATCTCTGAAACCACTAGGGCTAGAGTCACCAAACTTCACAGGAATGTCGACCAGCATGAGTTGTTGTACAACTGGGATTTTTGAATTGTCTTCCCTTGATAACTTTGGAGTTATTGCCCCTGATATGATTACTTAAAATTAGAGAAACTTTGTGTCATGCATATCTTTAAAACCACTAGGGCTAGAGTCACCAAACTTCACAGGAATGTTCACCAGCATGAGTTGTGTGCACCTAGTATTTTTTTAATTGTTTCCCCCTGATAATTCTTGAGTTACTGTCCCTGATATGTTAACTTAAAATTAGAGAAACTTTGTGCTGCATGTATCTCTGAAACCAGAGTCACCAAACTTCACAGGAATGTTCACCAGCATGAGTTGTTGTGCATCTGAGATTTTGAATTGTCTCCCCCTTATAACTTTGGAGTTACTGCCTCTTATGACTTAAATTAGAGAAACTTTACTTTGTGTCACATGTATCTCTGAAACCACTAGTACTAGAGTCACCAAACTTCACAAGAATGTTGACTAGCATGTGTTTTTGTGTACCTGGGGCTTTTGAATTGTCTCCCCCAGACAATGTTGGAGTTATTGCCCCTGATGACTTAAACATTAGACCCTGATAAGTTTGGAGTTACAGACATTACGCTTGTGTATTGGAAAGAGGATGGGAGGGGGAGACATCTGTTTTTGTGACAAAAACAAACCTCTAGTTATACCCCCCTTTTGAAAAAATGGGGGTATATTGCTTTGCACATGTCGGTCGGTCGGTCGGTCGGTCGGTCGGTCGGTAGATCGATGGTTTCCGAATGATAACTAATAAAAGACTTGGCCTAGAATCTTCAAACATGCTGTGGTGGTTGGTCATGACAAGTAGATGACCCCTATTGTTTTTGAGGTCACTAGGTCATAGGTCAAGGTCACCATGACCTTAAATGGTGAAATAGTTTCCGATCAATAACTGCTCAAGGGTTTGGCTTGGGATCTTCAAACTTGCTGTGGTGGTTGGTCATGACCACTAGATGACCCTATTTATTTTGAGGTCACTAGGTCAAAGGTCAAGGTCACCATGACCTTAAATAGTTAAATGGTTTCCGATCAATAACTGCTCAAGGATTTAGCTTAGAATCTTCAAACTTGCTGTGGTAGTTGGTAATGACCACTGGCTGACCCCTATTGATTTTGAGGTCACTAGGTCAAAGGTTAAGGTCACCATGACCTTAACTGGTAAAATGGTTTCTGATCAATAACTGCTCAATGGTTTGGCTTAGGACCTTCAAATTTGATTAGGTGGTTGGTCATGACAACTAGATGAGTCCTATTTTTTTTTAGGTCACTAGTTCAAAGGTCAAGGTCACCGTGACCTTAAAGGGTGAAATGGTTTGCGATCAATAACTGTTCAAGGGTTTGGCCTAGGATCTTCAAACTTGCTGTGGTGGTTGGTAATGACCACTAGATGATCCCTAATGTTTTTTAGGTCACTAGGTCAAAGGTCAAGGTCACCATGCTCTTAACTGGTGAAATGGTTTGAGATCAATAACTGCTCAAGGGTTTGGCTTAGAATCTTCAATATTGCTGCGGTAGTTGGTCATGACAACTGGATGAACCCTATTGTATTTGAGGTCACTAGGTCAAAGGTCAAGGTCACCATGACCTTAACTTGTAAAATGGTTTCTGATCAATAACTGCTCAAGGGTTTGGCTTAGGATCTTCAAATTTGCTGTAGTAGTTGGCCATGACCACTGGATAATCCCTATTGATTTTGAGGTCACTAGGTCAAAGGTCAAGGTCACCATGACCTTAACTGGTAAAATGGTTTCCGATCAATAACTGCTCAAGGGTTTGGCTTAGGACCTTCAAATTTGCTTAGATGGTTGGTCATGACAACTGGATGACCCCTATTGTTTTTAGGTCACTAGGTCAAAGGTCAAGGTCTCCATGCCCTTAACTGGTGAAATGGTTTGCGATCAATAACTGCTCAAGGGTTTGGCTTAGAATTTTCAAACTTGCTGTGGTGGTTGGTCATGACAACTAGATAACCCCTATAAATTTTGAGGTCACTAGGTCAAAGGTCAAGGTCACCATGACCTTAACTGGTGAAATGTTTTGAGATCAATAACTGCTCAAGGGTTTGGCTTAGAATTTTCAAACTTGCTGTGGTGGTTGGTCATGACAACTAGATGACCCCTATTGATTTTGAGGTCACTAGATCAAAGGTCAAGGTCACCATGACCTTAACTGATGAAATGGTTTCCAATTAATAACTGCTCAATGGTTTGGGTCGGGAGCTTCAAACTTGCTGTGGTAGATTTGACCACTAGATGACCCCTATAGTTGTTGAGGTCACTAGGTCAAAGGTCAAGGTCACCATGACCTTAATATGAGAAATGTTTTCAGATCAATAAATGATCAGTGGTTTGGCTTAGGATCTTCAAAGTTGCTGTGACCGCTAGATGACCTCTATAGTTGAGGTCACTAGATCAAAGGTCAGGGGGTCTGGGGGTATACATGTTTTACAAACACCTCTTGTTCATATTACTTTTGTAGATGAATTAAAGAGGATGATATGTGCCAAATATGAAGGTTGAGGACCTTCCAGTTTCAGAGGAGAAGATTTACAAAGCTTTAACAATATGTCTCTATAGAAAACTGGCCAGCCGTGGGAGGCAGGGACCGGACCAGTTTTGACCCCAGTGGCATAATTTATATAACTTTCGTAGAGGACCTACAGGTTATGCTATGTGCCAAAGATGAAAGTTGATAACCTTGTAGATTAAGAGAAGAATATTTAAAGGTTCAGATTGTTGACGACGCACGCCGATGGCCGATGTACATCAAGCGATCACAAAAGCTCATCCTGGGCACTTTGTGCTCTGGTGAGCTAAAAATATATGTGAACCTGAACCTCAATTTACTTTCGATATGGCCTTAACTATCAAAAGTATCAATAGGCTTGCAGAAAGTTTGAGAAAGTCCCTCATTTTCGGTGAATAATTGTCGATATAAGTATCGGATTCGGTATCGGTTTAGTTGACAAATCTTAATTACGAAAAATCCCGATAAACACGCCGAAACTTAATCGAGTCTCAGGTCAAATTGGGATGATAATAACAGCTGTTTATTTGTACTTTATTGTTTAGTTTATATGCATTATTGTCCTGGGTTTTTTTTACCTGTCAAACTGTGAATATTCCTACGTCACTGAAAGGATATATTTAGCTTCGGTAAACCTGTGTTTCAAACGTTTTTCACGAGATTCACAACAAATATACATGTACTCGCATAAGCCAAGTAGGAAAGCGTTTATTAGCGGAAACAATCGATATCAACCGAAGCTATACATGGCGTATTCAGCAAGCGTATAATTATCTAAATTTTGACAGGTTAAGAAACAGGACAATAACTACAAATTGACATACTTTGTTCTACATATGTACGGCAATATTCTATGTGTTGTGTGTCATACAGGCAGATAAACTGATGGAAAATGATGACTGGGTTTACCTATGATTCTTAAATTAATTCCTTTTTATAATTATAATCGATATCTATATCTTAAATGTGTTTTGTTTTAAATATTCTATATGCATTGAATATACTCAATTTTGTGTAATTTATTCGTGTGAAGCGCTTTTGAACGCACATATCATACGTGAAAAGAGCGCTACATAATTGTGGTAAAATAATAATAAGCAAGGTTTTACACAAGCATAAAATGGCTGTCTTACATATCTGTCCTACATATATGTTTAATGAGCCATGATCCGTGTGTGACACCAATGATACACATTGCGTCACAGATCGATATTATTCACTTGCTAAAACACACTGAAGTAGAAACCATTATCACATTAAGTGCTCTTCACAAGTAAATTTAATTTATGCTAAGTCACAAAGCTTCTAGCACCATACGAAATTATTCATCATTAATTTCATCAAACACTTCACATAACTACTGCTAAATAGGCATATAAACTATCTTACTTACAGCAAAGAAAACAAACGCGCCAGGCCTGGGATTCGAACTCACAACCCATACAACGTTAAGCATGGGCTCTACCGAACAAGGTATTGCCATGCGTACCCACTATACACTTGGCTCGTACATGTACCAACAATAAAGGTCTACACTTCGAACAAAACAACCGATTGTTCAAGACTACCTTTAGTCTCAGAACTAAACCCATTCTTTAAGATTACCTTTAGTTTACATGAAATTATTCGAATAGGTCGACTCGATGCCTATTACCTTTTTCACTTACATTGCCCCCAAATTAACAACAGGTTAGTATAATTTATACATTTAGAGGAAAAAAGCATGCACAATGGAGAAATCTGCAAAACGTGTCACCTGAAAACAAAGTAAACAAAGGACTTTACAAGTACAAATGTGGCCTAAAAACAGCAAGGGAGATGCTCCGCGCAAAAAAGAAATGTGCAAATAAAATGGTAATAGCAATCTTCCAAAACTGGAAGTTGGTGTTTGCCACATAGATTGAATTGCAGCCGTGTACTATTGAATGACAACCCCAGCAGTTTTTATCGTATACTCTACTTACTGCGATATTAGTAAGAAAACCTGGGGATCGAACCTTGTTGGACACATTTCCTTAAATTGTGGGGAACACACCGAGTTGGAGAAGAAATGAACAAGGTTTATAATAAAAAAAAACTGGTTTACAAATGGTAGCCATATTTGTAAAAGCAGAGTTAGAAACTGTGTTCCATGGGTAACCTTTTAAACACTGCAGGTGC
>OY755238.1:49081632-49109492 GCA_963576725.1 Azorinus chamasolen | reverse complement strand
AAATGGCAACAGACCCCGATCATAATATCAAACGAAACGAAAGGAGAATTAATACGGATATTCATGATTTCACGAATTAAATTACATGTAGTTAATATGATTGATACCAGATAAACACATTGTACACATACTTATGCATATAACAGTTGAAACAACATATACCCTACATGGGGATGAAATACCATGCACCCATACATATTCTTCTACGAAACGAAAACAGGAGTAGTAATACTGGTACAATTATCAAAGGGTTGAAAACGAGGTAATTACATAAAACCCGTGTTAACCCATTACCTGATAGACTTTTTTAGACCCAGCCTCTTTGAATACATCTACCGAAAATGAGCTTTAACTAGAGAAATGGGAAAATTTAGAATTTTGTTGTTTGAAACCATTGTGACAATGGTTTCACAAAGTGATTTTTACAGAGTTGTCAAAAGTCGTCAATATTAGGGAAAAAGGTTAAACAGACACTCAAAATAAGATGGAATAGGAACCTTATAGAAATGTGTCAGCTTAATGCAGGACAAGTGTAGTGCATGAAGCTCTTTCGGGAGCCTCGTGCATCACACATGTCCTACTCTAAGCAGTAATCTGTAATCTGAGACTTCAATGTTTCTTTATTAATTGGCTGCCTAATACAGGTTTGGTTGTAAACAGTTAAACAAAGGAAGACGAGCACACTGATTGACATTCACAAAAAGTTTTGATCCAGATCAGACGACAATGGTTAGGTCAGTTACTTTTCATGAAGAATGGAGGTTTCAAAAATGGTTCATGCGGATACAACAAGTAGCATTGTTTTATATGTTGGTAAAGATTGTTGAGGAAACCTCTATAACAGATTGTAATGGAGGTGGAATTACATAATTAAAGGGAACTGAAAAAAAATTCCTGTATGGCTTATCTGATTTGGGTTTGCCTTGTTTGCAGATGCATGAAAGTGACTTGTATGGACTTTCATAAAGAATTAATAGTGATAACAAAAGGTAATTAATTTGAAGAAAATTGATTTAAGTATAGCCAGAATGAAACCCCTGTATATAAGAATCAAATTCCTTAATGACCATAATGGCATCCGGTTGGATATGGATATTAAGTGCAAGGGAAGAAATCGCTGCACACGTTAATCTTCATGTTTGACGTCTTGGAATTTATTAATGTATTGCAAAAATATGACAGACTGTAACAACGGTCAAACCATTAACAAAGTGGTTATTAGCGAAACTCAGTCCTTGACCCCTGTAAGTCAGAAACGCAATGCTGAGTGACAGTGTCCATCTTTCAATTAATATCAAAGCAATAAATGCTGTTTATGAATATATTGCAGTTTGAAATACTACCCTTGTTATTAATTACTAACTCTAAAACATAATATTCAAACAATATACATGTTGTTTGAATAATTACTCTACCGTATATCAAAGTTTACCCCTTCACCATATAAACTAACCCTAAAAACGTACATGTATGCTATTTGAATAATTGCTGTCCCATATTTATCCAGGATTATCCCTTTACTCATATATATGACTTTTCATATCTTTGCAAACAGAGTAGATCCAGATCAGACATATCACAAATGACCCATCTGGACTGTCCAGGGTCTGCTCTTATTGGTTATGGAATAATATAGAGATCGAATTCTACAGTTTCTGCCATGGGAAAAATCATCCGATTTTCATTTATTTTGTTAGGGGACGGGGCTCTATTAAAATATTGGCACATTTTTTTTAAAAAAACAAAACATTTCTATAGACAGGAAATAATCAAGGCATTTTTCTTGTCTAGACAAAAACACTAGTCTTTTAAAAAAAACAAAGTGGTGAAAAAATAAATTCGTTATTCATACATGTACATATATCTTGAAGTATCTGAATTTCCTGAATGTCCATATGGAAATATGGTCGTTTGGTCGACCTTCCCGTTCGTGGACCTTATTTAAATAATACAGTAAACTCTACCATAAGTGGTCATTGCTTTATTAAACATGTAAGTCGTAAAAACAGGTGGTTGCATATAATGCAGGGCAAAATAATGCGGAAAACTTCTATAGGAGCTTTCTGCTTTACTTTTGTTCTGCATTAAGCTACCACCTGCCTTACAGACAAGTTAACAAGTTTTATTTTACAGACCTAAAAATAGACCTTTTTAATGGCCGCTTACGATACTACCGTAAGCCTAATGTCGACCGTATGTCATATAGGGATTAGCTTTTCACAATGTGTGTGATGTTAACTTTTCAAATAGGTGCGTGCAGGCAATTATCGCAAACCGCTAAATCATAATTCAGACCCAGATCACGATCACGTTTCATTCTACATTGTATTTGTATAAATATTTCTTCGACATTATGAGTGTTTTGTCAATATAATATAAGCAATTGATATTAAATTATACAATATGCGCATGCTGACAATTATCACATACTGTTGATTTCATAGTTAACACTTCCCCTCATACAAACGTATTTCACGCATCTGCAATCAGAGAAGACCCAGACAAATCAGGGTCTGCTCTTTTTTTGCTAACGGAATTAAATATATCTTTTTCTATACTTTCTAAGATGGATACAGTGTTCCACCTTCCATATTTCATTAAATCTTTTCTCCATGAATATTCAGTAGGTATTGAAATTCGTAATAAACATAGAAAAGGAAAATGTTTAAGACCCAGATCAAGATCACGTTATATTTAATACAATGTGCAATTCGTGAATTTAAATTTCTATTCAACATAATGTTATATTAGATAAAAACAAAGTGTGTTACTTAGTTAAATATTTCTTCTGAACTATCAGTGTTTAATCAACATTTTAGCTACTACTTGTAGATGTACGGATCAAAATTTGACCGAAATTGGGACCGCTTTGACTTTTTTGAGGCCGGATTGACCATGGACCGAATTGACTTGTGCCAACTTACCCCCATTCAGAATTTAGACTGTTTCGACCCGTTTCCGTCCGATTGTTATTGTAGTGAAAAATAGCACATTGCTTCCGGGAAATACTTTCATATGGTATTAAGACTTATTAGTCTATACAAAGTCCTAAAAGGGCGTTCGTAAAACAAATACATACAAACAAAAATCTTTATTAATCATCAAAACGTAGCAATCAACGACAGCTCCGAGATTAACAGGGGCAGTTAACTCTGTAAACATTTGACGTGAGCACGGAAAGGAGTGCCCTGTAAAACTCGTGTCCGACAAAATTGTGACATATTCGGATAGTGTAAATATTGCTAAGCATGATTTACCATTGCATACATCTTAAATACAGTTATAAAAATAATTAAAATAGAGACTGAAGCAAACCATACAAAGTAGACACGTTAAGCCCAATGTTAATCACGGATACTTGAGCATTGATCGAACGGGTTTAAAATATCAAATCCGGGTCCACGAACCAAACAAATCGTGAACACAAATAGCTCCGCGACTGTGGGCGCGGAGCAATAAACAAAAAAGCACGAAACCGAGGGATTTGGACAAAGGTTATTTTACATTAAAACTCTCACCATAAGCGAATCTGTAATAACTGAGACAAATCGTGTGGATCCAGATGAGACAGGGTTCAGGCTGACTGACAATCAATCTGCCCATGGTTCTTGACAAGAAATTAAAGAAATTATTACTTTGACGTGTGAAGCAGACGGCATTCTCATCAGACAATATATATTATGGCGGAGAAATGGTTTAAATAACCTTGGTATTCTACAAGTTGGCTTCCTTTAAAAAAAAGCCAAAGAGGTCTGCAGGAGTTTCTTACCAAACAGTTGATATACAGGCGCTGTTTGACAATGGTCTACGTTGTTGTCGTGCATAAAGATACTGGCACCGGATCATAAATAGTTTGTTATAAATAACTATTGTACATATCAAATAGTACGTCACTATAAATAGAACGAAGACGATGTCTATCAAGCGATAGAATGCTTTAATATAAAGCACAAATAATACAGCACTAAGCATGTCGTTACTTCTTGGGAGAAGAGAAATATGCTTGCAATGTAACACTTAGGGGCGACATAGGTTGTAACTCGTGCTCTGTAGGATGGGTACTGCATTGGAATGTTTTAGAGCATATATGAAGCTCCTGAATGCTGATGACGACAGAATGGTAAAAAGGTATTTATTTGGTAAAAAAGGGTTTGGGAAGAGCTTGGAGGAAAATAGGGCCATTAAACTGTGTGCGGATTTAGATATGCAACATGTTGTAAATGACGTGTCTCATGGTCTGTGAAACAAAGAGTAGTAAAACATAAAGACAGTTTAATATAAAAATACTTAGAACATATAGGAAATATAAAAAACGAGTTTGTTCCGGATTTATTTTACCACTGCCGCATTCTTTTTTAAGCTACGATCATGTAATTTACCACTTCATGTATAGTACAGCAAAACACCTCTCGAAAACAGGTTGTCTAACTTCTGCAATACAACCTCTATCAAAGATGAAACACATTTCATTTTAAAGTGTGATATGTACTCTGATTTGTGTAATTGTGTCATCTAAAGCATGCCTTCTTAATCCGCATTTCGAAAACTTAAATGACGATGAAAAGATTATCTTTTTAATGCAATCAATAAAGATACAGTTCTGCCTAGGGGCAACAGTAACAAAAATATCCAGCTTCAGCAGTGCATATTTTACCTACTTTTAATAGCAAATTCATACGCGTGTGTATACTTTATCTTGTGCTTTAAGATGTATGTAATGTTTAAGTCAGTGCCATATGAGTCGCCAAGCGGCTGGATGTGAACGTGGTATATGTTGTTATATTGTTTTACTGTACATTTTGACATATGACAAAGTAATAAATTACGCATCTGTCTGTCTTTTATCTGTCTATAAAGCTACGGAAAAGGATATGTCGGACATATGGTGTCGACCCTGTATGCGTTCACTTCTGGGTCGTTGCAAGTAGTTCTTTGAAAAAAAATGTATTCTGTGTATTGGAATTTATCCAGTCACCAGGCTTCTCTTGTGACGTAATAAAGGGGTGCGGATAAACTTCCGGTAGTAGAAGGTTTATCAGGTTATAGACATTTCTAAGGCGTAATGATTCTATAACCATGAAACTATTTTAATTTCTATAAATATGCATATGTTGACGGAATAACAGAAAAATTACAAATAGAATTATGCAAATAAGCGAAAAGAAAAAAAAAGAGACGAATTTTTTTTTGCCTATTGATGGATTCGAACCCACGCGGGACAAAAGTTAATTTAAAAGATGTATGCTGCGCAAATTTTGCATTTCAAACTGACTTCAGAATCGAAATCTATGTACCTTAACACTTATTTAAAACTAACAACACGGTCAGTAAATGGTTGTTTGTGTCGAAAAAAAAATAGAAAACGGAAACCAACGGAACAGCGTTCATCATCGGCCGGACTCTGTCGTAAGATTCAAATTTACATACCGGAAATGATCATTTTATGTATATGTAGGCCAACAACCAGTGTCAGCCATTGTATTGTCGATGTGCCTTCTCTCGAACCCCACCTGTTTTGAACCTTCAAATGTTTTGTGTTTTTCGCGCATGCGCAAGTGCGTACTACTTCATCAATTCATGGGAACCGGTGCTTTGTCTGTAAACAACACCTCGTAGCTTTAAAAACGAAATATGCGTCATAAACAGGTCATAACCGTCTATTTTTCCTTCAACTATGATAAACATGAGAAAACTCTTAATACTTTATATTAAACAAGAGGGCCAGAATGGCCCTCAAGCGCTCACCAGACAATCAGAGGAGAAGATTTTAAAAGTGTTCACTATATGTTTCTATAGAAAACTAGCCGGCCCTGGGGCAGGCCAATTTTGACCCCAGGGGCGTAATTTATATAACTTTTGTAGAGGACTTGAACATGATGCTATGAGCCAAATATTAAAGGTGAGAACCTTTCAGTTTCAGAGGAGAAGATTTTCGAAGTTTTCTCTATATGTTTCTGTACAATCCTCCTAGCCAATCACCAGTTTATATGCATGATAATAAATGTGCTTTAGAGATGCTTGAGAATACATTATGCCAAGAAATTGATAACCTTGATGTTTATGACATGTTGATAAGTGGAGATCTGAATGCAAGAACTGGTATTTTAGATGACTTTGTAAAGATAGATAACAGAATTCCTGATTTTAGTCAATATTCTGATTTGTTTTCGAATGATATAAGCACAAGTAGATGCTCAATGGATACAGTTGTCAATAGATATGGAAATATATTGGTGAATTTGTGTATAGCATATTCCATGTGTATCTTAAACGGGCGTGTAGGAGATGACAAAGGCATTGGAGAATTTACCTTTCATGGACATACGGGTTCAAGTGTTATTGATTATTTTATATGTAGTAATGAACTATTTAACTTATGTAAAATGTTAGAGTTGATGACAGTCCAGAAAGTGATCACATGCCTATAACCTTAAGCCTGAATAAAGTGGCAATATTAGAAGGACAAAGTAATAATGATCATGTAGATGAAACTAAAATTAAGATAAATGATTCTAATTGCGTCAGATACCAAGAGACGCTGAAAGATAGCATACTGAATGGTGATTTTAACAAACTAGATGACTTACTTGATGCATCTGCCTTTGATGGAAATAGTACAGTGGAAGAGTTAAAAACTTGTCTGCTGGATATAAGCAAAAATTTCTTTACACATTACAAGACTAGTAATAAACAAACTCCAGTTTTTAATTGGTTTGATACAGAATGTAAAAACTTAAAACGCCATGCAAGTAAGCTTTTAAGAATTTACAGAAAAAATAAAGTTACTGAACATTTAATGGATTATCTTGAGGCTAAAGCTCACTATAAAAATACGTGCAGAAATAAGAAACGGAACTGTGAGCAGAAATATATGATAAGTCTTAACAACACACAAGGTAACCCTAAATTATTTTGGACAAAGCTGAAACGCTTGACCAATAAGCAGCTGCAGATACCAAATATAAGTGACGATGAATGGTTTTGTCACTTTAAGAACTTGTTTGAAATGAGTGAGTCCGATAATGGAAGTAGTGTAGGGTTCGACCAAGACACTGATGATACGGATAGTTTGCAAGGAAATATCCTGAATGCAGAAATACATACTGATGAAATCATATCAGCTGTCAAACAGTTGAATATTAACAAGTCTAGTTTTGGACTACTTATTCCAGCTCATTTTATTTATGGGCTTTACTTTCTTCTTCCCTATTTGCTAAAATTGTTTAATAAGTTATTTAAGAACGGGCAGTTTCCAGATTCATGGAGTAAGGCAGTTTTAATACCAATACATAAGAAAGGTAATCATAACAATCCAGATAACTATAGAGGAATAGCACTTATTGATGTAATTAGTAAAATATACATAAGCATATTGAATAAAAGATTAACTTTATATACTGAAGTATTTGACAGCATAAGTGAATCTCAGTCCGGGTTTAGGAAGGGGTACTGCACCACAGACAATGCATTTGTTCTTTACTCAGTCATAAATAAATACCTTTCAAGAAAAAGAAGGAAACTGTATGTTGCATTCATAGATTTCAAAAAAGCATTTGATTATGTCAACAGGTCCAAATTATATAATATATTATTTAACAATGGGATAAATGGTCATTTACTCAATTCTATCATGGCTTTGTATAAAAGTGTAAAGATGTGCGTCAGATGTACAACAAATGGTAATTTAACTGACTTCTTTGAATGCCCATTAGGTTTAAGGCAGGGATGTAATTTAAGTCCATTGTTATTTTCTATATTCATAAATGAACTTGCTCACGAAATCCAAAACAATGGGGTACATGGAATACAACTCTTACCATCTGAGATAGAAGTATTTCTGTTAATGTTTGCTGACGACATAGCATTATTATCTGATACAGTTATAGGTCTACAAAAACATCTAAATACATTGCAACAGTTTTGTGATAAAAATCATTTATATGTCAATACTAACAAAACTAAAGTTCTAGTTTTTAAGAGAGGTGGCAAGTTGTCTCGCAAGGAAAACTGGAAATACAAAAACACAAATATTGAATGTGTAAATGGTTTTACTTATGTAGGAATGTACTTTACTAGTACCTTGTCATTACATAAGATGGCAGACCAGGCCGCCATCAAGGCAAAAAAGGTACTGTTCTTACTTTTAAAGAGCATTTTGCCTTTAACATCAATGAATATGAAATCTAGTGTATTTTTTAAAATATTTGATTCGAAGATTACTCCAATTTTGATGTATGGCGCAGAAATATGGGGAATGATAGATACGTATTCAGTAGAAACTGTCCAGATGTATGCTTGCAAACGGTTTCTACACACAGCTCTGAGTGCATGTAACAATGCTGTGTTAGGAGATTTAGGTCGTTTCCCGCTAAAAATACTAGCTATGAAAAGATGTTTGAAATACTGGCTGAGAATATTAAGACTTCCAGATGACAGATATGTTAAACTCTGTTACAACATGCTATGTATGTATGACAATCATGGTTATGTTAACTGGGTCACTTATATCAGAAACAATCTATATAGTAATGGATTTGGTTATGTATGGGAAGCACAAAATGTGCCAAGTGAAAAGCTATTTATTTCTGAATACATAGCAAGGTTGAAAGATCAACATATTCAAACATGGTCTGAATTATGCATGAGTAATAACAAATTAAATAAATTCTATGTCTTTGTAAAACCATCATTTGGCTTTGAACCCTATATAAATTGTTTGGATATTGTGAAGTTTAGAAGTTGCTTGACAAATTTTAGATGTTCCTCACATAATTTAATGATTGAAAAAGGTCGTCATCTTGGTTTACCTAAAGAAGAGCGTGTATGCTTCCATTGCAAAAATGCTATAGAGGATGAGTACCATTTTGTAATTGTATGCCCCATATACTCTGCATTGAGAAGAGTCTATATACCATTAAAATACTACGAGGTACCATGCAAACATAGATTTTATATGTTGATTGCAAATACAAATACTGAATTACTACGAAAACTAGCAATGTATTTATACTATGCTAATAAATTAAGACAGACTTGCACAGATTGATGTTGAAATAGGCTATATCTAACTAGACTAAAAGACGGTATGATATAGCCTTTTCAACTGTCATATACTTACTTTTCCTTGGATTAATTTCAGATATCACGGAGGTATTTATTCTTTAGATTAAACGTGTAGGGTAGCGCATTTGGTAGTCATTAGATAGTATAGGTTATGGAATTTGATAGTAAAGGCAATACTAGCCTAATACATGCATGTAGTAGTAAGGGGTAAATTGGTGGCAGGACAAAGTGCAATGGCTAACAATGTATGATTTTTATTCGGAATGGTCATCGCTTCACGCAAGATAAATCGTGCCTTTACGAAGTATATTGTACTATTCAGATAGTGTGGTTATGTCTAGTTTACTTGTACAATTGTCTGGTTAAATTGTACATAACACATACGGGCCTTTCCGTTTAGGCACGTATCTACCTGAACGGAGACACCCGATAAAAGTAAATCGTACTGAAGTAGTTTTTATTGTGTTCGGATGCAGTACTGTTCAACTTGCCTTTAATAGTGTAAGCATAAAATCTTAATTTTCGTTTCGCTAAGGTAGAAGGATAACATAGATGAAATTTTAGCTATCAATATACCCAGCATGCACGGCACCTTAAATTTTGTTTCGTCAAGGCGCCAGTAGGTATATGGGTGTGCAGGATTATGTATGTGTATGCAATGTTAACCGTACTATGTCATTGAGGTTGTCTTAGAACATGTTTATATCTTGCTGATGTATACATGTAAGTGGGAACTGAGCACATACTGCAACTAATAAAATGGTTAGCATTTATAAATGGTAAGTACATGTAAGGTATTCAACGTTCTAACATAGATAAATGGTGAATCTGTTGAGAAGGCATTACAGTAATGCAGAGTATCTAATCAAATGCCTAGTAATATAGATGTTTGTAGTACTTACAGGTCAATAGTATGCTAAAAATGTATTTGTTTATTTATGTTCATATATGTTTATGGGCCGGAGGCCTTATATACGAAATAAAGTTCAAGTGCTGAAAACTACCCACCCCTGGGGCGGGGCCAATTTTTAACCCTAGGGCCATAATTCATATAACTTTTGTAGAGGACCTATACATGATGATATGTGCCAAATATGAAAGCTGAGAACTTTCCAGATTCAAGGAAGAAGATTTTCAAAGTTTTCACTATTTGTTTCCATTGAAAACTGCCCACCCCTGGGGCGGGGCCAATTTTGACCCCAGGGCAATAATTAATATAACTTTTGTAGAGGACCTGAACATGATGTTCTGTGCCAAATATGAAAGCTGAGCGCCTTCCAGTTTCAGAGGAGAAGATTTTAAAAGATTTCACTATTTGTTTCTATTGAAAACTGCCCATCCCTGGGGCGGGGCCAATTTTGACCCAAGGGGCATAATTTATATAACTTTTGTAGAGGACCTGAACATGACGCTATGTGCCAAATATGAATGCTGAGAAACTTCTGATTTCAAAGGAGAAGATTTTCAAAGGTTTACTATATGTTTCTATTGAAAACTTCCCACCCCTGGGGCGGCCCCAATTTTGACCCCAGGGGCATAATTTATATAACTTTTGTAGAGGACCTGAACATGATGATCTGTGCCAAATATGAAAGCTAAGCGCCTTCCAGTTTCAGAGGAGAAGATTTTCAAAGATTTCACTATTTGTTTCCATTGAAAACTGCCCACCCCTGGGGCGGCCCCAATTTTGACCCCAGGGGCATAATTTATATAACTTTTGTAGAGGACCTGAACATGATGATCTGTGCCAAATATGAAAGATGAGAGCCTTTCAGTTTCAGAGGAAAAGATTTTCAAAGATTTCATTATTTGTTTCTATTGTAAACTGCCCACCCCTGGGGCGGGGCCAATTTTGACCCCAGGGTCATAATTTATATAACTTTTGTAGAGGACCTAAACATGATGCTATGTGCCAAATATGAAAGCTAATAACCTTCTGGTTTCAGAGGAGAAGATTTTCAAAGTTTTACTTTATGTTTCTATTGAAAACTTCCCACCCCTGGGGCGGGGCCAATTTTGACCACAGGGGCATAATTTATATAACTTTTGTAGAGGACCTATAGGTGATGCTATGTACCAAAGATGAAAGCTGAGAACCCTATAGATTCAGAGGAGAAGATTTTTAAAGGTTCAAATTGTTGACGCCCGACGACGCACGACGCACGCCGACGGACGACGGACATCTGGTGATCACAAAAGTTCACCCTGAGCACTTTGTGCTCTGGTGAGCTTAAAATGTTCCACATTGAAAATGTTTGACAGCTCTGACCCATTCGGTTTATGCAAAGGTCTATGATGAAATCCATGATGAAATCACGTGACTATGAATTTTTATGTTTCAGTAAACAATTTCTAAAATAAGGGTTT
The DNA here is from genome assembly GCA_963576725.1 of Azorinus chamasolen. Classification (NCBI taxonomy): domain Eukaryota; kingdom Metazoa; phylum Mollusca; class Bivalvia; order Cardiida; family Solecurtidae; genus Azorinus; species Azorinus chamasolen. Next base: position 49,098,062 of record OY755238.1, on the reverse strand, counting down.
GAAAAGCAGGTGCTCTTTTTCTGGCCGCCTTTTTTGTTTTTGTTATGCGGGTGGTTGGGAACACTGGATTGTTTGGGGATTAATAGATGATGATAAAGTTACTTAATTTTTTCCAGGTATGTATAAAATATTATTTTGAATTGCTGATTTATTATTTTCTTCAATATTCACGGTGAACGTTGTCTGTTCCTGGTCAAAGATTAAGAGGTTTGAAAGATGGTGCGACCACGCATGTGGTAACAACCTAATTAATATTCAAAGCATTGTTCCGAAATAGAATCGGAGTCATTCAGAAAACAAAGATGTCCGCTGATTTCCGTACAAAGCCCCCGTCTCTAAAGAGGAGGCTCCTTTTAAAGAATTTAGCAGAATTCGGATAGCGATAATAGTTAGCTGAACAAATATATTCTGTCGGAAAATGGGTTATAAGCATTATTTCCATTGTATGTATATGTGTACAGCTTCTGGTGTTGATTGATTAATACGAAAAATGTGCATAATACATCTAGTAGTATTCGGGATAACCTACTGGACCACAGCGTCTAAGGCGTTCATTATTGCTTATTACAGTTTTATTAACCTAATCCACCGCCGGGGAAACGCGTTTTTAATAAGAATCAAGTCGGAAGCAAAGATTAACGGATAAATAGTAGATGTTTTCTTTACACTCGCATGATAATTTGATTAAGAAGCTCTTAAATGAGCGGGAATTGTCATAGACCTAAATAGTCTGTTCAGCTCCATCGATTTATGAGTAGGCCTATCTAAAAATATGAACTGAGACCACCGTAACTCGAATTTTGTTCAGAGAGCGTCCGGGAGAAAATAATCATGTCTATTTGAATTAACATATCGACATTCTAAATATAAATAATCTTATTTTTCAAATTCAACCACGTGTTCGCCTCTTGCAATGTAAGTATCGAAACTATTTTCCTTCGCACCAGGCCGACAACAGAACGAAACGTTTTACTTTACGAAAATACAAAGTATTACAATATATGTTGATGCATATTGCAGTCGATTTAAATTTAGACCAACGTTATGAGTATAAGCACATATTTATTTCTGAAAACAAATTGCACGTGCATGTATAAATACTTTAATCTTCAAACTCCTTATTTGTTAGTGAAAGCTATCAATTGTGTATTTATATATAACCGAAACTCGCGCATGCGTAAAGCCACGACAGTAGACGGTGATACCCTTTTTTACCGTCACCATTCAAAACTCCTCGAGATAAATTGTAAACCATTCCAGAATACGCCGACGTCCAATTCCAACACCGTGGAGAGGTCTGAAATGGAGGCACGGTAGAAACTGACCTATATATCACTTTTAAATATTAGCCTGCTATTCGCGAACCGCATTTGCAACTCATCAGAAGCCAAGCTTTCCGACACTTGACCAATACTTTCTCTGAAGCTTGTTTGACCAGATCTGGTCATTATTTCTTAAACGTAAATGTCGAGTTGGACTTATTGTTGTCTAACGGCAAAATCTTTAACGCTATGATTTGTAATGTGTATGATTTATAAAAATGGAATACAAGAGTGTTCGGAGGAACACATGTGTCACCTGCTCGCAGCTGATACAAAAACTTATTGTTAATATGAAAAATGGGAATAACTAAAAAACATATTGATGCTGGAGTTGTGGCCCTTGTGCATGACACTTCCTCTCATCATGCTTGTTCCATGTGTGAAATTTGAAAGCTCTATAATGATTGGTTTAGAAATGACAGCCAAACAAAGAAAGTGTGACGGACAGACAGACGGACAGACAGACAGACGACGGAAAAGTGATCCCTAAGTGACACACTGCCTCTCGGCAGGTGACACAAAATCCGAACATGTATAAACAGCACAGCAGATGGCAACTTGTAACAGAAGACAACTCCTTTATCAATGCATCCGGACGAAACCGCCGTCGAAAGGTATACCCATTTATGAATGGAATATCGTTAAACATTGATCGAACATGATCATTCCACTTTGGGGAAAAAATCAACATTCAAACTGCTAAACATAACATACTAAAATGGAATGTCATGTGTATGGTTTCTTTGCTCGTTGAATGGGTCTTCGTGACACAAAGACGTATCCCTTTATTAGACAAAACTGCATCTTGAAGTGGTTTTAGTTTTACAGATATTTGTTCGCGGATATAAATCGGCTTAACCTGTCCCTTCATATATCCCTGTTTCACACCTTTGCAAACAGAGCAGACTGCAGGAAGCGTTTGATCAGGGTCTGTTCTATAGTCTACCGTTTGATAAGGGTCTGTTCTATATGCTGATGGAATAAAATAGATACGACACTTCACAATTGGAACTTTCAATAAACAGGTTTCTGGCAGCAGCATTTAGCTGTCTGTGTGTCTGGGCAGATTACTTTATCACACTGAGTCTAGTGTAAAGCGACAGGGGACGGTCTTTTCGCCCTGGATAGTTTATGAAATATTTTGCCCTATACTGTAAGAAATGTTTTTGACCCTTTCGATATGTATAATCATGGTTCAATGAAGACTTGGATAGAACTTACAATTTACTGTGGTAGTGACGTATAGCATTGCAAACAATTCATTTTAACAGCTCGAAATCATGTTGCCGGTGAAGAGATAAGGGACGGAAGTCATCGCGTAAACCCAACAGGTGGCACAAGCATCTTCTAATTTCATGAAATTTTTATCATGAATGAAATTGATCTTTGTCAGGGGAGAACAAGGTCGTCTGCATATTTTATGTCGTCTGCTGTTGTTTCAAAGTTTGTTACATTTCTTCATGAGGGCGAAATATAGATCTTAGTGTAAACCAAGTGTGGTTTGGACAAATGTGTAGTGTTGTATATTTGTCCAGTCTTTTCATGCCAGTTGCAGTTTGTGTCTAATTTGAATAAGGGGTTATCTACAAGCATATAAAATATTATTTTGACCAAAGTGGATCATGTCACTCGGTCACATGGCACAGCCGATCCCATAAACATTGTCGTTCTATATATATTTGGTATGTCATCTGCTGATAAATGTCAACTATGAACATTACAAAAATGTTAAGACTTTCTCAATTTCTGCCGAGGTACATTTAAGGAAGTTAAAAGGTGAATAAGCTAAAGCTTTAGTTTATATGCTCTTTTGGTGTAGATCTTTAGCAACCAAATTCAGAGTGCATATATGCGGTCTGATGTTTAGAACGTGACACTCACGTGTCCTTTTCCAACGAAATTGATACGGGGACATGTGTTATGGGGGTGTCACACTAGCGCGTATGGCACGAAAGTATGCGAGTGTATGAGAAAAAATGCTCATACGCTTGCATACGCAGATAGGAGTAGGTTAGGCATACGCCGTATACGTTTCAGGAACGCTACCATACGCATACGAGTGTATGTATTATGCGTAACGCATACGCTCACCATACGCTAGGCACAGTTACGTAATTGTAACGTAAGGCTGACGTATGACTAACGTATTTAACGTATTTCTGGCTAATCATACGCTACTCGTGCGCTTACATGCGTTACTTATGCGCTGTTATACTGAACGTGACATAAGTTGACACACGCTCGTATACGTTTCTCCTGCGCTGCCTATACACCAGATATACTTTACGCATACACTATTCTTGCGCTGATGATACGTTCATATCAAACGTTCACTCGGCGATCGGATTCCATATGTCGCCAGCTCTTAAAAACGAGATGTTATAGGTCGGGTTGGCGCAGTTTATGGTGGTGCGGTCAGGGTCTGTGGCGACCATACATGGCGATTGAGGCACGGTCTGATGCCTTTCTGGTATATATTTTTACATCAAATTTCTTTTCAATAGTTGTGAAACACTGGTTAACTTAATACATATACCTACGTGTGCAGTGAACGTTCAGATCCTTCCGCCATTGAGGAATATAATGACCCCTGCACTAAACTGATATTTTAGGCTTAGAACCGGATTCAGTGTACATGCTTATTCGCACCATTTAGTTTACAAACACTCGAGGAAATACATGAAATGCTTGTACATATGCTTGTCAGCTTACACGAATTTCAATCTATGGTTGGTATACTTTCATTTTAGCTCACAAGAGCACAGTGCGCCGACAATCGTCGACAACTGAACCTTTTAAAATCTTCACTGAATCTACAGGGTTCTAAGCTTTCATCTTTGGCACATAGCATCATCTGTAGGTCCTCAACAGGAGTTGTATAAATTATGTCCCTTGGGTCAAAATTAGACGTGTCCCAGAGGTACTTTGTTTTTCTATAGAAACATACAGTGGAAAAACTGGAAGGTTCTCAGCTTTGATATTAGACACATAGTGTCATCTGTAGCTGCTCTTCAAAAATTATATAAATTATGCCCCTGGGGTCAAACATTGGCCGTCCCAGTGGTGATTATTTTTCTATAGAAACATGTTGAAAAATCATCTTCTCTGAAACTGGAAGGTTCTTAGCTTTCGTATTTGTCACTTTGCATTATCTTAAGGTCCTCTGCGAAATTATGTCATTGGGATCAAAATTGGCCATGCCCTATGACTGGCCAGTCTGCTATAGACACTTTGAAAAAATTTTCATATTTGGCATAACATCAACTTCAGATTTTCTACAAAAGCTATATGAATTATGCCCATGTGGTCAAACTGAGGCCCTTCCCCAGGGGTGCCCGTTTTATATAGAAACGTATAGTGAACACTTTAAAAAATCTTCTCTGAAACTGGAAGGTTCTCATATTTGGCACATAGCATCATCTTCAGATCTTCTACAAAAGGTATACAAATAATGCCCCCGGGGTCAAAATTGACTTGTTCTAGGGTGCCTTGTTTTATATAGAAACATATAGTGAAAACTTTGAAAATCTTCTCCTCTGAACCAGTTCCTGTCCCATGGGTGGCTAGTTTTCTAAAGATACGTATATATCTAGCAAAAACTTTGAAAGTCTCCTCCCCAGGGGTGTCTTGTTTTATACAGATGTATAGAATCTATAGTGAAAACTTTGAAACTCCTCTCCCCTAAAACTGGAAAATTCTCAGCCTTCAGATTTTAGCATCAAATTATGCCCCTGGAGTCGAAATTGACCATAGCCCCAGGGATGCCTTGTTTTATTTAAACATTTACTGAAAACTTGAAAATCTTCTCCTCTGAAATTGGAAGGTTCTTGGCTTTCATATTTGGCACAAAGCATTATGTTCAGGTCTCGCCCCAGGGCTGGCCAGTATTCTATAGAAACGTATAGTAAAAACTTAGAAAATCTTCTCCTCTGATTGTCTGGTGAGCGATATTGTTTAGGAGAACGGTCTGACCAAACATAATATTTCTATGGCGTTCTATGACTCGATGATAGGTATACATCCCATCACAGACTTCCGGTAACAACACTGAGCATGTATCAGACAGGATCTTCAACTCTGGGTATCTTTTCTTAAATAATTTAATGGGTTGTCCCGTACTCCAGACGAGTCATGGCTAGGCAGCATTAGCCTGCAGTTTTAAGTAGACAGTGCAGGGTCTGTTGGGCTACAAAGTTTTGACCAGTTTAGAACTGCATTGGGGGTAGCTAGGTTATGACCTCCATCAGTCGCCAATATTGTTTTGTTCATCGCAATACGGCACACTTATATGTTATTGTTATCATGTTTCAATACAAAATAGTGAAAATATGTAACCTGGTTGATATCACAAATAATTATGTCATTCAAAACTATTTAGGGGGCTAAAGCGAACTGGTTGTTGCCGCAGAATACGTTTGCCAATCGCATATGATTTGCCTATACCCGTCATTTCAACCTTACCTAGTATTTGTGTTAATGTATATAAATCATGATTGTTCAATGCAGCTTATTGCTTAGCATTTTCTGCCTTCCTCCATATAATCGAGATGGCCGTCGAAAAAAAACAAAAAAAAACAAATCAGGTTATCTTCGCCTCGGATGTTAGCACTGACCAAAATGGAGATTATATCGCTATTCAAAACAAGTATTCTACGACTGAACAATTTGGTTATGATTCAAGGTTAAAAATCTGTAAGACCGGGACAAATATATCCGCATCGTCCTCAGTCTACGCCAGTTTTTACAGTAACGCCCCCTATTCGATATACCTCTAATTTGCCATCTCAATGGTGCACCATGTACACGTTACTTCGCTACATTAAAAATGCTTAAAGGCATTTCAAACTAATCAACCTGGTTGATATCACAAATAATTATGTCATTCAAAACTATTTAGGGGGCTAAAGCGAACTGGTTGTTGCCGCAGAATACGTTTGCCAATCGCATATGATTTGCCTATACCCGTCATTTCAACCTTACCTAGTATTTGTGTTAATGTATATAAATCATGATTGTTCAATGCAGCTTATTGCTTAGCATTTTCTGCCTTCCTCCATATAATCGAGATGGCCGTCGAAAAAAAACAAAAAATCAGGTTATCTTCGCCTCGGATGTTAGCACTGACCAAAATGGAGATTCTATCGCTATTCAAAACAAGTATTCTATGACTGAACAATTTGGTTATGATTCAAGGTTAAAAATCTGTAAGACCGGGACAAATATATCCGCATCGTCCTCAGTCTACGCCAGTTTTTACAGTAACGCCCCCTATTCGATATACCTCTAATTTGCCATCTCAATGGTGCACCATGTACACGTTACTTCGCTACATTAAAAATGCTTAAAGGCATTTCAAAGCTCCTTATATAAGTGACCCCCCTATATACACAGTATCCAGCTGTGCTCCTGCAGTGTCCAGTCAGGGTCCATAGACATAATAGATAAAGTTATGCAATTATACATTGATCCTCTGTGACGGTAGCCCGCCTTATCAATTCGTGTATCAGATCCCTGACAGTCAACTCCCAAAATACACAGCATGGGGTTAATGGGTCAACATTCCTTTCGAAATGCCTTTAAGTAGAATGCAATGAGATTGTGCTATTATACTTCAATTCATTTCGCATCGGTGCTGCTACAGAGGCAGCTATGGCTGGATATTCGATGGAGGATATTCATTCAGACTGTTGGTCGACGACGGTCAAAAACATATCGCTCTTACACTAGGCTTGGTGACATTCGTACACTACCTAACATAAAATTTGTATGGCTGCTTTAGGGATCAATCTCAAGTTCCCCATTTAATAATCAAACCAAAGATCTTCTAGGTATTGTAAAGATATGTGTGTTGGTTCCGCCATCATCAAAAATGCCTTTATCGTGGCAAGGAGGGTGCCAGGAGGGCCCAACCTTGAACTGGAATTTGCTGATCTCTGGTGACAATGTCCCTATTCAACATGATAGGCAGTCAGGAAGCGCATGAATAATTATGCTGCCCATAAAGTTATGCAAGTAGGTGGGTATTACATCAATGAAAAAGTAGTAAAGTCTTTTTTACCCATCGGATGGTATGCACCTAGCCTTCTTTGGCATTTATGTGTTCCTGGTCCAGCTGTCATAAGCCCTGCTGGAATTTAACTCTCACGAAAACCAGATTCTTTCAGTAATTATAGCCTGATTGGGATCAAAGATGGTTCCCATTTCCAGTCAACTAGTGTCCGTATTGTCGCTGTGTCAATAGCTGGTTGCTCTTGTTCTATTGGCGGTGGCACCACCCTGCTTCCCAAACACATGGGATCAGGTTGGCGTCAGCTGGCCGACAATGAAATCCGAACAAAACATTTACGTGAACAATTTAAGTACATATTTGATAATTTTATATTAAACATTTATTTAAAAGGACTGCAATTCTAACAGAAGCCCGGGGTGTCGCCATTGTAGATGATGGCTGTATTACTGATTTCCCAGGATATGCCGTAGTTGAATTGGCGATACATCCGTTCTCGGGGTTGCAGCTCAATGTGGTTTCGGGGGATCACCTCCCTTCAGAATTTATAATCTTCACAACAGCAGGTGTTAAGTGCTTGTGTGGCGGCCGTAAAACGTCGCCCCGTACTTCATTCTCAGTGTTGTTATACCTTCTGATCCTTCGAGATCATGAATTTCAGTACTTCTTGTTCTGAAAATTGAATACCGCTTAAGCCGGTGCTAGGGGGCGTGAGCAGTGTTGCACTTTCAATCACTGCTCATGAACAGACTCAATAAAACCGAGTCTGCAATTTTCTCTTTTTGTGTTGCAACTTTTGCTTTCGGGGGATCACCTCCCTTCAGAATTTATAATCTTCACAACAGCAGGTGTTAAGTGCTTGTGTGGCGGCCGTAAAACGTCGCCCCGTACTTCATTCTCAGTGTTGTTATACCTTCTGATCCTTCGAGATCATGAATTTCAGTACTTCTTGTTCTGAAAATTGACTACCGTTTAAGCCGGTGCTAGGGGCGTGAGCAGTGTTGCACTTTCAATTACTGCTCATGAACAGACTCAATAAAACCGAGTCTGCAATTTTCTCTTTTTGTGTTGCAATTGTTGCTTTCGGGGGATCACCTCCCTTCAGAATTTATTCAGTCTGGAGCATATTTTCAGTTCAAGCCTTTTGGGGCATATTTTGAAGCCTTTTGGGAAGCTTTTTGGGGCATATTTTGAAGCCTTTGGGGCATATTTTGAAGTCTTTTGGGGCATATTTTGTAGCATTTGGGAATACTTTGAAGCCTATTGGGGCATACGTTGAAGCCTATTTGGGCATATTTTGTGGCTATTGGGTCTAATGGTTATAAGTTTGGGATACCGATGCCCTTCACGACAAGTTGTCCGCTGTACATGCTAGCTAAGTGGGCTGACACGTTAGGATCGGGAACAATGCCCAACATAGGCAAACTTGAACCTTAATTGTACATAATGCGTAAATAAACCAATGTTATGATAGAAGATTGTTGTCTGTTGTTGTTAGGCCCGCCAGATGTTATGAGGAAGGGTAGCATTAGTGAATGCAGAGATGTTGTCAAATCGGACAGGCATTGCAGATTAACTTTAATAATACTTTAATGCAAAGTGCAACACATATTTGGGATAGCATTCACTCATGAATGACCTCTTGCAGGGCAGCTGGAGTCCTCAAATCTCCCAATAAATAGTGTTTAATATTCTCGATTAACCCTTGTTTAACAGTGTAAGAAACGGTAAAAGCTGTGCATACCATGCTGTAAACATACATGTATGTACCTAACATTGTCAATAAAATATTCTTATTTCACCCTGGATAGGTCATTGAGTGAAATCAGGAAACTAGCGAACAGTGATTCACCACGATTATAGGAAGGGGTAAACATTGCAAGGCATAACGTCAAACGGACGGTGTTTCAAACTTGATCCAAATGTCGATATTTAAGGTAGTTGGCTAGTCATAACCAACATTTCAAATCCTCCAACCCCTAACATTTTCATAAAGAGGTCATATAAGTGGCTCATTTGCAGAATATAAGAATAGTAAACAGTCCAATAGACAGGTAACAATTATTTGCTATACCGTTTTTGGACTGAACTTGAACTCAACTAACACTACCCAATTTTTTTTAACAAAATATATCCATACGTTTGTTTCACATTGTAGTCATTTTAATATAAAGACAGAAAATACAAATACTAAAAATATTACTCTTTACATTCAGCACTTTACGTCTAGAAAGTGTCACTTAAAATATGAGAAAAACTAAGAAATGTGAGTACAGTAGACAATGTGTTTATACCTCATGGAATTATAAATCATTTGTTAAATAGAAATAACAAAAATGTTTGCAATATTTATAGATTATACAAAAGCGTTTGATTTTATTGTCAGATACAATATATTATGGTATAAACTTATAAAACTATGGGTACGTGGGAATATATTAAAAATTGTCAAATCAATGTATGAACATTTCAAAACTACATGTATAACAATCAGGTAAGTGATAGCTTTGTTAACACAATGGGTATCAGACAAGGCGAGAGTCTTTTGCCATTTCTATTTGCAATGTATCTGAATGAAAAGGATTTGAAGGAAATGATATTGGTCATGTTAAAGCTGTTTAATGGTGTATGCCGATGACATAGTTTTAGTAGCTGAAACAGAAAAGGGACTACAAAATGTCTTAGACTTACTTGAAGAGTATTGTGACAAATGGAGAATTAAAGTAAATGTCAAAACAAATTATGATCTTTAAAAGGATGGGAGGTTAAGAAATAATATCAAATTTACTTGTAAGGAAGACATTTTAAAAATAGTCAGTAGTTCTATATTCCTATGGGTTATATTTACAGTTGGAGGTTCCTTTAATGCTACAGTTGAAGCAGTGTATGGTCAGGCATTGAAAGCGGTTTTTAAACTTAAATACTATCTTGTAAAATTTCCAACATGTCTGTCAGTCATAAATTAGACCTGTTTGACAAACTTATTGAGCAAATTCTAAGCTATGCAAGTGAAGTTTGGGGTATAAATGAAGCAGCCAGGTTAGAAAATATTCATGTGCATTTTTGCAAACAAATACTTGGTGTAAGATATCAGACACAAAACAGCTTCATATATGGTGAACTTGGTAGGTGTTCAATTCAATAAAAAAGACTAGTAATTTAAATACCGGTTTAAAGTTACTAGATGTGCAGATGGAAAATATATAAAATATGTATATAATATGATGTTTACACAGTTAAGTGATTTAGAGAAGTTTCTTGGATGATATTCGTGAGCAAATTCAGTGAATATTTTATTAGAAAACTTAGGTTGTCACAATGTCTGGCTAAATCAAACAGTTGAACATATTAATATATGTTTGTCTATTTTAGATAACGACTTACAGACAACTATGTACAGCTATGGAATATTGCTTTAGAAGATTCAACTAGGGCAAGAATGTATAGATTGTATTGTAATTTTATTTTTCAAACATATCTTTATATTTAATTAAAACTGAAAAATTTAGAACAGCACTTAATCGTTTCCGTATATTAGCACATAGAATTGCAGTCGAATCAGGAAGATGGCACAAACCATTGAAAATCCCATACAATGATAGGAAATGCCAATGGTATAACACTTCAAAGGATGAATTTTATTTCTTACTTGAATGTATATTGTATTATGACTTAAGAAATATTTACATGAAAAGTATTATTGGAAATACCCAAGTATAATCAAATCCATCAACTTATTAAAGTCAGAAAATGAAAACACGGTGAAGACATTAGCTGTATTCGTCCATAAACGTTTTGAAAAGAGAAATAACCTGTATTATATTAATTAAGAAAACAAAAGAGCTCTTCTCTCATATATACAGATACATAGAAATGTTACTCTAACCATGAATAAGAATGACATAAAATTCAAACAGTCTAAATATATGTATTATTTATATGTTCTAGTTATGAATTCAGGACTTTGGAGGGGGTATTGAAATGTTAAAATAGTTTATACTCCTATCGGACTAATTGGTGTGTCTGCTCATTAAAATCATCTTGAATGGATTATTCGTACGAGTAGTCATGGCATGGAGGGAAGTAAGGAGGAGAAACTGTTAGAAATATTTTGGGTACCCCTGCTTGTCTGGAATACTGGAAATTTATTGCTTATTATTTGTATTTTGCATGAAGTAAATGTACAAGAACTGAATTGCCAAGGCACCTTTCAAATTCGGAACTTGGACTTCATAGTAACCAGTTGGCCTAGTGCTCAGCATCTGATATTCGCGAACACTGAGGGCAGGACAAGAGGGTGTGTACTGTGGCCTTGGGGTGTGTCTGTGAATATAATATAACCTAATCAAGGGAAGTAACCCACACTTCATTCTGTTGGGGACTTGTATGAGTTACCTCCCTTTTACCTGCATATTGATTAACACCATTGAACGGCACAGTTCATTTGCATTATAATTTATATGTGGGAAGATGGACCACGTTATATCTCTTATGAGATTAAGAAAACAATCATATTATTTTCCAGAATAAAATATATTTATCTGTCTAAAACCCTTTACTCTGTGAATATCCATGTAAGAAATATTAACATAATGAATATCAATCAAGTTAAGATGAAGATTAATTTGTTATATAATAGCACACGGACACGGGAAGTTTTAGTCATATAACAGACACTGTAAAATCATATCTAAATAAAGCATAAGTGAACAGAGCAAACCCTGTTCAGCCGGTTCCTACAAGAGCCAGTTGAGCAGGGTCTGTTATGGTCTACTATGTGTGTCGCGCGTAGAAATGCGTGTCTATAAATGTATGGAGTAAAGGGTTAAACATGTTCAGTTGTACTCCGATGACGTTGAACTGTTAAAAGTCTGTAAATGCTTAAAGTATGCTGTCCGAAACAAATGACCTCTTTTACAAACTATTTGGATCCAGAAGAGACGTGGCCGAAAATAGCTGTTTTTAAAACAAAAAAAGGCAAACTCCTCACAGTGATCTCCCTTGTCCGTGCGATCAGCGTAGGGGAGATAACTACGTTGGGAGGTTGACAAAAAGGAAGAAACCCCAAAGTTTAAAATTGCAGTAAGCGACAATACGCGGCAGTGAAAGATCCTCAGCTTTATGTTATCGATCGTTTCGCTATAAAGCTGATAAAACAGTTCATTTCGAACGTTTAAAAACTTGAAAATGTCCAAAATCGTACATGCCATGTACAATGTCGTTCATTTCAAATACATCCAGAAATGCTATTTCCTTATGGAAGATCGGTGTGCCATGCTAAATGCGATTTGCGAAATGCAAAATACGAAATTCTTAATGAAAAATGCTAAATGACAAATGCCAATTGCTATTTGGGGACTTCTACCTGCTAATTGCTAATCACATTGTACTGGATGGTTGAACTGGATAAGTCAATTTTGAAGGCGCTATCTGTATCTTATACAGTTCTATATATTTTTCTTCTTCGTGCGTCAAAATAACATAAACTGATATCATAATCTCTGTAAACCTCTCGCCAAGCAAATTGCGAAATGCAAAATACTAAACGCGATTTGCTTTATTCGATTTGCTAAATGCAATTTGCTTCATGCCAAATGATTGAAACCACCAAACTATCACGTTTCACACGAGACAGTGCTTTGATTTACATAAAGTGGGATAAAGATAGGTATTGTCCTGTTTTTTTACCTGTCAAACTGTGAATATTCCTACATCACTGAAAGGATATATTTAGCTTCGGTAAACCTGTGTTTCAAACGTTTTCACGAGATTCACAATAAAAATACATGTACTCGAATAAGCAAAGTAGGAAAGATTTTATTAGCGGAAACAATCGATATCAATCGAAGCTATATATGGCGTGTTGAGCAAGCGTATAATTATTTAAATTTTGACAGTTTAAAAAACAGGACAATATACTTTGAAACAAACTTTTGTTTGCATTTTAAATATTGGGTTATAGTTAGATTCTAGGTTTTTCCTAAAGCACAGGTACAATGTATTTCGTATCTCGCGTTTAGCATGGCGCACCGGCTTTCCATAATTTCCTATCCAGCTATTTATAATATTATACATATGTAGTGCATATATGAACCTATTGACAAATAACGACAACTCTTGTATTACTCTCCCAATTTGACCTGATACTCATGCATATTTCGTTTATTAGCGTCGGTAATCTTCGGATAAATTATCGAAGGTATAAGAATGCGATATAAGAATACAATCCTCGTGGAACATGCTTATAACCGGCTTTTGTTTTGCTATTTTTGTCACAGAGTATTACGAACAATCCCGATAAACACGCCGAAGATTAATCGAGTCTCAGGTCAAATTGGGAGAGTAATAATAGAAAATAGGCCAACATTTTAAGCGTCCGTGTACTCGTTGATTCGATATCCTTCCTTCTGTACGTGTATGTGTATAGTTACCTGGACTTTATGTAAGTTGATCCTATTACAATTTCTCTTATCAGTAGTTTTTAAAAGGTTAAGGTTAGTGCTTATTTACATAATCACTAATCTGTGCATACAAGCTGAGATCTAGCTTGAAGTGTACCATGTGTAATGTGCTTGATCTAGAGCAGTATGTTTTGTCCATGCTGACTGTTGCAATCGGATGACCCTACCATGACCTAACTGTGTTATTGTTGCGTATCTCCAGACGTTTTAACCTCTACAACGCTGAATTTTTAAAATGACTTTTCTGAAATTCAAACAGGTGAAGCGTATGGTGAATATTTAGGGATTTTTCTTAAGGAAAGTGTAACATCACAAAAAAGTGCAGAACATGATGAGAGGGCTCCTCTTGTAGCCCTCTCAGCTGGGTCTACACTGTTTTCAAAGGACACCAGTTACTCGTGTCCTGCACTGTAAGGGTTAAAAGTTAGTTTAACCCTTTCCCTAATACAAATGTCTTTTGACGCATTTGCAAACCGAATAGATCCAGATCTGACGGCTGTTTTAGGACCCGTCTGAGCTGGTCGGCTCTGTTTAAAACAGATTTGGTATTGCATAGATCTGATTCTGTATTTGCTACCGTGGCCAAAAGTATTGTGTTCGTATATCATTATATAAATCTAATAATAGTCATGGTATTAGCATGTCATGAGGGAATGTGTAAGGTACTGTATATGACTAGTACTTGAAAGAGACCTGGAAATGTCGATTTTAATTTGCTGTTGTCTTTAATCCCTTCCTTTTTCATATATACGCCTTTTAACGACTTCATAAATACGCCTTTTAACGCTTTTGTAAATACAATAGGAGGTAGACCGAGATGTAACCCTCCTATAGCCGAGCCCTCTGATCATATCTAAGCCTCCTATAGGCGAGCCCTCTGATCATGTCTAAGCCTCCTATAGGCGAGCCCTCTGAACATATCTAAGCCTCTTATAGCCGAGCCCTCTGATCATATCTAAGCCTCCTATAGGCGAGCCCTCTGGTCATAGCTAAGCATCCTATAGCCGAACCCTCTGATCATATCTAAGCCTCCTATAGGCGAGCCCTCTGGTCATATCTAACCCTCCTATAGCGGAGCCCTCTGATCATATCTAACCCTCCTATAGCCGTGCCCTCTGATCATATCTAAGCCTCCTATAGGCGAGCTCTCTGATCATATCTAAGCCTCCTATAGGCGAGCCCTCTGATCATATCTAACCTCATATAGCCGAGTCCTCTGATCATATCAAAGCCTCCTATAGGCGAGCCCTCTGATCATATCTAAGCCTCCTATAGCCGAGTCCTCTGATCATATCTAAGCCTCCTATAGGCGATCCCTCTGATCATATCTAACCCTCCTATAGCGGAGCCCTCTGATCATATCTAACCCTCCTATAGCCGTGCCCTCTGATCATATCTAAGCCTCCTATAGGCGAGCTCTCTGATCATATCTAAGCCTCCTATAGGCGAGCCCTCTGATCATATCTAACCTCATATAGCCGAGTCCTCTGATCATATCTAAGCCTCCTATAGGCGAGCCCTCTGATCATATCTAAGCCTCCTATAAGCGATCCCTCTGATCATATCTAACCCTCCTATAGGCGAGCCCTCTGAGCATGGGCTCTTCTCTTTTTTATGCCCCCCAAAGGCGGGCATATAGTAATCGCATTGTCCGTCTTTCCGTCTGTCCGTCTATCTGTCCGTCTGTCCGTCTGTCCGTCCGTCCGTCTGTCCGTCTGTCCGTCTGTCCGTCTGTCCTTCCATCCGTCCCAAATTCGTGTCCGGTCTGTAACTTCTTCATCTATCAATGGATTTCAATATAACTTGGCACAAATGTACACCACACAAAGACGATGTGTCGCGTTCAACTCCCAGGTCCATAGGTCAAAGGTCAAGGTCACAGGGTACAATTACTTTGTCACAAATTTCGTGTCCGGTCTGTAACTTCTTCATCTATCAATGGATTTCAATATAACTTGGCACAAATGTTCACCACACAAAGACAATGTGTCGCGTTCAACTCCCAGGTCCATAGGTCAAAGGTCAAGGTCACAGGGTGCAATTACTTTGTCACAAAGTTCGTGTCCGGCCTGTAACTTCTTTATCTATCAATGGATTTCAATATAACTTGCCACAAATGTTCACCACACAAAGACGATGTGTCGCGTTCAACTCCCAGGTCCATGGGTCAAAGGTCAAGGTCACAGGATAAAATAACTTCGTAACAAATTTCGTGTCCGGTCTGTAACTTCTTTATCTATCAATGGATTTCAATATAACTTGGCACAAATGTTCACCACACAAAGACGATGTGTCGCTTTCAACTCCCTGGTCCATAGGTCAAAGGTCAAGGTCACAGGGTACAATTACTTTGTCACAAATTTCGTGTCCGGTCTGTAACTTCTTAATATATCAATGGATTTCAATATGATTTGGCACAAATGTTCACCAGACAGAGACGATGTGTCGCCTTCAACTCCCTGGTCCATGGGTCAAAGGTCAAGGTCACAGAATACAATTACTTTGTCACAAATTTCGTGTCCGGTCTGTAACATTTTTATCTATCAATGGATTTCAATATAACTTGGCACAGATGTTCACCAGACAAAGACGATGTGTCGTGTTCAGCTCCCTGGTCCATATGTCAAAGGTCAAGGTCAC
>OY755238.1:48871598-49081432 GCA_963576725.1 Azorinus chamasolen | reverse complement strand
CCTTCAAATGTGACCTTGACCTTGAGCCGACATGACTGCCACATGTGTTCTGCACATCGTCTCAACGTGGTTAACATTTGAGGCAAGTTTCTTGAAAATCCTTCAAGGGGTATAGGAGATAACGAAACTATAATGGAAATTGAAGGTAAGAACACTTGATCTTCAAATGTGACCTTGACCTTGAGCCGACATGACTGGCACATGTGTTCTGCACATCGTCGCAATTTAGCTAACATTTAACTAAACTTTTATGAAAATCCTTCAAAGGCTTTAGAAGATATGGAGCGGACACGAAAATGTAACGGAAATTAAAGGTTAGAACACTTGACCTTCAAACGTGACCTTGACCTTGAGCCAACATGACTGCCGCATGGGTTCTGCACATCGTCTCAATTCATTTAATATTTGACTCAAGTTTTATGAAAATCCTTCAAAGGGTTAAGAAGACATGGAGCGGACACGAAACTGTAATGGCAACTGAAGGTTTAAACACTTGACCTTCAAATGTGACCTTGAACTTGAGCCGAAATGGCTGCCACATGTGTTCTGCACATCGTCTTAATTTGGTTAACATTTGACTCAAGTTTTATGAAAATCCTTCAAAAGGTTTAGAAGATATGGAGCGGACACAAAAATGCAATGGTAATGACCTCAAACGTGACCTTGACCTTGAGCCAACATGACTGCCGCATGGGTTCTGCACATCGTCTCAATTCATTTAATATTTGACTCAAGTTTATGAAAATCCTTCAAAGGGTTTAGAAGATATGGAGCGGACACGAAACTGTAATGGCAACTGAGGGTTTAAACACTTGACCTTCAAATGTGACCTTGAACTTGAACCGACATGACTGCCACATGTGTTCTGCACATCGTCTTAATTTGGTTAACATTTGACTCAAGTTTTATGAAAATCCTTCAAAGGGTTTAGAAGATATGGAGCGGACACAAAAATGCAATGGAAATTGAAGGTCAAATCCCTTGACCTTCAAATGTGACCTTGACCTTGAGCCGACATATCTACCACATATGTTCTGCACATCGTCTCAACTTGGTTAACATTTGAGGCAAATTTCTTGAAAATCCTTCAAGGGGTATAGGAGATATGGAGCGGACACGAAATTGTTACGGACAGACAGACGGACAGACAGACAGACGAAGGCCATTCCTATAACCCCCCTCCGCTATGCGGTGGGGGATAAAAACCACTTTATTCAGATGAGTGTGATTACCGGTCCTCTTGGTTTGTTGCCATTTGTTACGATATTTTAACCTCTGTCTTATCCCATCGTATCTCGTCTCGACCTTTACAGGCTAACAACTGTTATATCTATGGCCAAATGGAAGGGTTATACGCCACCAATATATGTCAGCGAATAACGAGTAGTGGGATATGTTTATCATAGGTCTACACAGAACAAGACTTTCAGGTATGCTTGAGAATTGTTGTTTAAGAATTATTTGGTAAAGCATGTTTTCACGGTAAACTTGTATTTCATTGTTACATAAATTATTTATAACTACACTTACATATACAGTGTGTCTGACATAATCAATACTATTCCAATTAGCATCCCGAGAAAGCAGTACTTTTATCCAACCACAACTCTTTACTATTTCTATTAAAAGAAATAAACATGTCGTAAGAGTGTAACAGATGCGCCCAATTTTCTGTTGTAATTATTTTTGTACTGACCCTTTGAATGCTTAATTTTCAAAATGGACTGACCCATCAGTGTATAACCCATTACCCCATAGGCTATTTTTAGATACAACCTATTTGAATAAATCTACCGCAAAAGGAGCATTAACTAGAAAAAAGAAACAATTTATAATTTTGTAGTTCTGAAACCATTGTGATAAATAGAGCATTTGCTCCTTATGAGCAAATGCTCTATTTATCACAATGGTTTCACAAAGTGACTTTTACACAGAGTCGTCAATGTGAGGGATTGGGTTAGGTATATAGTCCATTCAGTATGAAAGACTTAAATCTGCGAGAGGATTTTGAATGACAAACAGTGTAGATCCTGGCCAGAGGCCTCCTCACGAAGAAATCTGATCTGGGTCTACACTCGTTTCCCGCATTCAAATGGTAAGATAATAAAAGAGCTTCTCGATAGGAGGCAAATCACAGGTATCGTTGACTCAAGATTGAATGTTTCAAACTTCAGAGAGTGCTGCTTCAGATAACAGTGAGAAGAGTGGTAGAAACAGTTACATGTGCGAGATCGGTTAGAGCTTAGCAACAGTGACACGTGCAGCATCTGTTGAAGTATATGCAGTGGATGCAAGATGTAAGCTGGCGTCTTTTCTTCCTGAACTCTTTGCACAAACAGTATGTATCCTATTTAGATACTGAATTATTATTATTCGGGATCTCATCTGGATCCATACTGTTTGCTTAGGATAATCACAATTTCACTCCTAGCGTGTAAAGATATGATTCACCTTTGTAATATCTAGTTCATTTTTGTCTGTACGATATGCATTGACACATGCATGTATATATCAGTTTTGGTCTGTACGATATGCATTGACACATGCATGTATATATCCGTTTTGGTCTGTACTATATGCATTGACACATGCATGTATATATCCGTTTTGGGCTGTACGATATGCATTGACACATACATGTGTATATCATGGACAATATTAATGTTAGGTCTCGACATAAAAGTTTCATTTTAGAACCCATTATATTAGTCATTAAATTGTTATAATTAATTACAGCAAATGTCCATGTGATTTGATATTAAATCAATAATTATGTAGCAATATAATCAGTCAAAATATTTAGAAACACGATCTGTTACATTTATTAATCCTTTGGATGTGGGAACAAGTCAGTTCGCTTTTGCAAACAATGTAGACTCAGATCAGTTGACCCCTAAAGGAACCCTCTGATCAGGGTCTGCATTATTTGTAATTCAAACTCCGCTCGCAATAAAACCCTTAAATACTGAATGGATTCTACTGATAAATAATGGCAGACCATTCCATTTTTAAAATTCAGCATTCAAAGGTTTGACTTAAACATTAATTTTAATGCAACAGGAAATTATTAGTTACGATCTCAGCTTTGCGTGACCCTACATGGTGTCTACTTTGCTTTTATAGGTCGTATTCCAGTTTCCTGCTGTGCGTCATTGGCACATGCAGATCCAGTAGACACCATGCAGCCAGATTGACTTTCAAGCGAACTATAAGTACATCCTTTATCAGAAACGCATCTCTGAAGACCAGCAGTGATTGCTATGATTACATCATCGTCGGGGCTGGCTCAGCGGGCTGTGTGTTGTCTAACAGACTAACTGAGAGTGGAGAGGACAATGTTCTTGTCTTGGAAGCAGGCCCTACTGACTTCTCATGGAAGATATGGATGCCAGCAGCTCTTATGTACAATCTTTTTGATGATAAATATAACTGGTTCTATCATACAGAACCTGAAGCACGGATGAATAATAGGGTAATGTACTGGCCCAGAGGACGGGTAGTTGGAGGGTCGTCTTCCTTAAATGCCATGGTATACAATAGGGGCAATGCATTAGACTATGAAAGGTGGGAAAAAGAAGGGGCCACTGGCTGGTCATATGCCGATTGTTTACCTTACTTCAAGAAAGCCCAGTGTCACGAGCTTGGAGAAAATGACTACCGAGGAGGAGCCGGTCCCCTACATGTATCCAGAGGCAAAACCAACCATCCACTGCACCATGCTTTCCTAGAAGCAGGGCAACAAGCGGGTTATCCTCTCACTCAAGACATGAACGGGTACCAACAGGAAGGGGTAGGATGGATGGACATGACAGTACATAATGGTAAACGCTGGAGTGCTGCCGAGGCTTACCTACATCCAATAAAATCGCGCAAAAGTCTTTCGATCAAAGTAAAGACTCTTACTAACAGAGTTCTGTTCGAACGAAACAAAGCAGTAGGGGTAGAATACATTGAAAATGGACAGACAAAAAGGGTAATGGCTAATAAAGAAGTGATTCTGTGTGGTGGAGCCATCAATTCTCCACAATTGCTTATGCTGTCCGGTGTAGGGAATGCAGATGATTTAAAGAAGCTTGGTATTCCGTGTGTTGTTAACCTTCCTGGAGTAGGACAAAATTTGCAGGATCATTTAGATTTAAGCCTCCAATACAAATGTTCAAAGCCAATTACATTGCACTCAGCTCAATGGAAGTATCCGCACAATATGATAAAAATTGGTCTCCAGTGGTTCTTCACAGGTACAGGCTGGGGTGCAACAGGGCATTTTGAAACTGGTGGGTTTATTCGAAGTGGGGCCGATGTAGAGCACCCAGATCTTCAGATGCATTTTGTTCCATCTGCTGTCAATGACCATGGGAGATCTCCTGTAGATTGTCACTCATATCAGCTGCACATTGGACCAATGAGAGCTAAGAGCAAAGGCCATGTGACTCTAAAGTCTCGGAATCCAAACGAACATCCAAGGATTGTGGCCAATTATTTGACAGCAGATGTTGATATGGAAGAACAGAAAGCAGCTGTGAGACTAGCAAGGGAGATAATGTCACAGAAAGCATTTGACGAGTTCAACGCAGGAGAATTACAACCTGGTCCTGAAGTGCAAACGGACTCTCAGTTAGAAGAGTTCATTCGCAATACTGGTGATACAGACTATCACCCCTCATCAACATGTAAAATGGGACAACCCACTGACCCCCTGGCTGTAGTGGACCCGGATACTAGGGTGATAGGACTGGAGGGCCTGCGTGTTGTTGATGCATCTATCATGCCAAGCATGGTCAGTGGCAACCTGAATGCTCCGACTATAATGGTCGCTGAGAAGGCATCAGATATCATCAGGGGATTAACTCCCCTAGAGAGAATATGTGTGCCTATGTATCGACCTAAAACATTAGACACTCAAAGATAAGCTGGCATGTGCACATACGCAGTTCAAAGTGTTATTTGTGCCATCCTAATGTATGATTTGAGGAGTTTAGTGTCCAGACTGAGCGTCTTTCAATGTTGTCTCTCGTTGACATTATTCGATTCAGGGTGTTTCATAAGTTGTGCTACACTTTCAAATTATTGGCTTTTCTCTTATAATACCGATATCATCCTACCGTAAAACCTCTTAAAACCAACATTTTAGTAAAACCGATTTCAGATACGAAGTATTTTGCGACAGGTGGCTGCTTCAATCCAGGGTGGACGCCATGCGACAGATGGCTGCATCAATCCAGGGTGAACGTCATGCGACAGATGGCTGCTTCAATCCAGGGTAAACGTCATGCGACAGATGACTGCACAAAGCAGATATGCGTCATTTAAAACTGACTATTGATACTTATTTCACTATTCTTTTTATAGAGGTTTTACTGTTCATGTATTTTCGCAACTGATTCATTCGTTCCAATTAATTAATCATTATAGCCATGCTCTTGTATAGTGTCAACACAGTGTAATCTTCGTTTCTGCGGATATTCTAAAGATCTAAAAAACAATACACACGACTCTCGATAACAGGTGCTTTTTCGTTTTAATTGTCCAGTGAAAAGAAGTTGCTGGAGCCATCTGATCAGCATTTGCCCTGCATGCTCAACAAATTAGTTTCCGAAGGTCGCCTCGGCATACGAGTTTTTTGTAGAAAAGCCACTCAAAATGAAAATTATATTTATCGAAGCTACATCTATGGATGAGTTCTGGAAGAAAATCCAGTTTAAATTGGTTATGTATTCTCATAGACGTCTTGTCACGGTGTAATTAAGAATCTGTCCAGGATCTGGCTCCTGTGAGAGCCCTTTGTCCAGGGTCTGGCTCCTCTGTCCAGGGTCGGCTCTGTTTACGAAATAATACTTATCTGATCATACAGTCTGTTGTAACCAAAACTCCTCTTGTTTAAATGTCATTATAAAAATTCAGGTTAATACATTTTGTATTCATAATTTCTTATATGAATATTCATGAAGTTGATGGTTAAAGGACAAAGAGAACTGCAACTTGCTGTTGGCTCGGAACTCATATAACCTTATGCACACTATAGGCGATATGGTTAATACACTATAGGCGAAATGGTTAATACACTATAGGCGAAATGGTTAATACCGTCGAAATACATGTAGTTTTAGATCCAGATACGACTCCAGCCGAAGTGTCTCGATGTCTCATTTGGGTCCAACATGTTTGACACTCTTGTTATGTTTGTATAGAAATGTAAGAATGTATGCTCTACAATCTGAGTTAGGAGACATTTTATCCCGCGAACTATTTGCTTAGCATGTTAGGAAATTTAACAAGTGGGTCAATGTTATAATAGTCATTGTGCATTAACCCTGTCCCTGTTCTATGTTTGTTACAAATTTCAATACCTACTGAATATTCATAGACAAAATAGTTACAATGAAATACGGAAGGTGGAATATTGTAGCCCTTTTAGGAAGTACAGAAACAAATATTTCAAATTCCATTAGCAAACAGAGAAGACCCTGATCAGACGGCTCCTAAAGGAGCCTCTGATATTGATCTACTCTGTTTGTAAACACATAAAAACACGTTTATATGAGGGAAAGGGACCTGGTTAACTCATTATTCTGTAGATCTTATCAATAAAAATAAGATGTTTTAAAACTATGTTCTACTGTAATTTGTACTGACTTCGGATAGGTTCAAGCTTTGTAGAAACTATTGTCTCATTGTCCACTAGTTCGGCATCTCATCTTTATTCAAGCTATCTGCAACTGCGTAGCAGGTCGTATTAATGCCTAGGTCACACATTCACGGATTTGACGCCGGATTAGCTACGGATACGACCCCGCATCATTCGTGGCAATCTGTATTGGTCCGTAGCTTTCCATATTTGAGCCGTAGTAGTACTTGTATATCCGTAGCTATCTGTATTTTAGCCGTAGTTATACGTAGTATTACTTTTATATCCGTGACAATTTTTAAAACCTGTAGTCACACCGTTGTGTGCATCCGTAGCACTACGGAAATTGGCATTTCCGGGGTCATCCGTGAGATTTAATCCGTAGCGGAACCGGCGAGGTGATCCGTGAATATGTGACCTAGGCATAACTTAACAATGGTTAACGAGATGCGTCGTTCTAATGTATTTAAACAATGAACGTTTGTTTCAGTTGTGGGGAATTGGGATAAAATTGTATAAGACACTTTTAAAGAAGTTCGACTATTAAACCGGTTTGCCTCTGAATGGTGTTTGAAAGTGATAAAAACAAAGTGTTTAATCATCCAATTATACTAATCATTCTAGGTAAATGAATTAAATGCATATGTTCTGGAATTGCCCATATTTCAATAATGCGCAGAACATATATATGCCCGTCAATGATGGCTTGGTTTTGTACAGGTATACATTTACATAAGTTGTTTAACTTGCAGACAGTATTTGGCATCAACTCATTGACTTCAAGTATCCAGACGACTGTCCAATTAATCTTATTAGTTTACTGTCCGAACTATGTGTCTAAATTTGAAATAGATGTTGTTGGACTTGAAATATCTTTTGTATGCTTGGTTCATACAGCTAATATTGTCATGAGTATACCGTTGTTTTCAAGATTACACAATCGTCTGGAATTAAAATGGTTTTGCATACATACTGATCCAAGTCCAATGAATGCACATTTAACGGGCATTGAACATGTTTTGACCGATGATTGTTAACCAAGTATCTTTATTATCAGTATACATATAGTAAATCTGTCTCTTAGTAATAAACAGTGTGTCATCGAGAATTATGCAAAACTGTTAAACATTTTAAACAATACATCCAGTATTCAAAATGTACAGTTTAAGAAATATAATTGTTTAAGCATCTTGATCATACAAATTGAAATCTAACAACTGAGCATAAACATTTTATCGTACAGAAAGCATTTACTTAATTATTAATTAACATGCATGTAACCTAAGAATAATCACAAAAAATACATCTTCAGCTTTCAGCACAATTTCAAATTAGACTTACTAAAAACTTACCTGTAACACAGAAAAAAAATTATTGTAAATACCAGATCTTTAGTTTAAACATATTCTATTTCTGAAATGTACATAAATCCACTTTTCACTATATTGGGAAAAAGGATCGGAACGAAAGCAATATGCTTATTAGGATCCTCTCCTTGGCACATTATATCTGCAATTGTGGACATAACATACGCTGTGTACAATTCAAACTAAGCAACAAACGGAACATATTACAAGAGTACATGAAAGAGTAGAAAAACAAGTTCTCGATAGACATTACTCAACCTTGAAGACTACATTTTTCTTGTTTTTAACAAGGATAACCCCGTCACTAGACCACGCACATGGTAAGAGGCACATTTATAACTGCAGCCATATCTAAAATGAGGATATCCGTCGATTCGGACTTGGTTTCCGGTAGGCCAGTTATCCGCAGCGAGTTACGTCTGCTATGCTCGGCAGCATCGGCAGACTTTTCGAGTTTAGCAACTCTGTCTTGCAGGCCAGAATTCGCTTCTCTGGAGGATTTGTTTTCCTCCCTAAGTTCTGCTACTTCACGTTTAAGGCATTCATTTACCCCAGACGTTATCCACTCGGTTAAAGCATCGGGCATGCCCGCCACCATACCATCAAACTAGGGCCGAAATGAATCACGCAAAAGTTCAGCAATACACTTTAGGTCTTCTGAGCGAGTATTGTGGCACAGACACACACACCAATCTAGTTTCAACTGCAGCTTCTTCCATCGTGCTAGCTAGTTCAGCGGCAGAAATGGAGACAACTTTATCCTTCTTTAACTCAATCGCGTAATCCGGGGAAGACAAGAAACGCTTCCCGGTGGTTTGAATCGGCATATATGACCTGTTCGAGTCGTCACTCATAATACTGGAGCTAACTTTTTTGACCAGGGGTGTGTTTTATTTCCTAAATAATGATTTTGATTATACACACAATCTTAATCACGATTGCTATTAAAACAAGTTGATATGACATGTTATATTAAACATGGCCGCTAAAACGTTCATCTCTCAAATGAAAATACTCATTGGGTGTGCCCGGCAATTTTCGAGTTCCAGAGTCGATCAGCTAATATTTCTGTCGAATAATTAGACAGCGACAATAACAAAAACTAAAACTAAGAAATATAAAAAAAATAAAATAATAATAATAAAAATATATCTAATAAAATTAAATAAAAATATGTTGGGAACATATTTTACTTCCAGAGCAAATAGAAATGTAACTGTTACTTCAACTGTTACCTTCCATAAACATTTCTAGAATGGTTTGAAGTTGTGTCTCCTCTGCATGTAAGTTCCGCCATTTTGATTATGATTAGATTTTAATCGAAGTCAGAGCTTGATTAGTCTGATTACAAGAACATGTTTGTGATTCGATAAAAAAAAAGACCGAATCACAATCATGATCTGTAATCTTGATTCAGATTTGTGATAATAAAACACCCCCAGTATACTTGTAGAATGTTATCGCGCAGCCCTATGTAGTCACAAAAGTATAGCTAGCCTCGTGCGCCACGTGCAACTGGTATATTTAGCACGACTTACAATAATATGCTTTGTACGCTTTGTGTCACAAAAACATCGATCAGTATCACGAAATATAGATTCTACAAACACAGTTTTGCAAAGAACATTTCTTCAGAGTTTCATACTTCAATTCCTCCAAAAACGAAACCTTAAGGTGCCACAGTATGTTAGAAACACAATTTTTTTATTATATATTTTTGCATTAATGAATAGGCACTAGTCTCTTTTATCCATTGCATTAACGAAATACCATAACATATACCACAAAAGCCGTATAAACCCCTTTTACTTTATTACCATCGAGCTATTCTCTGACTTAGCCAGTCAGCCATTTACGAGGAATGCTTATTAGGGGCACCTTGAGGGGGGGGGGGCTGATAATTAGGGCACATACGTGATAAAGCAATAGGCGGCTATTTATCCGCATTTCCCTCTCGGTAGCCTCAAACTATGTAGGCCAAATGACTAGATAAGCTTTCTGATGGGTGATTTATGGGAAACCGGCAATTAAATCAGCTTTTTAAATTGATCGGATGGAAGAAAGGGGGTGGAGCTTAGTGGAAAATATCACACATATTAAAAGCTCTCCATTGGATATAAATGTGATTGAAAGCTATAGGTAATTATAAGATTACGCAACACAATGGGGTCATTCTATTTCTTTTCATGTTTTTAAAAAGATGCAATTTTAAAGGAGTCGGCTTTTTCAAACAATCATAACTTCTATAATTTGTGTCCGATTTATACCCTGGACATACTAATGATTCACATATTGGCCAGTTACAATAAGTTTAGTCCAAAGATAACCTTGTAATCGCTGTTTGAAAAAAATCAAACTGGCACATTTAAATAGATTTCAAATGTCGGTTTTGATAGGATTATCGATGTTTCTGATAAATAATAAAATAAATTAATATAACTAACCAACTAGGTTCAGAAAAATGACTCTAGATAGTTTTAAATATGATTTTTCGATATCTGAGGCTAAACTATCTCGCCACCTTAAAGTCCAAGGAAAACACGTAACGTTATCGATGAGAGAAAAACATCCGTCCACCATAACTATCACGTGACCAATTTTTATTTTTCGATATCCAGCTGGTCAATGATGCCAGGATTCTGCGAGAAGGGAGATCATAAAGGATCTCTGTGTTCCACAGGTAAAATTGCTAAATATACTGGGAAATAGTTCTAGGTGTTTTGCTCAAAATGTCAGAGTTTCTTTCTTCTAGGGATAAGCTGATCAGCTATTGGATACATGTGAAACCTAATGTTGTTTAAGTGATTTTTTAAACTTGTGGGCTACACAAATACAAACTATGGAAATTTGTACAACTTTTGAAGCATCATAATTTCAAAATACATGTACAACATTTAAGTTTCTATAATTTAATTTTTCATTCAAACCCAAGAAATATGATATAAAATGATTCTAGGACATTTGCCCCCCCCCCCCCGGGACACTTGCCCCTGGACATTTGTCCCCCTATTTTAGCATGGCCCCCTAATGGTTTAGCTTGGGTCTTGCCAGCACATGTATTGTGTGACTCGATCTCAGAAAACCCAGAGAACTTCCATTGAAGTTTATTAGAAATTGCTCTAATACAGAAATGTAGCTATTTTAATAATTGCTAAGATCTAAATTAGTTTTTGTTCGGTAATTTTGTATTCAAATAACAAACATATATATTACCTCCAGATCCAGATCTTGTTTATTGAAAGGAAAATTGTGTCGGGTGAATCAAAGTCGTGAAATTTGAAGTTTTCAAACAAAATATTTATCATAAAAACTAAGCCGACATGTAACAGTAAATGAATTGCGTAAGTGTAGAATTTTTCACTGCATTTAGGCTAGTCAAACCCCTAATCCAATTAACACTTGCTGTGTTAAAACAACATAATGGCTGTCACGTTTCAATAAGTGAAAGGTCACGTTCTACTGCATACACCTTTAGCCTGGCATATAACCTCTGACCTCGCTATAATCCTGGGGAATTACGTTTTTATGACGTATTTCCTGTTCAGTGTTTACAATTTTTGCAAATGGCGTCCGAATTAAATACTGAGGCATTTACACGCATCAAATAATGTGCAAAAAAAAGGCAAATAGAGGCCTCGATTTATCTCGTTTGTAAAAGCTTGGGAAACCCCATGCATGATTAGTCGCTATTTGAAGGTAATTTTTATATATAAACACTTTGTTGTTTTAAATACCCAACTTCCTGTTTTAGGGATGCTGATGATGCAAACATTGTATAAGAATGACCAAAGGTCCGTCCTGGAGAAAATTATCAGAGGGGGGGGGGGCAAATGTCCGCCCATATCAAACAGGGGCGGGGCATATATCAAGGGGGCAAATGTCCACCCAAGCTAAAACACTAGGGGGTCCGCCCATGCTCAAAGGTCCGGGGGGCAAGTGTCCGGGGGGCAAATGTCCGTAAACCATATAAATTAAAGAGAAAATTGACTTTAATAAAATAAAGTTTAGAATTATGTTTGATATTTAGTATATTATGGATGCTCCTAATCCCTTTCCTAGTTTTTAAACTATGTATGTTAATTACGTAATATTTGATATTATGAAAAATGCAATAAATTGAAAAAAGAATATTGTAGTAGCAGCAGGAGGAGGAAGAGGAAAAGGAGTAGTAGCAGCAGTAGTAGAAGCAGCAGCAGCAGTAGTAGTAGTAGCGGCAGTAGTAGTAGCAGCAGCAATAGTAGCAGCAGCAGTAGTAGCAGCAGTAGCAACAGCAGTAGCAGCAGTAGTAGTAGTAGCAGCAGCAGTAGTAGCAGCAGTGCAGCAGCAGTAGTAGCAGCAATAACAGCAGCAGTAGTAGTAGCAGCAGCAGCAGTAGTAGCAGCAGCAGCACTAGTAGTAGCAGCAGCAGCAGTAGCAGCAGCTCGGGTCAATATTATATCCATAAGCAAACAGAGTAGCCCCTGATCAGACGGCTCCTATAGGGTTACTGCGTTCCTTATTTTTTTTGCCAAAGCAGAAACTAGAGACGCGGGTCAATATTATATCCATAAGCAAACAGATTAGACCCTGATCAGACGGCTCCTATAGGGTTAACGTGTTCAGTGAGGAGAAACTCGTCTGCTGCATTATTTTCATTGAATTTCATAAGATACTTTGTTCTCTCACCTTGGAGAAGCGTGGTGTGCTTTCTCGGACAGATCGAACAGATCAGACACAATTTCCTCGGGTGATCCGGATCCTATGTCGTTGGCCCCACAAAGAAAGACAACAACCTGAAAATAAGAAATTATCCCATTATAGAAGTTTTGTTAATATCTAACAGGGCACGAAACTTGAACGACGTGTGTCACCGATGATAATTGCGCGTGTCATTAATGTTAACCAACTCCTTGAATATTTATGAAAGAAATAATGACATCATAAATATGATTAAGATTATTTTTTTGAAATGGTATATATACACCTGAAATTTATATTATATCCATAAGCAAACAGGGTAGATCCTGATCAGACAGCTCCTATAGGGTTGGCATAGATTTCAAATTTATCTGAATATTCCATACTTAGACTAATTAGATTAATTACAGCCATTTAACCTTTCGATGCTCATTCATTTGGTTTTTGGCCTGGGGTCGAAAGACCCCAAGGCCATTGAGTTTGTAATACGACTGCCCACCCTTACAATGCACACAGCAATGCCGCAACAATTCTGTTTATACTTTTCTTTCCGATCCAAATCAGTGGTAGTTTTTTACAACATTCATTCAAACGCTTAATACGCAGTGGAATTGGATTATTGTTTTAAGAATTTGGCTTTTCGGTAAGGATTTATCAAGCAAAATCAAGCAGACTAAGGCGTCCACATACAGGAATCGTCTCGTGAAAAAAGCCCGAACAACACAGTCTTCTTCTTCTTCCGGTTAACTCAACAAGTAATCCCTTGTATACGCAGAAAAACAGCTAGTTTTCAAGTTAGATCTCGGAAAGAGTGTTGTGTTGTGAGGTTTCTCCTTAATATCACTCTTAGCTGAGACCAGTCACTGGGAGTTCTTATATAATCACCCTTAGCCTGATCAGTAGAGTAGAAATTGTGTTTAGACAAATAACACACACTCATTTAAGATTGAGAAAACTGGATAATTCTCAAAATGCAGAATACTCTTAAAGCTTTTTTCATACCTATGCCCTGCATTAAGCTACCAGCTATCAATATAGAGCATATCTGTTGTGAATTTCAGCTTAACTCTTTGCATGCTGGGTAATTGTGTGATCTGCTAAATTGTTGTCTGCAGCATATTCACAAGTTAACCTAACTACACACTTTCTTTCTGAGTTTTTCAGAAGTTCAGTCTCATTGACACTCAGTTTGGATATCAGATCAGGAACCACATTATGTTGGCCCTGATCTGGATCCAAACTGTTTGCATAGGTCATTAGTGGTGGGAGAATCCCACTACACACTTTCTTTCTAAGTTTTTCAGAAGTTCAGTCTCATTTACAAACAATTTGGATATCAGATCAGGCACCACGTTATGTTGGCCCTGATCTGGATCCAAGCTGTTTGCATAGGTCATCAGTGTTGGGAGAATCCCACTACACACTTTCTTTCTAAGTTTTTCAGAAGTTCAGTCTCATTTACAAACAATTTGGATATCAGATCAGGCCCCACATTATGTGGGGCCTGATCTGGATCCAAACTGTTTGCATAGGTCATTAGTGGTGGGAGAATCCGCTTCTAGCATCCATAGAATACAAGTTCCAGTGGTCTAATGCTCTATCCATTCTTTCACTTCATTCTTTTAGCATCATGTTCAGGTCCTCTACAAAAGTTATATAAATTGTGTGCCTGGGGTCAAAATTGGCACCGCCCCTAGGGTGTTAAGTTTTCAAAAGAAACATATAGTGAAAACTTTGAAAATCTTCTCCTCTGATTGACTGGTGAGCGATGTCAGGGCCATTCTGGCCCTCTTGTTTAAATGTTAATATAAAAGGTATTTTTACTTTATTGTTATACTTGTTTGCTGTTGAAATTTGTGTACACTGCTCTGCTGCATGTAAGAAGACTAGGCACATATTTCGGTCGTCCTTCTGCATACAGTTAGTACTAGTTGGACAGAATAACATTTTCTCCACTTTACACAGATATGCTTATGTGCTGCCACAAGGTGGAGCCAATGTGTTATGTTATTCTCAAGTTAAAAGAACTCATTTAACTCTGATACTTCTAATAGACAGACTCAGTTTAGAATCAAGTCTAGACAGTTTCTTCTTATTAAGTGATGATTTCAGCAATAAATTAACAAAATGACAAACCGTGAAGACCCAGACCAGAGAGCTCCTAGAGGAACAGGAGCCCTCTGAACTGGGTTTGCACTGTTTGCATATTAAATGAGTGTACACGACAGGTAAAAATACTCCACTGATAGTCTTCAGAATACGTTATAAGTGTTGGGATGGGGTGTATGGAGTTGCAAAACCGTGCATACCCAGACCAGAGGGCTCCTGGAGGAGTAGGAGCCCTCTGATCTGGGTCTGCACTGTTTATTGAATGAGTGTAAATGACAGGTAAAAATACTCCACTGTTAGTCTTCAGAATTAGTTATAAGTGCTGGGATTGGGTATGGAGGTGCAAAACCGTGCAGACCCAGACCAGAGGGCTCCTGGAGGAGTAGGAGCCCTATGATCTGGGTCTACACTGTTTGCATATTGAATGAGTGTAAACGACAGGTAAAAATACTCCACTAATAGTCTTCAGAATAAGTGCTGGGATGGGGTGTATGAAGTTGGAAAATAGCAATCACTAACATAATATTATGAAGACTATTTTAGCTGTTGTCAACTATTCACTGAAAAAACAACAACATGTAGACGAAATTCACTGTAGTTAAAGTTTATATTTAAAAAAGATAGTATTCATGAATTTTTGTCATTCACTTTTTATTTCCTTGTTTATAACCTTTGCATGGATTGTTGACAACAACTTAAATAGTCTTCATATGTTATGTTAGGATTTCATTCATTGTTAACACATTCTACCCTAGTAACTAGCTTTACTTGGCATTAACTAATAGTGTACCTGTGATAAGTACACCTGTCCTATGCAAACAGTATAAAGCCTGCCAACTGGTCATGTATTTATTATATGCCTTTATATACCACAGTAACAAATAAATAGTTGTTTAAATCATTTCCTATCCAGAAATATTTGAGGCAGAACAAGAACTCTTTCATGCCCTCAGATATAACGCTGTGCTTATACATAACATCACTCTTATTGAAAACGAGGTCTAGTATTTGGCTGATCAGATGAGACTCGGAAAGCATGATATCACATAAAGGCATATAATATATACCCTTATCATTATATATTTCTATAAGAAGTGCTTGTGTAGTTTGTTAGATTTAAAAGGGGTGGTATGCAAAGATGGCAAGATTCTAAAACCGAATTTCACTTTTTTCAACCTTGTTGCATCGGATATTTTATGCCTTAGTCTGAAAAAAAGTGAAAGTGGTAGGTTTTGAATATGTCATTCTTGATAAAAAAAAACATTGAGAAGTCAATAACACATTTGAAATATGTCTATTGCCTTTCTCAGTTTATTTTTGTGAGTTTTCTAACATGTTTTCTCTTGTTTGTACAGTTTCACCCTTGTTGCTCATGCTCAGTCTTTCTCAGTTTTGTTTTTTCTTTGTGTGTGAAATCCAAATTCCTCCTCATCTTTGTTAGATTCAAAGAGGTGGTATGCAATGATGGCAATATTCAAATCCGAATTTCTTCATTTTCAACCTTGTTGCACTGGATATTTTATGCCTCTGTCTGAAAGTGGTAGGTTTTGAATATATCATTCTTGATTTAAACCATTGAGAAGTCAATTACACATTTGATATATGTCTATTGCCTTTCTCAGTTTTAGTTTTGTCACTTTTATAACATGTTTACTCTTGTTTGTACAATTTGACCCTTGCCGCTCATGCTCAGTCTTTCTCAGTATTGTTTTCTGTTTTTGTATAAAATCCAAATTACACCTCCTCTTATGAACGTGTCTTCTGTGCACAACTTCACCTTTGTTACCCACAGTCACATTTTACCTTTTACTCATTCAATAAAATATGTCAATCTGTTGATTTATGGAAAGTCCATGGTTCTACCAAATTGCTAAATCGTACTTAACACAGTATCTAAGTGCATCTTTTGTCTTGTACTTGTAATTTGCTTGATGTCAAAAATCATCTACATACTGTTACTATCAATATTATATAGTGACAAATCTAAAGTTGATTTAACTGCTAGGTATTTCTTTACTCAACATGATTTAGATTTTGGTAAGACATGTCTATAGCTTGAATGACAAATAAATAGTATTTAATTGAGTAGCTCAATTACATACATTTTCTTTTTTTGTGCTTTCGTCTTACTCGATCATACTAATGAAAGTGCCTTACAAACATAATATCATTTATTATGCTTTTCATGTTAAAAATTTATGCTTTGTGATGCTGTGATAATATTTATATTGTGCCTTTCTTTCACCGGATATAATGACAGTTGTCACTAGTTGATAACTGTTTCAAAAATTTACCATTACCTTGTAAGGTAATTTCTTAAGCGGGCTGGCTATGTTGCTAAATGAGTAAATCCTTAACTCAATAACCTGTTTCTAGTTATGAAGACAGGTGTCCACTTTCAGCAGATTGAAAGTTCAGTAGAATGCGCCTTAAGGTGCTTTCTGCTTTATTGTCAGCCTACTTTAAGCTATCAACTGCTAGGATATAGAATATATTTCTTATGGTATATGATCATGACTGTGAACCATTGAACTATGGAGGAAAATTTAATGTTCTTATATAAAAGAAAGACATCCCTTCAGTCTTCATGAACTACCAGCTATAGAATATAGTAAATATCTCTTATTGTGCCTATTCATTT
Source organism: Azorinus chamasolen (assembly GCA_963576725.1). Classification (NCBI taxonomy): domain Eukaryota; kingdom Metazoa; phylum Mollusca; class Bivalvia; order Cardiida; family Solecurtidae; genus Azorinus; species Azorinus chamasolen. The sequence goes on along the minus strand of OY755238.1, from coordinate 49,064,013 downwards.
ATGTATGTCATGGAACTTTTCTCTTCAGTACAGGAGATAAAAAAAAGATGACATATCCATTGGTTTAGGCAAATTTCCGTTTGTTCTACTGTCTCTATCACAAACACAAACTTACATTGATAATTAATCATTTCGTGTTCAAGGCAGGTGGCATAAAATCAAATTGAGATCAAAACAGATAGCTCCTTCAGTAGCTTTCTGTCTTGCTTTCCTATTGTTATATGCTGTCTCCTGTCTTACAATCAATTAGCCTTTATTATGTGATAGTCGGAAGGTTTTACTGAACAAACATGGACCGACCTGTAATATGCAGCTTTGTGCCAGTATTGTCTATTAAATGCAATTTCTTTTATTCTTCCCTAATGTTGATATTGAAACTGTTGTTCTGTAGTGTAAATATTATGTGCCTTTCAGGATGTTATTCCAATAAAAGCAACACATCTGAGAAAGAAATGTAGGAACATGTGTTTCTGAAGTTTGCAGATTCACTAATTGTTACTTTCCTTCTTGATTCTCTTGCTTTCATTTGAATGCATTTACTTTCTTTTACCATTTTCCACAAATTTTACCTATGTACATGATATGCGTTATACAAATACAAGTAAAAAGGTCCAAGACTGTAGTGCAGAATCCTTCGTTTTTTAGGCTTCAATTGTCCCCAAAAGCTATAGCTCTCCCTCTTGGACCTCTTTTTTATTTTGTAGCTTTCGATTTAACTGTTACTTTCTTCAAATGATGCCATTCAAAATAAATATACAAATCTTTATTTTGCTATCATGTTATCTTTTGTACCTACACTAGTCAGCTTTAAGATCCCCAGGCCTTCAGCGCTTTCAGCGCTTTGATTTTTAAAGGAGACTAATCCAATCATGGTCTTATCACATATCTGATCAGATTGCCGCTTTACTTGACAGGTGCACATTCCAACTAATGAACTGAACTTTATTACATCTCAGGCACCAAAGTGCAACAAGAGGAAATGCAATACACACAATAATCTTAAACTATGACAAAGTACAATCATGATAATTAATAAGGTTACTGGTGGTTGGAGACATAAACTACTAGATATACATCTATATGCTTAAACACTGAAAGAAAGAACTAAAGAAAAGAAGAAAGAAAGAAAGATAGAAAAGAAAGAAAGCAACTAAGTAAGGAAGGAAAGAGAGAAATCGAAATAGGGGAAAGCCAAGATATTCATTGAATGGTGACTCGACATTTCGCTGCCAAATAAGCTTCGTATTCTGACAGTCTGGACCCTGATAAGAAAATAAAGACGACGAGGCAGCCGATATTCTGTCTGGATGCAAATTGTTTCCAACTGTTACCATGGGTTCGTATATGGCAGCGAGAGAGTTAACACCCGTGATCCTCCATGCGAACAGTTTCGATCCAGAGGAGACGCCGTGCAACTCGGCGCTTCGCCAGGATCCAGACTGGTTGTTAGTATGTAAACAAATGAAAATTGTAGCAGACGACTAATTTATATATAACAAATTAGGCAGCGAAAGAGTAAAGTGTGTTATATAGTTAAAACAGTTAAAATGTAACTGTTTAACCCTTCCCTGTTCAATAGGAATGATGGTAAAAAGGCACAATGGATACTTACAGACTGATGTCACATGACGGCGTGTGCACACGAGTATCCTGTATTGGTAGAGACTGTAAAATCAGTATAATTATTATTTCGTAAGCAATTAGGACAGACCCAGAACAGACTACGTCTGCTCCGGGTCTATCCTGATTGTAATTGCGCGAAAGGAGGGGAAGGGTTAAAGACAACAAGTTCGAGAAGAATAACGGACTACTATTAGACAATATATACATAGTTCGGATATCGGATAACCATGCAGTTTGACGAGAGTATACATACAGTGAGTAAGTAATCTAAATACGGGATAAAATTCCAATGCTTACGGTAATAAATTTATTATAGTTGCATTCGTATAGGTAAGACTATTATTAAAATCAGTAAAACTGATTTGTGTATATACAGCTAGGTGGCATAGGCGTGTACATTCGGAGACTACTAGGTAAAGTATATAATAATACGATTGAGTTAGAAATGGCGCATTATGATATTGACGAATTGACTCACTTTTCTCAATTTAACATCCGATGTAAGAGTTAAGAAGCGCCTGAGAAGAAAATTGTTGTTTTGGAATTCTTTTTTGTTTAGAAGTCTTTTTCTCGATTCACTGAAATATGAACAGGTGAGTAAATAATGCTTCTCTGAACCTATATCACCGTTGTTACAGATCTGGCATTTTCTATCTTCGATTAAGGTGCCATCATACCTTCCAGTCTCTATTGGTAAGCGATGGTTAGCAGTTCTGAATTTAAATAAAGAAGTGTATTCTGATTTGTTACGGATTTTAAAATAATCTTCTAGCTTAAGTTCGTTTTTAAAGCTTTTATAAATGTGTCCTTTATTTTATTTATCAAGTTCAGCGGACCATAACAACAATGCGTTATGTCTTTAATCCAATACACTGTTCTCTATAATAGATATTTCCGAGGGTGTGAAAATTACTTAACAATTGCGCCCTTATGATTGAACTCACAATTGTAAATATATATATATATATAATTGCAATATAAATACCAACATATTTTAAACAATGACAGTAAATTCACGCTAATAACTATATGTTGTATAATTTCTAATTTTTCATTATGTACAAAGGAAATTCAAAAATGGAGGTTTCTTTATTTCCATATAGACATAAATACAAAATGGCACATTTATTAGTGGACATATCGCGTTTCATTTGGTACAATTCCAAACAATTCATAACAATATAAATTCAATATACACGCATAAGGAACAAAGAATTAAATGAGTACGCTTTTTCACGCAAACCTCTTCTATATTCTTTATCGTCCGCCTTTTCCGATATCCTTCTTTGTTCTATGTCATCAGCATTTTCCAATAATGTCTATATGGTCCGTTAATCGAGTCCACGGACAATATAGAAATTAACAGGACACTAAGGACAGTATATATTTCATAGTGCATCTACAGTCGCTGTGCAAAATATATACTATACAGTGGATATTATGAACTATGAAGGGACACTACGGACAATGTAGGATCTCTGCAGAAAATCAGGATTTCATAGGCATGGTAGGGACTGTATTAATTAGACTTACTGAAGATGGGAATTAAAAAACATGGGGAAAATAATATCAATTACAAATGACTATATTATATAAACTGTGTATACTAGTCATAATCAAAGCAATTTTAAAAAATCACTTTGAAGGTAATTAAAATAAAGACAATCATAAATTAGTATACTAATAAATCATGTATATTCATCATAATTCATTAACATCACTCGCGAAATCATTTTTATCATGTTAACATTTAGATTTTAACAAAAATAAAAAAAAAAGCATTTCTGCATATTTCTATTTGGATAACAATACTATATAGAAAAAACTATTTCTTTAATTATTATCCTAAAAAGGTGCCTGGATAGCACACATACAAGCGAAACCGTTTCCCTTCTTTGTTCTATATCGTCCGCATTTTCCAATAATATCTATATCGTCCGTAAAGCGCGTCCGCATTTTAGATCTTCCCGTTTTAGTCTGCACCCCGCCGAAATTTATGTTTTTCGAAGAATGCAGAGAGTATCCGATTGTTCATTACCGAACATGTGTCATGGGATTTCGTGACTTGAAGAAACACGAGATATTTCCCAAACATGGCGCAAATTATAAAGCATCTAATTCTTAGACTTAGTAATTCTTTTACATTAAATAGAAGATGTCATATATGCATTGCAACACGATATATGTGCGATGGAGGAGAATTTTCTCGCGTAAACTACGTTCCGGGGCGTATCAAACGAAGGTTGGCGCAGAGGAATTTGACAGTTGACGATCTTGTACCACGACATACCGCTGCGACCGTCAGAGATAACACATCAGAAATGATAACAAACTCACCAACTGCAAATGTGATACAAGCAGAACTTGATAGTGCAATTGTTGGCAAGGACAACATTGTAGAATTTCCATCAGACATAAAACCTGTAAAGAGGTTTAAAAAACAAGAAAGGAAAGAAAATACAGTTGATCCTAGGACAAAATGTGTTGTGTTATTTCCTGGCCAAGGAAGCCAGTTTGTTGGAATGGGAAGAAATCTTCTGAAATATCCAGGTGTCTCAAATTTGTATTCAAAAGCCAGTGAGTTCCTTGGTTATGATCTACTTTCACTTTGCCTAAATGGACCAAGAGAAAAACTTGATATGACAAGGTACTGCCAGCCAGCCATTTTCATAACATCATTAGCAGCCCTTGAAAAGATGAAGGAAGAACACCCAGGGGTAAAAATTCCAAGAGTTCATGTCTGCATAGAAAACCAGATATATACTAATTAGGATTAATCTAGTGCTTGCATAGTTGTCTCAGTAGTGTTTGTCAGTTTTCAAGTCCATCCATTCATCTATCTGATTTTGCATTGATGGAATTCAATACTACTCATCTTTTGCATACATGTGATAACTACCGTCGGTAGGTGAATTCTACCGTTTTCATAGGTTGTTTACCAATATAGCGATCCGTTAGAGGAATCTACCATTTTGGAATTTTACCAAGGCATTTTTATTCAATGGCCTATATTATGGCCCACGCTTGTCTGTTTGGTGTGTAAACCAATCCGATTATCAGGGAAATACCCCAGTAATATGCAATCTAGGGTTGACAATTGTCAAAATACTATCACAATACTAATTGCAATAGTTCAGAAACTATTGCAATACTATCTGTATCATGATAGTTTTCTTCTCAAACTTTTAAGAATCTAAGAATCTAAATGACTAGATCAACACTTAAGTTCAGCCATCTTGTCTGTAATCATAAAAACACCATACAATGCAACATAAATACACGTGCTTGTCATTTAACCCTTTAAATGATATGAACAAGATTTCATATATTTGCAAACAGGGTAGACTCAAATTAGAGATGGATGTGTTCTTTCCACATGATCGATAAGATTTCAAGTGTTCCCACTGTGCTCAAGAAAACTATCAGATACAAGATACAAGAAACTTTATTTTACGTCGGTTACAATAAACAAGGTAACATTAGCTGAAAGCTATTTTCCGACAAAAACAAAGCATATAACATGATGAAAACAAAAGCCCTGCAAGAGAAAAGTGCCAGACCCATTTAACAATGACACAAATGCATTTATATCCTAAAAATGCATCTATGTCACTGAAAGCTCTTTGGCGACGTGGTTTAAGTGCTCGGAAATGTTGCAAAGTTAAGCAACAGTCTGTGCGACTCCTGGCTGGATGGGTGACCGCCAGGGATTGCCGATGGTGCACGTTACATAAGTTTCATCACTATCAATTGTTGAATTAACTATTGGCGATAGTTCTCGATTGTCAGAATTACTATCGAACTATTACTATTGGAAGCTCAACTATTGCGATATATCGATAGTTCAGCCTATTGTTACACCTATAATGCAACCACAATCTGATTCTAATTTCTGCTATACCAGTGCATGTAATTGAATATACTTGTTCAGGAACCAGTCATGTCAAAATTGCCAACATGGCTGCATCGTTTACAAGAAATGAAAATGTCAATTTTCTTTTTCAAATTCAGTGAATAATTTTTACCATTCTCTAAAATCTCTATAAGAACCTATCCAATTGGGTAATTTATTTTTCCAGAAACTATTGGCTGAATAGCAAGCAGCATAAATCCTCATGAGATGTCGAGTTACAATATAGCATTAAGCCATTTCAAAGAAGTTTACATGTCATTAGCTAATAGAAAATGGTTAATGTCAGTCCACATTTAAATATTAGATATATATGCTGCATATTTCCATTCAGTTTTGCACATATTCCAGACTGTTTTACTTTATAAGGCAAATTTACTAAATACTGGTCTGGGTCTACTCTGTTTGTCTGGTCTGGGTCTACTCTGTTTGTCTGGTCTGGGTCTACTCTGTTTACAAAGGTGTTAAATTGTGTAATTATAAAGTAAATGCCTTTAAATCGTTAATACCCATTTTTAAGGGTTAAACTTTTATCTGATGGTAGTACACTTAAGCTTAATACTGAAGTTGGTAAATTCAAGTGTGGATATTGTTTAGAGACAAAAGTGTTGTTTTGTAAGATTATTAAATAAAGTATTTACTCATTTATACAGGCAATGGAGTCGTGCATCGGAACAGCAGGATACAGTATTGGAGAGTTCACAGCTTTAGTTTTCAGTGGAGCTCTACCATTTGAAACAGGTATATACAATTAAATGTCTATATTCGTTTGGTTGCATACATGTTAGAAAAATAATTTCTCTTTAGCCGTAACTCCAATACTCTTGACTAATCTTGAAAACATATTTGTGTAAAAGCGACACTGTTACATTAACTGCATGTTGTTGCTCAGGCGCTTGCTCTTTGATGACATGATTTAATGCTGGAATATGTTGCCAAGTTAAAGCAATGGACTTTTACCACAGGAGCACTGTAGACATGTAAAATGAAAAAAAAAGAGAGAAAGTTAAAGTTAGAAAAAAAAAAAAATCCGGTTAAGAAAGAGGACAGCCTTACGTGAAATGAAATTTTCAAATCACATTAAAATATTTTGGCAATGTAATGGAATTTTAAGAAAAAAATGGACCCTGTGCCTATCGTATATTCCAAGACCTATGAAAGGTCTTTGGTATATTGTGTTCATTAAATACAAATTGAAAAAAAGTTAATATAAAATAAGGAAGTAGCAGCATATAGATTGAATACAATACTAAAAGAAAACTACATTATATGAATTATTATTTAAACATTATAATTTATATTAGTAATAATGAACTAAAACTGACTTATAGTTCAGACACTTCATGTCACTATGCGTATGCGATTTACACTAGCACAAGAAACTAGATATAGACTGCCTAGCTGTGAATTAGTCTGTTTTAAAGCCGGGATTTAACCTATTAACTTCTAGTTTGCAGATTTTTGCACACCTAAGTATACTCAGATGAGTTCTGTTGTGTCCGTCAATCCATTCATCTTTGAGTCCGTCCATGCTTTAAATGGCATTTGTATTCTAAAAGTTGTAACCAGAATAGAATGAATATTCATTAGGTTAAAAATGTACATGTATGATGTAAACTGTATTTTCAGCTTTGGAGCTGGTTGATTTACGGTCAAAGGTGATGCAAGAAAGTTCTGAAGCTGTGGCTAGTGGAATGATGTCAGTGTACATAAATCGTGAAACAAAAATAAGGACTGCTATGGTTGCTGCCAAGGAGTACTGTCGCAAAAAGCTTAATATGGAAGAACCTGTCTGTAAGGTGGCCAACTATGCATGCACTAACATCCAAATCATTGCAGGACATGAGGAGGTCAGTCAAATTCTGAGATATCCAGTTACAGATATCCTATTGATATATTTTCAAAAATTTGAGGTAACTGTATTTACCTGAGATATTCCTGTACCCAATCTCTTCTCTCAATGGGCTTTTAAAGTAGTATTCCTGTACTCAATCTCTTCTCTCAATGGACTTTAAAGTAGTATTCCTATACCCAATCTCTTCTCTCAATGGGCTTTAAGGCATAGGGGCCCGATGTTTGACCCCCGACACTCTAACACTTATAACATAAACTTATGTTATAAGTGTTAGAGTGTCGGGGGTCAAACTTCGGGCCCCTATGCTTTAAGGTAGTATTCTTATACCCAATCTCTTCTCTCAATGGGCTTTAAAGTAGAACAATTCAATTTGACACCATTTTGATAACTATTGACAACTATAATTTAGATTGACATAGAAAAAAATAGTGTTGAACCTGATCAAACTTCTTCAGGAGAAGTTTGATCTAGGTCTGCTCTTTGCCAAAATTTGTATGTCCAAATACTTAATTAGGACAGGCACCTGAGATATAAACCGGTGTCTCAGACTGTTTGACACTTTGATCAATTCATAGTCTTTGAAAAATAATGGAGAAAATCCATGTAAGATTTTTAAGCAGACGGTAAAATTTTCAGACAACATTTACTTATCTTGCAAAGAGTTAAGTTGTCCGTCGTTGGACGGTGTGAGTCATCAGTCATCAACAATTTGAACCTTTACAAGTCTTTTCCTCTGAATCTACAAGGTTCTAAGCTTTCATTTTTGGCACATAGCGTCATCTGTATGTCCTCTACAAAAGCTGTATAAATTATGTCCCTGTGGTCAAAATTGACCCCGCCCCAGTGGTGGCCATTTTTCTATAGAAGCATAATTATAGTGAAAACTTTGAAAATCTTCTCCTCCGAAACTGGATGGTTCTCAGCTTTCATATTTGGCACTTAGCATCAGCTCAGGTTTTCTACAAAAGTTGTATAAATTATGGGCCTGGGGTCAAAATTGACCCTGCCCCAGGGTCGGCCAATTTTCTATAGAAACATATAGTAAAAACTTTGAACATTTTCTCATCTGAAACTGTAAGGTTTTTTTACTATGAACATTTTCTCATCTGAAACTGTAAGGTTCACAGCTTTCATATTTGGCACATAGCATCATGTTTATGCCCCTGTCACATTACAATATGTTTTTATTCTTTGCTATATATCTGATGTTAACCTAGTGCACTTGTTAAGTGACCTGGAATTTACATTACTCATGCATAGGTGTAAAGTGACCACCTGTTAGGCTTAGCTGACCACTGGCTAGTCATGTATTCTGTGTGTGTGTGGCCTGTGGGTAGTTGGGGGTACGGACAAAACCCCTCTAGGACGTAACCCCAGTAGGACATAACCCCATAGGACACAACCCCACTGCCAAATGTGTCAAGGCAGACAAAACCCAATATGTTAACATAATTGGGTTATAAATCAACTTTTAGATAATTTGAAGAAGAAACACTCAATCAGAATATAAATTCAGAGCAAGATTTTTACATTTTCAAATTCAAAGTTACAATCTGAAAATAAAAATAGAAGTTAAAGCATATTTAAAATTAGGTCAAAATTATGAATAAATGAAGAATGCATTCATAGTTAAATGGGCTTTAGTTTAATTTTACTTTTACTTTTTAATTCATTTGTTATTCTAATATACCGGTAACTATAACTATCACTGACAAATAGTGTAGATCCTGATTAAATCACTCTCTTACAAGTGATTGATTTGGACAAACAGTATCTGTTGTAAGAGTGACCAGATGCTTGGTTTAGTTTGTTACATACATGGTTTTACACCACTTGCCTCAACATTTTAGATGTGGATTTATATTCTAATATAACTATAACTATCACTGACAAATAGTGTAGATCCTGATTAAGTCACTCTCTTCAAGTGATTGATTTGGACAAGCACTATCTGTTGTGAGAGTGTACATAACTTGGTTTAGTTTGTTACATACATGGTTTTACACCACTTGCCTCAACATTTTAGATGTGGATTTATATTCTAATATAACTATAACTATCACTGACAAATAGTGTAGATCCTGATTAAATCACTCCCTTACAAGTGATTGATTTGGACAAACGCTACCTGTTGTGATAGTGAAGATGTACTTGGTTTTATTTTGTACATACAAACAGTAGTGAAAATCAGGTTATTACCATATTACCATATGCATAACAACATAGTTATTTATTACTTTTATTCCCATTGAAATTAAATATTTATTTCTTTTCTCGTATGTTTTATTCTCCCTTTCTATTGCTATGAAGTGCCATTTGTATATATAATTCCTTAATTAAATACATAATTATTTTTTGTCCACATGGGGTATTGTCCTACTGGGGTTTGGTCCTAGCGGGGTATTGTCCTACACCCGGGCAGTTGGCAGTGTACAGTAGGCGAGTATACTTGGTGCATGTACGTAGACTATGCACATGGTACATGGTTAGACATTTAATTTTCTTTTTGGGTAAAAGCTTAAAAAGTTATATGAATTATGCCCCTGGGGTGGCCAGTTTTCCATAGAAAAATATAGTGAAAACTTTGAATAATCTTCTCCTCTGATTGTCTGGTGAGCTATATCATGGCCCTCTTGTTATGCCCCCACAAATTGATGGTATAATGGGTTGCCCTTGTCCGTATGACCGTCCACACTCACCAGTGGGTAGTTGTGTGCTCAGGGTGAGCTTTTGTGATTGCCTGATGTCCGTCGTCTGTCGGCGTGCGTCATCCGTCGTCCATCGTCAGTCGTCAACAATTTGAACCTTTAAAAATATTCTCTGAATCTACAGGGTTCTCACCTTTCACCTTTGGCACATGTATAGTATCATCTTTAGGTCCTCTACAAAAGTTATATAAATTATGGCCCTGGGGTCAAAATTGGCCCCGCCCCAGGGATTCCTTGTTTTCAAAGGAAACCTATAGTAAAACTTTGAAAATCTTCTCCTCTGAAACTTGAAGTCGCTCATCTTTCATATTTGGCACAGAGCATCCTCATCCTACAAAAGTTATATAAATTATGGCCCTGGGGTTAAAATTGGCCCCGCCCCAGGGATGGGCAGTTTTCAATAGAAACAAATAGTGAAATCTTTGAAAATCTTCTTAGAACTCTGAAACTGGAAGACTCTCAGCTTTCATATTTTGCACATAGCATCATGTTCAGGTCCTCTACAAAAGTTATATAAATTATGGCCCTGGGGTCAAAATTGGCCCTGCCCCAGGGGTAGCCAGTTTATAACAGAAACATATAGTGAAAACTTTGAAAATCTTCTCCTCTGATTGTCTGGTGAGCGCTTCAGGGCCATTCTGGCCCTCTTGTTATGTAAAGATTTACCACTACATGCATATTTGTTTATATCAGTAAACACATAAATGTATGTACTGATAAATATTCGTTTACAGAACTATTTTTTAACGTCCCACTAACAAGAGACGTTTGTCCATGTAATAAACTGTAGAATGAGTTCTATAATATTTAATAAGCAACCAGAGCAGACTCTGATCAGACAGCTACTGCAGGAGCTCTCTGATCTTAGTCAACTCTGTTGCAAAGGTGTCAAAAGACAAATCTTTGAGGTAACGATTAAGGCAAGCTATAGCTTAACCCTTTCCTTCATATAAACTCCGCCTTACCCATTTGCAAACAGAGTAGACCCAGATCAGATTGCTCCTATAGGAGCCATCTGATCAGGATCTGCACTGTTTGCTTATAGAATTCGATAGATCTGTTTCTTTATCTTCTAAAATGTCTGCAAAGTTTCACCTTTTGTATTTCATTATAACTATTTACTTCAATGAATATTCAGTAGATTTTGAAATTTGGAATAAATATAGAACAGGGAAAGTATTAAAACAGATTAAAAGTAATGCATTTTTATTTTTGCCCTTCATTTAAGCAACCACCTGTATTTTATGATTTATATGATCAGTCAATAAATGGTTACTTAACCCTTTACCTCATATAAATGACTTTTCACGCATTTGCAAACAGAGTAGACCCAGATCAGAAGGATCATATAGGAGCTGTCTGATCAGGGTCTGCGCTGTTTGCTATTGACATGATATAGAACTGATTCTACAGTTTCTGTCAAAATAAAAAAAATCCTTGAAAAGTTTAATTTATAAAAAAATTGGCTAATAAATAATTATGTTGTTGTTTTTCTCACATGAATACAGTACTGAATAGGGAAAGGGTTAAGATAGGCTCTACTGATTTTCATATGTTAAAATACAATGTATGTTTTATTCCACCACACTCAGTTTGACTCAAGTGGTGTCCATTCATCAAAATCACCTCAAAGGACTCCTCTGATCTGGGTCTACACTGTTTGCAAATGAAAGTGCATGCATGTTCCACATTCAAAGGATTAAAATGGACTGCAAGTATATACATGTATACCCCTTTCCCTCATAGGCTATTTTTAGACCCAACCTCATTGAATAAATCTACCGAAAAGGAGCATTTACTAGAGAAAGGGAAAATTTTATAATTGTGTAGTATAGAAACCATTGTGATAAATAGAGGATTTGCTCCTGAGGAGCAAATGCTCTATTTATCACAATGGTTTCAAGAAGTGACTATTACAGAGGCGTAGAAAGGCGTATTTATAGAGGAAAGGGATACAATACTTGAAACTTTATTGTCATTACAACCAGGTGATGGTTAACCTTTTCCATTAATAACTAGATATGTAAGGATTTGAATACAATTAATAACTAGATATGTAAGGATTTGAATACAATTAATAACTAGATATGTAAGGCTTTGAATACAATTAATAACTAGATATGTAAGGCTTTGAATACAATTAATAACTAGATATGTAAGGATTTGAATACAATTAATAACTAGATATGTAAGGCTTTGAATACAATTAATAACTAGATATGTAAGGATTTGAATACAATTAATAACTAGATATGTAAGGATTTGAATACAATTAATAACTAGATATGTAAGGCTTTGAATACAATTAATAACTAGATATGAAAGGCTTTGAATACAATTAATAACTAGATATGTAAGGATTTGAATACAATTAATAACTAGATATGTAAGGCTTTGAATACAATTAATAACTAGATATGTAAGGCTTTGAATACAATTAATAACTAGATATGTAAGGCTTTGAATACAATTAATAACTATATATGAAAGGCTTTGAATACAATTAATAACTAGATATGTAAGGCTTTGAATACAATTAATAACTAGATATGTATGGCTTTGAATACAATTAATAACTAGATATGTAAGGCTTTGAATACAATTAATAACTAGATATGTATGGCTTTGAATACAATTAATAACTAGATATAACTAGATATGTAAGGCTTTGAATACAATTAATAACTACATGTAGATATGTAAGGCTTTGAATACAATTAATAACTAGATATGTAAGGCTTTTAATACATTTAATAACTGGATATGTATGTCTTTGAATACAATTAATAACTAGATATGTATGGCTTTGAATACACTTAATAACTAGATATGTATAGCTTTGAATACAATTAATAACTAGATATGAATACAATTAATAACTAGATATGTATGGCTTTGAATACAATTAATAACTAGATATGTATGGCTTTGAATACAATTATTAAAAACTAGATATGTATGGCTTTGAATGCAATTTATTTATTTTACAGGCATTGGATTTCCTACAACACTTTGGCAAGGAATGGGGCATTACAAGAGCGAAGCGTTTACCAGTGTCTGGTGCATTCCATACAGAGTTGATGAAACTGAGCCCCAATTATTCAAAATTTAAGAATTTGCTGCAGAGAACAACCTTCCAGGAACCAACCATACCACTGTACAGCAATGTTCTAGGAAAAAGGTTATTAGAATAAATTAAAGCATTCAACCTTTCATCCTTATTACACTAAGTAACGTTTGCCTGCTGGTGTTGTTAATTTTAATTTAAACACATTTTATTTCTATCAGTTATATACAATTCAGAAATTGCATCAACATATGAGAAAAAGGATTGGATCGAAAGCTAACAGCTTATATAGATCCTCTCCTTGAAACAATATGTTACAAAAGATATGGCCCTAAAATGGCCCTGCCCAAGGGCTTATCAGTTTTTCATTGGAAAATCTTTAAAAATCTTCTTCTGAAACTGTAAGGCCTAGACCTTTGATATTTGGTATGTAGCATGATCTAATGGTCCTCTACAAATATGTAGCTGTGGCTTGTGGTCCTCTGCCAAAAATGTTTAACTTACGACCCTGGCCACTGGACGAAACTTGGCCCTGCCTCAGGGCTTATCAGTTTTTCATGGGAAAAATATAAAATATTTTTCTCTGAAACCATAAGGCTTAGACCATTAATTAATGACATACTGCTTTGCCTTGTGGTTCTCTACCAAGGTTGTACACATGATTTCTTGTGGTCAAAAATGGCCCCGCCCCTGGGGTTATCTAAGGAGAGGGCTTCAGGGCCTTATGGCCCTCTTGTTCATAGGAAAATCTTTAAAAACCTTCTCCTGAAACTGTAAGTCCTAGACCTTTGATATTTGGTATGTAGCATGATCTAATGGTCCTCTACAAAGGTTGTTCAAATTATGACCCCCGGGCCAAAAATGGCCCCGCCCAAGGGCTTATCAGTTTTTCTTAGGAAAATCTTTAAAAATCTTCTTCTCTCAAACTGTAAGGCCTAGACCTTTGATATTTGGTATATAGCATGATCTTATGGTCCTCTACAAATATTGTTTAAATTATGTCCCCGGGCAAAAAATGGCCCCGTCCAAGGCCTTATCAGTTTTTCATAGGAAAATCTTTAAAAATCTTCTTCTCTCAAACTGTAAGGCCTAGACCTTTGATATTTGGTATGTAGCATGATCTAATTGTCCTCTACAAAAGTTGTTCGAATTATGACCCCCGTGCCAAAAATGGCCCGCACAAGGGCTTATTAGTTTTTCATAGGAAAATCTTTAAAAATCTTCTTCTCTCAAACTGTAAGGCCTAGACCTTTGATATTTGGTTTGTAGCATGATCTTATGGTCCTCTACAAAGAGTGTTCAAATTATGACCCCCTTGGGCACTGCCCAAGGGCTTATCAGTTTTTCATAGGAAAATCTTTAAAAATCTTCTTCTCTCAAACTGTAAGGCCTAGACCTTTGATATTTGGTATGATCTTATGGTCCTCTACAAATATTGTTCAAATTATGACCCCCGGGCCAAAAATGGCCCACCCAAGGGCTTATCAGTTTTTCATAGGAAAATCTTTAAAAATCTTCTTCTCTCAAACTGTAAGGCCTAGACCTTTGATATTTGGTATGTAGCATGATCTTATGGTCCTCTACAAATATTGTTCAAATTATGACCCCTAGGCCAAAAATGGCCCTACCCAAGGGCTTATCAGTTTTTCATTGGAAAATCTTTAAAAATCTTCTTCAGAAACTGTAAGGCCTAGACCTTTGATATTTGGTATGTAGCATGATCTAATGGTCCTCTACAAATATGTAGCTGTGGCTTGTGGTCCTCTGCCAAAAATGTTTAACTTACGACCCAGGCCACTGGATGAAACTTGGCCCTGCCTCAGGGCTTATCAGTTTTTCATTGGAAAAATATAAAATATTATTTTTCTCTGAAACCATAAGGCTTAGACCTTTGATTAATGACATACTGCTTTGCCTTGTGGTTCTCTACCAAGGTTGTACACATGATTTCTTGTGGTCAAAAATGGCCCCGCCCCTGGAGTTATCTCAGGTGAGCGCTTCAGGGCCTCATGGCCCTCTTGTTCATAGGAAAATCTTTAAAAATCTTCTCCTGAAACTGTAAGTCCTAGACCTTTGATATTTGGTATGTAGCATGATCTAATGGTCCTCTACAGAGATTGTTCAAATTATTACCCCGGGACCCAAAATGGCTCCGCCCAAGGGCTTATCAGTTTTTCATTGGAAAATCTTTAAAAAAATTCTTCTCCAAAACTGTAAGGCCTAGACCTTTGATATTTGGTATGTAGTATGATCTAATGGTCCTCTACAAAGATTGTTCAAATTATTACCCCTAGACCAAAAATGGCCCTGCCCCAGGGCTTATCAGTTTTTCATAGGAAAATCTTTAAAAATCTTCTTCTCCAAAACTGTAAGGCCTAGAGATTTTATATTTGGTATGTAGTATCATCTAGTGACAAATATTGTTCAAATAATGAGGGTTAGAGTACCATAAAATAACATATACTACTAGAAAGGGGGTTAGAGTAACATAAAATGAGTTATATAACATAACATCACACAACTGGTATGAGGGGTAGAGTACCATAAAATAAAATCATACTACTAGTATGGGGGTTAGAGTAACATAAAATAGAATCACACAACTAGTATCAGGTTTAGAGTACCGTACAGTAACATTATACAACTAGTATGGGGATTAGAATAACATAAAATAACATCACCCAAATGGTATGAGGGTTAGAGTACCGTAAAATAACATCATACAACTAGTATGAGGGTTAGAGTTAAATAAAATAACATCACACAACTAGTATGAGGGTTAGAGTTCAATAAAATAACATCACACAAATGGTATGAGGGTTAGAGTACCATAAAATAACATCATACAACTAGTATGAGGGTTAGAGTTAAATAAAATAACATCACACAACTTGTATGAGGGTTAGAGTTCAATAAAATAACATCACACAAATGGTATGAGGGTTAGAGTACCATAAAATAACATCATACAACTAGTATGAGGGTTAGAGTAACATAAAATAACATCACACAACTAGTATGAGGGTTAGAATTAATAAAATAACATCATACAACTGGTATGAGGGTTAGAGTAACATAAAATAACATCACACAACTAGTATAAGGGTTAGAGTACCATAAAATAATATCATACAACTGGTATAGGGGTTAGTGTACCATAAAATAACATCACACAACTGGTATGAGGGTTAGTGTACCATAAAATAACATCACATAAATGGTATGAGGGTTAGAGTACCATAAAATAACATCACACAACTGGTATGAGGGTTAGAGTACCATGAAATAACATCACACAACTGGTATGGGGGTTAGAGTACCATAAAATAACATCACACAACTGATATGCAGAATTGTGAATTTGTAACTATGTTAGGTATGATTTGGTTCATGTTACTGTTTTAGCGCCACTCTTGTTAAGTGCAAGCCAGCAATCTAGATAAGAGGAGTACTTATCTAATGAAATTAACTTTTACATCTCCACCAAATCGTGTCATAATGGTAATTATTAGAATTTCCTCTCCAAGGCAATTATTAAGTACCAACAAGATAAGTTTGGATGAGAACTTTGAGATTTGATAGATCAGTACATCTCTATCTGAGCTGTTGTCCATAAGTTTACAGGACTGCTGATAATTTGCAAACTGTCCTCTCAAAATCTCTTTCAAAATTTCTCTGCCAAACCGTATCTTGCTGCAGTTCATTAGAATCACCTCGGAGAGTCAATTCTAACAACTTGCAGCAGTATAGTGATCAGCAGAGAAAAACTAAAAATACTTCACTTAAATTTTCTAAACCTGCTTCTTATCTTTCTATTCTGGTTGACAATGAATTTCATCTTCAGGGTGCCTTATGGTGGCTTTAGACAGAGGAATCTTCTGCTGCAACAATTAACCAAGCCAGTGCTATGGGAGCAAACCATACATGCTGTGTACAAACGAAATGCAGACATACCCTATCCTAAGACATTTGAAGTTGGCCCAGGAAACCATCTTGGTGTTATGCTTAAAAACTGCAATGGGAAAGCATACAATCAATACTTTAACATATGTGATTGACAATCTGTTACATTTTCTCTGTGTGACTATACTACTTAGAAATGAAATTATTTCTTGAACAGTTTTGTCAGTTTTCTTCAGTTAACCCTTTACCTCTTGGCATCTTTGCAAACAGAGTAGACCCAAATCAGATTGCTCCTGTAGGAGCTGTCTGATCAGGGTCTGCTCTGTTTGTTTATGAAATAATACAGGTCAAATTCTATAATTTATGACATTTTAAACTTCCATTATTCATATTGCCTTTATAGAATATTCAGCTAATTGATATTCATACTGTCAGCATTTCTTACATGAATATTCATACTGTCAGTACCTCTTACATGAATATTTATTCATACTGTCTGTACCTCTTACATGAATATTCATACTGTCAGTACTTCTGACATGAATATTTATTCATACTGTCAGTACTTCTTACATGAATATTCATACTGTCAGTACTTCTTACATGAATATTTATTCATACTGTCAGTACCTCTTACATGAATATTTATTCATACTGTCTGTACCTCTTACATGAATATTCATACTGTCAGTACTTCTTACATGAATATTCATGAGGTAAGGGTTGATTAGCAAAGCTGTTCTATGAAAAGATGTGTCTGCTGGGTAATACAAACAGTACACACTGCAAACAGATACAGCATCTCAAACATAATGTCAGATCGGAAAATACAATGTTTATAAAGTTGGAGTTCCAGGTATTCACAATACTGACTAGTTTCAAACAATACTGACCCAAATCAATGGCTGTATCAGATATACAGTGACGGCTTTGGATCAACAATGTAGCCTCTGAGAACAATTAAGCTATTGTGCTTTTTAAGCTCTTGTGATAGTGCTGTGTTTGCCGCTAATTGTTATGCATCATGTGTTGTCTACTATTTACTTAAACAATATGTCCTCTAAAACACATGGGCCAATTGTCATCAAAGTTCATAGGAAATGTTTTTGTGAGGTCCTCTTTCATTTTTGTTTGAAGAATTGAAATTTGATTGCAACCAAAAGGAATAACTTCTTGTCTGTAACACAGACCTATGGTAGGTCTTTGTCTGTAACCACTTCAGTCTAATATCATATGGCAGAAATGATCCTTGGATATTTCAAGCAGATTTCAATATACATGTATAGATTTTCAGGAATTATCCATAGATGATCTTCTACAGAAATTCGTCAGTCCATTATGATTGGTTAAAAACTCTGTCTGCCAAGGTGGGGCTAATATATGGCTACATTGGAAATTTAAACAATATTCTCGTGAAACGACTGGGCAAATAATTATACAGCCTCAGAATGGTCAGTACAGTATCCTCTTTCAAAAGTGTTACATTCATAAAACATGGATGCCAAGGGTAACACTAAATTTCCTTAAGTGGCTGTAGAGAAATTTTCACAAATCTTCTCCTCTGAAACTAATGGTCAGATTTCAGTGTAATCTAGTTGAAGTGTTGCTTAGCTGACCCTTTTCCAACTTAACTCAAGGTTGTTGTTATTATACCCCCACAAACTGGAATCAGCCTGTCTGGCAGTTGGGCGGGCGGTTGATCCATCCGCATTTGAACATGGGAAGTTGGTGTTGCAAACTCCTCATTCAGTTTTAAAGTTATTGAATTTATATTTGGTATACATAATAACCACGAATGGCAGATTTGCAAGACGTAATTTTCATGTGTTTACTGTTTGGTGTTGCAGAATTATCTCCTTCAGTTTGAAAGTTATACATTTTATATTCGGTACACATAATAACCAGGAATAGTAGATGTGCAAGACACAATTTCCATGTGTTTAGCACTGGGCATTGCAGAATAATCTCCCCTTGAAGAGATTTTTTTTTTTTTTTTGGATTTTTTGTCATTTTGGCATGAAACGTGGGAATTGGTGTCACAAACTCCTGATTCAATTTTAAAGTCATTTGATTGATACTTGCCATAGATGATAACCACATATAGCAGATGTGCAAGACACAATTTTCATATGTTTATCTGCAATCATTACATAATTATCTCCCCTTGAACTTTGAGGATTTTTGTGTTTTGAACCCGTTACATTGGTAGTTTGTGTCACAAACTTGGATTTGCAATCAAAGCTACCGTGCAGGGGTATTTATCACCTTTGGTGATAGTTCTAGTTCATTTTAGAACGTTTCAAATAGTGTATTGTAATTCCTGAAAAAACACAGCTGCTAAGTGGTAAGCTTGTTGCTACATGTATATTTTAACCCTTTACTACATATGTATGCCTTTAAACACTTTTGCATACAGATTAGATCCAGATCAGAAAGTTCCTGTTTGAGTCTGATCAGGATCTTCTCTGTTTGCTTATTGAATACTATAGATCTCATTCTACAAATTCTGACATGGTCAGTTCTTCTTCTATTCATTTCCCATTATAAAAATCAGTCTAATTAATATTTATGATTCCATGAATTCTTACACGAATATTCATGGAGTACACCACTATTATATATACACAATAATATATGAGGTGAGCAATACAGGGCCATCAGGGCACTATTGTTTATTATGGCATGTCTCAAAACAATTATGTATATGTACTTGGAAACTAAGCAATCTATTTGTTTTGCAAATATTATATTTAGAGGACACATTTGCATTCTGAGAACCCTTGCTCATGGAATTGGAAAGACCGGTTTCTTTATTTTCTGAAATGTCTACATTGTTCCACCTTCCATATTTCATTATAACTATTCTGTCCATGAACATTCAGTAGGTATTGAAAATTCGAATAAACATAGAACAGGGAAAGGGTTAAGAAGCCACAGTAAATCCTACTAACCCTAAGGCTTTTCCTAATGAACATTTATGTGTGAATTTATCACTTGATGAATATTCATTAAATTAACTTTTTAACATTACTATGAGAGAAAGGGTTAAGTGATTACTTACTATCTTACAAATTAGATGGATGCTTAATGGCAGGCAATTAAGTCTGTATTAAGATTCCTTACAGACCCAGAATTAGGCCTCTATTTAGTGGCCACTTGAGACAGGTTTAACATCAAAAGTAAAATAAATGGTGCCAGAAGAAAAGGTGTTTTCAGAGCTTTTCAAATAGTGTAGGCCCAAACTGATCAACTGTACAAATTATAGTCTACACTGTATGAGAGTTTTTAGCATTTGCATCATTATGACAAAACAGTATAGATTCTCATCAGATGTTGTATATAGACATCAGGAATGGTTTGGAATTATGTTTGTTTGCAAAACCATTTTTAGCCGGA
Source organism: Azorinus chamasolen (assembly GCA_963576725.1). NCBI lineage: Eukaryota > Metazoa > Mollusca > Bivalvia > Cardiida > Solecurtidae > Azorinus > Azorinus chamasolen. The sequence continues at coordinate 49,043,551 of OY755238.1, read as the reverse complement.
TTTTTCGAGAAAAATCTTGGTTTATAGTTTGGCGAAAACCGGGCAGTTGTGCGGTCAGGCAGGTGGGTGGCGGCCGTCGTTAACAAAACTTTAACATTGCTTATAACTTCTAAATTACTTAAGCTAGACCATTCATATTTGACATGCTTGGGTGAAGGCCTTTCACTTGATACAAAGACACATGAAATCAGGTCAAGGTCACTATTTCCAAAAGTTTGCCGTTTTTAACCAACTTTAATATTGCTATAACTTCTGAACTACAAATGCTAGGCAATTTATCTTCGGTATACAGATAGCTTTGGTGAATGCCTTTCACTTGATACAAGGATATATGAAATCAGGTCAAGGTCACTATTTCCAAAACTTTGCTGTTGTTAACAAAACTTTAACATTGCTTCTAACTTCTGAATTACCTAAGCTAGACCATTCATATTTGGTATGCAGATAGCTTGGGTGAAGGCCTTTCACTTCATACAAGGATACATGAAATCAGGTCAAGGTCACTATTTCCAAAACTTTGCCGTCATTAACAATACTTTAACATTGCTTATTACTTACTTAAGCTAGACCATTCATATTTGGTATGCAGGTAGCTTGGGTGAAATCAGGTCAGGGTCAAGGTCACTATTTCGAAAACCTTGCTGTTTTTAACAAACTTTAACATTGCTATAGCTTCTGAACTACAAATGCTAGGCAATTCATCTTTGGTATACAAATGACTTTCGTAAAGGCCTTTCAGTTGATATAAAGATATTTGGAATTAGGTCAAGGTCAAGTTCAATATTTTGACAAGTTGGCCATCATTGAAAAACTTCAACATTTTTTCTTAACTACTAAACCTTATATGCTAGACAATTCATATATGGTATGGAGATAGCTTTGGTATAGGCCTTTCAGTTGATACAAGGATACATGTACATGAAATTGGGTCAAGGTCACTATTTTGAAGAACTTTAACATTTTGCTATAACTTCTGATCCACGAGTGCTAGGCAATTCACCTTTGGTATTCAGATAGCTTGGTAAGGACTTTACGGATGACATAAAGATACCTGAAATCAGGTCAAGGTCACTATTTTGAAACATTTGCTGTCATTAAAATTTTAAAATGTCATTAAAATGTTGTTATAACTTCTGAACTACATGGGCTAGACAATTTATATTTGGTATGCAGATAGCTTGGGTGAAGGCCTTTCAGTTGATACAAGGATACATGAAATTGGGTCAAGGTCAACACAAAAATCCGGCTTAAATGCAGTGTCAGCATTTTTTATGCTTGTTCTTTTCTTGTGGCACAGCAGCTCACATGTCTAATTTTTAGCATACATATATCTGTTTTTGATTCCATTAAAATCTATTTCTTTTACATGGTGATATGGAAATAAAAGTGATGTTAAGAAGTATGGTACCTTTGCCTTGAAATATAAGTGATGCTAAGAAGTATGGTGTTTTTCCTTTGAAATAAAAGTGAAGTTAAGAATTATGGTGTATTTCCTTTGAAATAAAAATGAAGTTAAGAAGTATTGTGTTTTTCCTTTGAAATAAAAGTGAAGTTAAGTATGGTGTTTTTCCTTTGAAATAAAAGTGAAGTTAAGAAGTATGGTACTTTTGCTTGCTTTCTGTCCCAATGTTTATTATCCCCTCTCACCAGAGAGGGGATGAAGTATTGCTGCCATGCATCCATCTCATTGTCTATCTGTTTGACACTTTGTGAACACATTATACTTCTTCCATGTGAGATGTTTGACCCTGTTGATTTTCAAGGTCATATATCAAGTTCACAGGAGGCCGATTTGAGAAACCTTACAAACATGATGCAGAACAAACTGTGGCACACCGAACAGTCAAACTCAGCTTTTCCCCCACAATGAAATGTTATATCCTATTGATTTGTATGGTCATATGTCAAAGTTAAAGACCACAGGAGGCAGATCTTGAATAAAGCATTGTGAACACAAAATAGAACAAATACTCGTATAGTGCATGCTTGCTTTTTAACCGGGTTTTCCACAAAAAATCCAGTTATTGAAATGGTGATATACGGCAGGCGGGCGGCTGCCAATCATGAAAGCATAACTCCTCTGAAACTGTTCAACATATTTTCAGAAAACCTTGCAGGTAGCAAGGACATAATATGTAGATGTGTTCCTTCTGCATTTTTAGCTCACCAGAGCACAAAGTGCTCAGGGTGAGCTTTTGTGATCGCCTGATTCCGGCGGTGTGCGTCGTCCGTCGTCCCACGTCAAAAATTTGAACCTTTAAAAATCTTCTCCTCTGAATCGATAGGGTTCTCAGCTTTCATATTTGGCACATAGCATTATGTGTAGGTCCTCTACAAAAGTTATACAGGGTTCCCACGGACAGGGAAAAGTCAGGGAAAAAGGATTTTTTTCAAGGTCAGGGAAAAGTCAGGGATTTTTTTAATTGGTCAGGAAAATTTGAAATTTAGCAAAAGTCAGGGAAAAGTCAGGGAAATTTGGAACCAAAGGATGAGGGCTGAGGAAATATGTCAAAAAAGAGTAAGACTGAAAATAAAAGGCTAAGGCAGTTTCTTCAATTTTGACTAAACCAAGCATCTTTATACATCTTTGATTAGCTTTGTATAATTCACATCCAAATTTTAAAGTATATATGTCATGAAGTCTGTTAAAACAAAATAATTTGAGAATTCTTGCACTTCTGCAAGACTCCAGCATCCGTTTTGACAGCAGTGCTAGAATATGGCAGCAATGCTAGATAATTCTACTGTAGTGTCTTCCCTTGTTAGGACAGGCAGGGCAGCAGTGCTACTGGTATTGGACATTCTACTGTACTGTCTTCACTTGTAAGGGTAGCAATATTTGTTCTGCTATTATGAAAACAGTGAAAATGCAGACCCTTTTCTGGCATCTACAGTCTAAGACCCGTTAAAAGGACCTATTTTTGGAAAAACATCCCAAGTGATGCAAAAAATTTGATTAAATTACAAAACAAGAGGGCCTGAAAGGCCCTGATATCGCTCATCAGAAAATCAGAGAAGATTGTCAAAGTTTTCACTATGTGTTTCTATATAGAAAACTAGCCGGCCCTGGGACGGGGCCAATTTTGACCCCATTTTAATAGCATGCTATATCAATGTCTTACACACTGTATGTACTATTTTAAAATTCAGCTTACACAGAAAAACTGAAAGATTAACCCTTTCCACCATAGATACACATTTTATCACCTTTGCAAACAGAATAGACCCATATCAGGCAGCTCCTGTAAGAGCTGCCTGATCAGGGTTTACTCTGTTTGCTTAGAAAAATATCATAAATCTGAGTTTTTACTTTAGTCTACTGTCAATATGTTTCTTTACTTTGCTTAAAAATAAAATTTTACTTAATTATGTATATTCATAGTAGATGGAGTCTCTAATAAAAATTCATGGAGGAAAGGGTTAAGAGAGGTAGAAAAGACTCAAGAGACTTTATACTTAGGGTGCATATTAGGACATGTTTGGCATCATGCATGTTACATTCAATATTGAGCAATTAAAAATGAAAAAGTCAAAAACATTTATAATAATATTTTCTTTATTTTAAATAATCAAAGCACTACTGCTGTATATATAGTTGTCATAAAGAGAGAGGTGGTAAGGATGGGCCGATGGGGAGGACGGAGGCCAACATTTATTGATCATGCTCATAGATGACCAATTAAATTTCTGTTAACATGGGGTCAGGGAAAATTGAAATTCGGTCAGGGAAAAGTCAGTGAAAAGTCAGGGAATTTTATTTTTTCTGTTTTGTGGGAACCCTGTTATAGTATAAATTATGCCCCTGGGGTCAAAATTGGCCCTGCCCCAGGGGTGCATTGTTTTCTATAGAAACATATTGTGGAATCTTTGAAAATCATCTCCTCTTAAACTGGAAAGTTTTCAGCTTTCATATTTGGCACATAGCATCATGTTGAGGTCCTCTACAAAAGTTATATAAATCATGTCCCTTGGGTCAAAATTGGCCCCACCCAAGAGGTGGCCAGTTTCTTAGAGCAGGCTGCTGTTTCAGCTTATTCAAACTGACCATTATTTACTGGGAGACTACTAGTACACTCCAGATTTACACTCCAGAAAAATGCAGCTGCAATATTTTTCACTATGCTCAGTCAGCCTCACTGATGCCCAGGACCTCTTTGCTGTTTGATGTGTTGTAAACATCATGGAGGTCATTTGGTGTCTAGCATAATTTTCTCCAATCCCCTTTGCACTCTGAGCAATTACTGTTTGCAAATAATGTTATCTGCTGCAAAAGTTGTTTCCTTCCATATCTTTTCAAAAACAAATGTCAGAGTGAAAGACAATTTGGACCCTGATGAAATGCAAAGTTACTTTGTATCTCATCTTGATCCAGACTGTTTGCAAAGGTTATTATAAATGCAAAAAACCAAAGCAAGTAGCTGGTGTAATATTAACAGGCTAAAGGTATAGGACCTTTGAAGAGTGAGTGACCAGCCATAAGCATATTGACTAGGGATAATTGCAGATCACTTATGCATATGGATGGGTTTTCTTGGTTCACTAAACTTGTATATAATCAGGGATAAATGCTAGCTAACCCAAACCTAAATCGCAAGCTCATTTTGGCTAGGATTAAGTTTGCAACAAGCTTGCATTTGCAAGCCAATTAAGGGAGACTGGCATATCTCCACATTTACTGGTGTCTATTTTTAGCATACATTTAAAGGTAGGTGATCTCCCTTTTTGATAACTGGATTGCCTCCCTTGTTGGTAGTAAATCTGCAGTAATATTGCAGACCCAAACAAAGAAAATTGTTGTAGTTAGATCTTGCCTGTTGCACATTAATTAGGACAATTAGCCCTTTACTCCATAAATAGGCAAACAGAGTGGACCCAGATTAGATGGCTTATGTAGTAGCCATCTGATCAATCTGCTGTTTGCTTATGATATAGTGCAAATTGCATTACATTATTTTCATTTTGTGTACAATATACTTATATGTTTACTAACCCTTTCCCTTATATTAACACCTTTTCACACATTTGCAAACAGAGCAGACCCAGATCAGACGGCTCTTATAGCAGCTGTCTGATCAGGGTCCGCTCTGTTTGTCAATGGAATTTGAAAGATGTTTCTTTACTTTCTAAAATGGCTACGCTGTCCCACCTTCCATATTTCATTATAACTATTTTGTCCATGAATATTCAGTAGGTATTTAAATTTTGAATAAACATAGAACAGGGGAAGGTTTGAAAATGAATTAAGATATGAATAATAATAACTCATGAAGGTGTAATGAAAATATCTGAAATTTTGAACATAAGTATAGATTAATATATTTTTTCTGAATTTCTGAATTATAATTTCTTAAATTTTCTTCACTTGAGGTCCTGTACAAAAGTAACATAAATTATGTCCCTTGGGTCAAAATTTGCCCGCCCCAGGGCCGGGTAGTTTTCTATAGAAACACATAGTGAAAACTTTGAAAATCTTCTCCTCTGATTGTCTGGTGAGCGATGTCAGGGCCTTTCCGGCCCTCTTGTTTTTGGCAGTTATGCCCCTTTGAACTTAGAAATGGCTAGGTCTTTTGACCTTATCCATGTACGCCCAACTCCTCTGAAACTGTTCAACAGAATTTCATAAAACCTAGTATGTAGCAAGGACACAATATGCAGATGTGATTATTGTCTGGGATTTTTCCTTCTGAATTTTTTCTTGGAGTTATGCCCCTTTGAACTTAGTAATTGCTAGGTCTTTTGACCCTATCTTTGTAAGCACAACTCCTCTGAAACTGTTCAACAGAATTTCATAAAACCTTGTATGTAGCAAGGACACAATATGTAGATGTGCATATTGTCGGGGATCTGTCTTTCGTTGTCATCAATTTGAACCTTTAAAAATCTGAATATACAGGGTTCTCAGCTTTCATCTTTGGCACATAGCATCATATATACGCCCTCTACAAAGGTTTTATAAATTATGTCCTTGGGGTCAAAATCGGCCCCGCCCTAGGGGTGCCTTGTTTTCTATAGAAACATACAGTGAAAACTTTGAAACTCTTCTCCTCTGAAACTGGAAGGTTCTCAGCTTTTATTCTTGGCACACAGAATCCTGTTCAGGTCCTCTACAATACAAAATTTATATAGATTATGCCCTATGGTCAAAAGTGGCCCCGTACCAGGGGTGGCCAGTTTTCTATAGCAGCCTGCTGTTTTATTGCACAGTCTATTCAAACTTACCATGGTTTACTGGGATACTACACTCCAGATTTACAGTTTAGAAAAATGCAGCTGCAATATTTTCACTGTACTCACTTAGCCTCACTAATGCCCAAGAACTATTTGATGTTTGATCTGTTGTTAACATTGTGGAGGTCATTTGCTGTCCAGCATAATGTACTCCAAATACCTTCTGCACTCTGAGCAATTAATACATTGTATCTGCATATTCGGTCTGCTGCAAAAATTGTTTTCTTTCATATCTTTTCAAAAAGAAATGTCACAGTGAAAAACAGTTTGGATCCTGATGAGGTGCCAAATTACTTAGTGTGTTCAAATAAGTGTGGTTGCCTGATTAGTGGTTATTTTAGCATACATGTATTGGTGGAGTGTGCCATTTTGCCGATTAGGACTTGGCCAAGATGTAAGTTTTGGAGTTTTGCCTTGTTTTTATAGAAAAATATTGTGAAAACTTTGAAAATCATCTTCTCTGAAACTGGAAGGTTCTCAGCTTTCATATTAGACACAAATCATCATCTTGAAGTCATCTACAAAAGTTTTATGAATTATTCCCGTGGGTTCAAAGGGTTGCCAGTTTTCTATAGAAATATAGTGAAAACTTTAAAAATCTTCTCTGATTGTCTGGTGAGCGATATTAGGGCCCTCGTGGACCTCTTGTTCTTGGAGTTATGCCCCTTTGAACTTAGAAATCACTAGGTCTTGACCCTATCCTTGGGATTTATTCCAGATATTATGTATGGTTGAACTCGTAAGCGTAACTCCACATACATGGGTCGTCGGATTTCAATGAATCTTTAACAGAAGGTAATATGTCATATGAAGATGTGCATGAAAGATGATCTTTACGATCCGACATATTTCAGGGGAGATAATTTGTCTTTATGATTTATTCCAGATACATTGTATTTTTGAACTTGTAAGATCAACTCCTACATGGGTAGTCAGATTTCAACGAAACTTGGACAGAAGGTAGTACTTTAGATAAAGATATGCATGAAGAAGTTATGGTTCAACAAATATCAGGGGAGATAATCAGACTTTATGATTTATTCCAGATATTATTAAGTATGGCTGAACTCGGAAGAGCAAGTCCTCGTACATGTGTATTGCCAAAAACTTAACAATTTTGTCTATCTGGAGCCATATCTCAAAAACTGTTTGGAGTTTTCTATGAAAGTGTGTATAAAAGTTATAGTCTCTACTTGCAACATTAAAAATGCCTAACATTATACATAATGTGTTTATATGCTGAAAATATGTCGCAAGAAAACCAATCGAATACATGTATATGCCGAAGACGACAACATTGTCATGTACAATATATTTGATATCGAAGACTAAGTGCTATTTGGCAATGTATTAGCGGTATGACTAAAATACGAAATGGAAACAAAGTACGAAATGGAATCCAAACATACGAAATGGAAACACAGATTTTTAACTAGATGTTTTGGGGGAAATTGAAATGATGTACTTGAAATGATGTACGTATACCTACTATAAATACAGGCTCTTGTACAAAATTTCATTTGACATATTTGGCAAGACCACGAATTGAACTTTGTAAAGCAAAATATGTGTTGTCGGTTCCGATGAAATGACATCGGTATCGCCACTGACTCAAAGTCGATAATAAACTAAAACATTTATCTATACAGCATAATTTGTATGATTTTTACTCTTAAATAGGTCAGACTTTAAAATGCAAATATACGTTATTTCTTAAAACTAGCTTTAAATCGGCATTAAACCAGAGACATGTGTGTATATGTCTCTGATTAAACCAAAAAGAAATAAATTGGAATGTGCATTTATCTTCCGCAACGTTTTAGTAATCGTACCTCGGCTGTTACCGTTGGTATAATCTTTCCGAACATTTACTAAAGTTTTATTAGTCCTGAACATACGAAAAATTAGGAGAAATCATTTTATAATATTTTTATTTTCAAAATACAAACAATTCAACAGGGATAAAAACTGTCGACATGTTTCCAACTATATAAAATTGTATTATTTCCATGCATACTGTTATTACACTTATAAACAAAAAATTACATTTCAAAATGTTCCTCAAAACTCTTAATAAATCAGCCCTCCTACCGGTGAAATTCCACTGAAAGCGTTCCATATAGAGGCGAGGGCTGCATGCCCTCGCGCCGATAATAAGTATCGACAAGCGAGGTTTTACGCAAGCGTAAAATGGCTGCCTAACATGTATCAGGTGGCAAGATCAGCAGTGTAAACCAAAACCTTAAATGCCAATAAATAAATAAGAAGCGGATTATATAGTGTACTTGCAGAAAAAACACAACGGAGGAAAATCTTGTAAATGAATGTAAATTAGAGAAAGAACATACATGATTGTATAACACTTTTATTAACCTGTCGTGTTTATGAGGTTTTGTTGTGTTTGCATTTTATTATGCAAAGTTACTTTGAAATAAAAAGTTTGTATTCAGCTAGTTACCAAATTCAGCTGACGGTTAATCTGTTATTCACCTGTTAAGTTATTGACGTAATTTCAGCAGCAAATTAGAGTTTAAGGTCTGGAGTAGGTTCTACACACGGGACGATATGTGGATTTAATAATATTATGTCTGGATGCTAATATAAGAAATAAGAAATAAAAAGAAAAAATTGACATACGAAAAGAAAAAAACATTATTTACGTGATGACCTAGGTTCAAACTCGTATACTCCAGTTTCCTAGTCTAACGCGTACCCCTACGTCACGGTGCGTTTTACTGTAAGTGTGTATTGATTATAGCTATGTAACTAGCATATGGGACCCCCCCCCCCCCTTTCCCAATATGACGGGCAAAATTGAAAGGGCGCAAATGTTCGTGTCCGTAATACACGTTTAAATACTTACTGATATCAAGATATCAAGAAAAACTCAATAAAAACAATTTTTCAAGAAATATAATTGCATTTATACAGTACAGCATTTGCTTTTAATTCATATAAACGTTTTGCATTCCTTTTCATTTATGGCATTTGATTTATGTTATTATCTTCTTTCGATTTATGAAAAAACGATTTCATCAACAGGAACAAGAACGCCTTCATAAAATAAAACCTCATCATACAGAGTTAAAACAGTAAGAAATGCGTACCCATAATAAATTTTGAAAATAAATCATGAGTTTCGTGAATTTTAAAAATTGATAAGCTAACATTCCGCAGTTATAAAAACACAGGAACGCAGTAAATCATGCGATTTTCTTAAAGTCGTATAAGTTTTGGCTGCCTTCGGCGGCCCAATGAAAAAGGTTTATTTTGTATCACAGCCTTCTGAGTTCAGGGGTATTTTTCAATATAAGTCCAAATTGACAGCTGAACATAACAAATGCCAAACGTACATATATATGTCATGCAGGAAATACAACATACGAAACACACAGTCGCCCGAACAGCACCATGACAAAGTACAGTAATTGTACATGCCTATGAAAAGACAAAAAGAGACGCACAAAGACATAACAAACAAACAATATAGGGGGAAGATGGACATACTGCCTTGGAACTGGTGGGTTTAAACCGGTTTAGGGGCGCCCAACCTCGGGTGTTGGTGGTTTCGTCAAACTACCGGTTCGTCAAACTGATAGTACATAGTAAACGAAATGTGGTTTCGTCAAACTGATAGTTATATTACGACTCCCCTCACGTAGAATATGTACTCCCGTAGAAAAGGTACCCCCTTTAAAATTATATCCAAAACACTTTGTTTTGTGGGTACCCTGGATTCAACTTATTCGTCGATTGGTCGGTCGGTAAGTCAGTCGGTTTGTCGATTAGTTGGTCTGTTCACATAATGTTGTTGCATGAAATACTAATACAGTTTTTAATGCATTTTTAATTATTTCAATGAACCTTTGTTCACATTATAATCCTTTAAATGTTCTTGTGCAAGACATACATTTTGCCTCTATCAGATTAGTTATTGCAGGGTTATAGCCCTTAGAGAAGGGCAACATTGAGAAAAAAATGTGCAGCGAGCGTTTTATACAGTTTTAAAGAGATTTGAACGAAACACATGGTCACTATCGAGTTTACTTGCGCAGGCTATACTTTTGAATGGATCAGAATTGTAATTGCAGAGTTATGGCCCTTTGATCCAATATGTATTGTTGCTGACATGTAAATATTTTCATAATGTGGTGTGCGGTGGTCTAGTGGTAAAGCGCTTGACTACCAATCCGGAGGTCCGGGGCTCAAATCCCGGTTCCATCCGGATATTTCAGAGACACTTTTCAGTGTCTCCCATCCGCACCTGGTCTCCACCTTGGGGTTAAAATCGGTACCTGTGAGGGTCACTAGCCGATATTGCGGCTGCATGATTGTGCCATAATTATGTTAGCAGTGCTCAATATTGTAGGCGAATGACCAGGGGAGTAAATGTACAGTCGGTAGAGCGGTACTTCGGACTGAAAGTAGACTATAACTAGGTGCTTTTTATGTCCCCCACCCCGATCAGATCTGGGGGCATATTGTTTTTGCCTTGTCTGTTTGTCCGTTTATCTGTTTGAGGACAACTTTAACAGTGGTCATAACTTTTGAGCCAGTACAGATAGAGACTTGATATTTTGACATGCATATGTATCTTATAAAGCCGCACATTTTGAGGGTGACGTGTCAATGTTAATGTAATCCTTCAAGGTCAGCGGTCAAATATATAGGTCAAATCATATCATTGGCCATAACTTTTGAACCAGTAGAGATAGAGACTTGATATTTGGCGTGCATGTGTATCTCATGAAGCTGCACAAATTGAGGAATTACATGTAAAGATCAAGGTCATAAAGGTCATATCGGGGGGCATAGTGCTCCACAAACACATCTTGTTTCATAATGTGATTTGTTTTATTTTAAATCAATGTGGGTTTGGGGCATTTTCATCAGTGACTGCTCTAGGTAACACTTAGCATTCCATCAAAATATGCGCATGCTCAGACTCTCGTCTGCTTCATGTTTAAAGCTATACAAACTGGTTTGATTTCTCACAGCAATTGCCGAATGAGTGTCAAACAGCTTTAATCCGGATGATACACTGAGTTTACTCTTCGTCTTATCCCAATACAGGCTGTTTGAACATGTAAACCACCGGCCAGCATAGCCTAGAGGTTGCACTGCGGAAAGTAGAAATGACTTCCCTCCTTGGCGCTCAGGATTTAAAGGATATCATTATATGACTGGGTTAAGTCCATCGGCGAACAATTAAAGTAACAGAACCGTTAAAAGTTTGGACTGCAATGCACTTGACAAATCGGCGAACGAGTTTTGACAAATACATGTATGAAAAACAAAAACTGACAGACCGACAAGCGGGCACTCTTTTACTTTAATAGCAGGTTATACCCCCATTCCACTGAGCGGCGATTCCGCTACGCTTCGAAATTTCGGTAAAAACGCCGCGAATCGTAGCAGGAACAGCAGCAGCGCAGTAGAAACGCCCGTATCGTAGAAGAAGCGTAACAGAAGCTTCTTGGTCACCACTTCACGGCGATTGTTTTGGCCTTGCTCAAAACAAACGTAGCGGCATCGCCGTGGACTCGAATCGCCGCAAAAGCGTAGTAAGAAATTCGTGAACGCAGTACATGTAGTATCGTAGCCGCAGCGTGAGTAACGTAGCGCAATCGCAGTCGCATCGCAACAAAAGTGCCGAGGTATTTGACTGCATACAAATGTTTTTTTCACACATTTGCAAACAGAGTAGACCCAGATCAGACAGCTCCTATTGGAGCCGTCTGATCAGGGTCTGCTGTTTGCTTATAACATGATATAGATATAGTTCTACAGTTTTTGTCAAAGCAAAAACATTTCTTAAAAAGGTTAAATTTTAAAACTGCAGCTAATAAATATTCATAAGATCATTCTTTCTTACATGGATATTGAACAGGGAAAATGTTAATGCTTGAGTCACCCCATAAGAAGACTTAGCAAAAATAATATCTAGAACAGGCCCAACACTGTTTTGATCTGAGTCTTCAAAACAATTTGATCCATTTTCTTCGAAGGAGGATGGTCAACTGCTTCGAACGCAATTTAATCACCTGTTTTATATATACTGACACGAAAAAGAAACTATGCACTTTTATATTTGAGATAACGTTTTCGCTGTAAAGTTTATAATTTCAAGTTTATCATCATGAGTGCAGAAAATAGACCGCAGACGATTATGCAACTTTTCGCTCGTGCAACCCGTGCAGCCTATGTACAGGTACATATTAACCCTGGCCGATACCTCTACTCATTGTGCAATCATAAATCACAGTTCGCTTTTGAATTTCACTCGTAAGCAAGATGACACGGCTTCCAGAAAACGAACGAATTCAAGCTCTTATGCAACTCGCGGCTGGCGTCAGCGTTTCTGGCGTCGCTTGGCAGTTCAACTGCCATCGAAATACAATTCGAAGTCTCCGACAACGTTACCAGCAGAATGGCAGCGTTAGAGATTATCGTCGATCCGGTAGGCCGAGAGTGACGACGGCACGTCAAGATCGACATTTGACGTTGACACATACGCACATACGCCAACGATTCAAAACGGCTACAAGCACAGCCAGACAGCTTGGCATATCTAGGGATACGGTTTTAAACCGATTGCGGGCCAACGCCAACACATTGAGGGCTAGGAGACCTTATGTTGGCCAGATCCTAAATAACAGACATCGTGCTCTTAGACTGGTCGGCCTGGGCCCGCCGTCATCTCCGTTGGAACCGTGCAATATGGTCCAGGGTGCTCTTTAGTGATGAGTAAAAATTCAACCTAAGCACTGCTGACGGTAGAGTCCGGGTATTCAGACGTAAATGTTAACGTTTTGCACAGAACTGTTTACTGGAGCGAGATCGCTTTGGAGGGGGTAGTGTAATGGTATGGGGAGGTATAATGGAAGGAAGAAAAACAAACATTGTTGTTGTTAATGGTAACTTAAATGCCCAAGGTTATGTTAACCATGTCGCTGTTCCTTTCCTACACCAGATTCCTGGTTGTTTAATGCATGACAACGCAAGGCCACACACTGCTAGACTCACCATGAACTACCTGGCTGCAAACAACGTTAACGTCTTACCTTGGTCGGCTTCCTCTCCAGACATAGAGCATATATGGGATTTACTTGGTCGGAGGGCAAGAAAAAATCATGTCCTCAACAATATCAATGACTTGTCTGCAGCCTTAGTGCATGAATGGAACGCCATTCCTGACGCCGTCATTAGACGTTACGACAGATCCATGCGGTCAAGAATATTAGCATTAATCCGTAGACGAGGGGGCAATAACAGATACTGATTAATTGTCGCGAATCGTTACAAATATTCAAAATCAAAAGGCAGATACGGTACATTGTGGTACCAAATACGCATATATTCAGATACTAGAAGTATAAAATAATGCCATTTAACCAACTGCACAGTTTCTTTTTCGTGTCAGTATAGAAACGTTCTAAAAGCGCCATTTTCGATACATTGTTTGAGTTAGATTTAACGTCCCACCAACACAGAAAGGTTATACAGAGACGTGGACCTCGGTTGTAAGTCTCATCCGAAAAACTTTTGTAGCGGGGAATCGAACCAACAACCCTGGCTTAGCAGTCTAATGCGTTATCAACTTATCACTATACCACGGGACCGCTCCATATTTTCTCATACCAAAGTATTTTTGTCTGCTAATATTCTGGCCTGCTGCACATTTCAGATTGCGCATTTCTGGAATTTCTATTCATAGCCATTATCAGAGTGTCAAACAAGTTGGGTCCATAGGAGACATCCAGTTACTCGGCGTCTCATCTGATCCAAACTGATTGCAAAAATCACTACTTGAAATTCTAGTTCGCTTAAGCGATAAGAAAAACTGTTTTTCTGATGTATATATCAGAGAATCAGATATTTCTTTCATTAAGATGACAAAACATTTAAGGAAGACCCGAATGAAACCAGGCCATCAACTTTTTGAAAACTGCAGTTAAATCGGAATTATAGAAACACAATTTTCAGTACCAAGTATACAAATATGAAAGATATGTATCTAAAAGTAAAGATATAGATTATGCAGGAGATACAAAATACACTTTAGACAAACCTCAAACAGCACAGATTAACAAGAGAAGAAAAGAGCATACACGTACATTGAACGTATATACAAGAGCCCCGTATGCGAAATCCTGCCCTCGTCCCTTAAATTTTAATTCCATAAACGGAAATAATTTGGTCAAAAGAGTTATGGTCCTGTGTCATATCATATAGGCCATTGTGATGGTTAACAGGTACGTGAAGTTTCATGAGATTATCTTGAAATGTAGAAAAGCTAAGGTCAGGTTTTTCTGTTATTTCTATGTCCGTAAAGAGGAAAATGTTTGTTGGTCTGAATAGACCGAATAAAACCGAGTCTGCAAATTTCTCTTTTAGCATTGCTACTTTTGCTTACGAAGGGTCTCCCACTTTCAAAATACATGTATATTTACAGAGTAATGGCCCTTCATCATATTGTAACCCGTATGACGGCGAACAAGTGTGTTAAGTTTCATTATATTACATTGGATATTTAAGAAGTTATCGCCAGGGTTGATTAACTTTCACGACGAAGACAGTAGAAGTAACAGTACCTCAACTGCTTTTTTAAATGAACGAGCTATAACACCGAAGTATTTCACGCACACAAAAAGAAACAAACATTTCCAAGGAGGAGAAATATAAGAGTACCGTTTTTGGAACGGTCAGTGACATGTGCCACTGCTGGTCAAAACATCATTGTGATTATTTAGCAACTGTGTTACACATTATCGATTATTAATAAAATATGTTTCATATAGAAAATACTTGCCTTGTAGAAAAAGTATTCCCCAGGGGAATACATATTCTATGGGAGGGGTCCATATTCTATGGGAGGGGGTCCATATTCTATGGGAGGGGGTCCATATTCTATGGGAGGGGGTCCATATTCTACGTAGGAGGAGGAGTACATTTTCTACGTCGAATGTGGACTGGGGAGTACAAATTCGTCATTACACCGGCGTACAGGAAAAGAGGGCAGCACGAATGCCAGCTATAAAAAGGGTTGACAACCAGACATGCAGTATTTTGTAATACTATAGAATCATATCCCCTTTTAATGATTTTTAAAGATATTTTATGAACAAGTGAGAAAATGGGTATGTCCAATAATTTTACGAAGTTTTAAAATCACATCATCATAAAATTCCGGGTGTGAAATACCGTGTCGCAGGAGTGCCTTAAGATTGTACTTATATTTGCCAAGTTTAATGATATTATTGAAATATGCATTTACTTTCACTTTAAGTAGCATAACGAAATGAGGCCCTGCAAGTATCATTGTATCATGACGTTGGAACACCAGAGTTATGACGCTTTGTTTGCCAAATATTAATTTTAATGCCATATCTCAAAAATGGTTTGGAGTTTTTCAATGAAACTGTAAATGTTTAGTATCATAAAGAAATGGTGTCACTCAAGAATCACTCATATTACCTTGGGACACCTGAATTATGACCCTTTGTGTGCGAAAAAACTGTAACCTTTTTATCCGTCTGATCAATAATTCAGGTAAATACTGAGGTCGACACTTTTTTGAGAGAGGGACGGAGATATTAATTCAGTGAATGTCCATGTTTCACACACGTTTTTGTAGTTGTTCTCCGAAGATGTGTACATAACCTAGGTCGATAAAGTCAAGGTCACCGCAGAGGTAGATATTAAAAATACCGTATTTATGTTTCCACTCACAGACATATATTATCCTCCCAATTTGACATGAGACTCGATTAATTTTCGGCGTGTTTATCGGGATTGTTCTTTATACTCTGTCACAAAATAGCAAACCAAAAGCCGGTGATAATCATGTTCCACGAGGACAGTATTCTTATAGCGCATTCTTATGCCTTCGTGAATTTATCCGAAGATTACCGACGATAATAAATGGAATATGCATGAGTCTCAGGTCAAATTGGGAGGATAATACATGCATGTCCGTGTCTCTGATCAACTCTACCATTCTATCATGACTTGACTATTTTTTCATTTTTTACACTGTTCTTAACTGTTACGTTAACGCTTTGAATGGGGAAACGTATGCAAGTTGTCATTTGCAAACAGTGTAGACCCAGATCAGAGGGCTCCTAGAGCGTATGTACTGTTTGTCATTTAAAATCATCTGGCAAGTGTAAGCCTCTCATACTGAGTGGACTCTATAGTTGAACACTGATTGGCTATTCCACTCTGATAATTCAGCGTTACTCTATAGTTGAACACTGATTGACTATATCACTGATAATTCAGCGTTACTCTATAGTTGAACACTGATTGACTATTCCACTCTGATAATTCACCGTTACTCTATAGTTGAACACTGATTGGCTATACCCACTCTGATAATTCACCGTTACTCTATAGTTGAACACTGATTGGCTATTCCACTCTGATAATTCAGCGTTACTCTATAGTTGAACACTGATTGGCTATCCCACTTTGATAATTCAGCGTTACTCTATAGTTGAACACTGATTGGTTATACCCACTCTGATAATTCAGCGTTACTCTATAGTTGAACACTGATTGGCTATCCCACTTTGATAACTCAGCGTTACTCTATAGTTCAACACTGATTGGCTATACCCACTCTGATAATTCACCGTTACTCTATAGTTGAACACTGATTGACTATTCCACTCTGATAATTCAGCGTTACTCTATTGTTGAACACTGATTGGCTATCCCATATAGATGAACACTGATTGGCTATTCAACTCTGATAATTCAGCGTAGAAATGGTTAAAGTGATAATTCAGCGTTACTCTATAGTTGAACACTGATTGGCTATCCCACTCTGATAATTCAACGTTACTCTATAGTTGAACACTGATTGGCTATATCACTCTGATAATTCAGCGTTACTCTATAGTTGAACACTGATTGGCTATTCCACTCTGATCATCCAGCGTTACTCTATAGTTGAACACTGATTTGCTATTCCACTCTGATAATTCAACGTTACTCTATAGTTGAACACTGATTGGCTATACCCACTCTGATAATTCATCGTTAATCTATAGTTGAACACTGATTGCCTATCTCACTCTGATAATTTCAGCGTTACTCTATAGTTGAACACTGATTGGCTATTCCACTCTGATAATTCAGCGTTACTCTATAGTTGAACACTGACTGGCTATTCCACTCTGATAATTCAGCGTTACTCTATAGTTTAACACTGATTGGCTATTCAACACTGATAATTCAGCGTTACTCTATAGTTAGTTTAACACTGATTGGCTATCCCATATAGTTGAACACTGATTTGCTATTCAACACTGATAATTCAGCGTAGAAATGGTTAAAGTGTATCATGCACATAGTCAGTGTCATTTTTTGCCCTGTTTTAAGTTAAATTCACACATTCGTTAACCATTATATGGAGAACAACTTTGTGTCTCACACTTGACCTAAGTCATTGTCTCCTGGGTTAAGGTCATGGTTGGTGTCGATACCATTTTGAATATGTACAGTGTTCTTTTCGCTTTATGACTTTACCATGATTCTCCGATTTTCAAATAGTTCCACGCGCTTATTAACCATAATCTTAAGATATGACCCGGTCGATATCTTAAAGGTCAAGATACCATGTTTGATAGAGTTACTGTTTTCGTTCTATATCTTTCCAATTTTTAATTGAGCTTACCATGCACACAATCCAAAACAGATATCTCCAATATCAAGATCACAGCCACCTGTCTGTTTACAAATTGCTTTTGACTCCGTTACTCTCAAATAGTTGATTCAAGTTCCAAATATTTTCCATCCATTCCAACATCCGTTATCATATTTTTGCCTGCACTTGGGTTTGAATTAAGATTTTGATTTGTGAATCAATTATGACGTAAAATAGTATGCTCGTTTCATCTCAGCTTTCTATCGTGCAGAACTAGTAGATGTTATTTGTGTAAATCCCATTCTACAGGTTTATACTGCACCGCTGAGCAGCAAACTAGATAAGAAATATACAGCCATAATTTGCCACTTCTTGCTAAGATCATTTATACATGTATGTTGAAACACTTCTTGTTAAGATTATTTATACATGTATGTTGAAACACTTCTTGTTAAGATTATTTATACATGTATGTTGAAACACTTTGAAAAATAACGAGTTTAACTCTTTCCTCCATAAATACGCCTTTCTACGCCTTTGCAAACAGAGTAGACTCCTGTAGGAGTTATCTGATCAGGGTCTGCTCTGTTTGCTTATGGAATAAAACAGATCTGATTCTACAGTTCCTACTTTCGCAAAACATTCATGTGTTAATATGCCATTTTAAAAATTAATCTAATTAAGATTCATGATGCCATTATTTCTTACATGAATATTCATGGAGTAAAGGGTTAACACGTTCAAGCAGTTTTGATCCAGATCAGATTGTAAAAAGTTTTATGGCTGATTAGAATTCTCTCTGATGTGATGTACAATGTGTGTTTGCTGCGTTCAGAATATATTTCTAATTTATATCAGAAATTACCCCAGATATTAAATAAAATTAAAATATTTAACCTTTACAAAATGTAGGAAACCAGTCTATAAGACATCTGCTAATTGCGTTGACCCTGGTGACTTGTTTCCTGGATGTTTTCTCATCAGAGTCTGCATTGTTTGTTTTGTAAACATCATTCTGTTACACCACTCTAGATTATAATCATTTTTTTTAGTCAGAATTTTGACATCATTTGAAAATTTAACCTTCGAGACGATGAACTTCATTTGCAAATTTCAGTGACTAGATACAAAGGCATGTATCTAGATAAGACGTTTATTTTATTAAAAACAGAACAGACAATTAAAATGCAATCATTCTAACAATTTGACATGTTCCCTGGCTGTTTGTTCCCTATTCCCTGGCTTATTGCATTTCCTGCACTAGGCCCCTTTCTCCTCACGATTGCAGTAGGTATTCAATAAACAAGTCCTTGCTAATTAAATTAAATTTGGAGGTCACGACACAAAAGCAACACAGCAAAATGATGATAACTCACCCATGACACTGCTAGATTGTTATACAAACAATACTGAATGTCCGTTCGCTGTCTTGTAACACCCATCCCCCTTGCACACACAATACATAACATGGTTTAATTATACCTTTACAGGGCCGTACCCAGAAATTTCTGGATGGAGAGGTGGGGGTGAGTCAGGTTGGGGAGGGGAGGGCACGGGAGGTATTCGAATTTTTTTTTGGTATGCCGCATTGGATTGTGCAATTTCCTGCTATCTGAATCACTCGGTCATTATATAATTTTTATATTATATTATAGGAAATTCGGCTCCTTTTACACCAAGGTCTGAGTGTATAGACTTAAAGCATGATGAATGATCACCAAGGTTTCAATATATGAACTTCATACAAAGTATCCTAACACAAAAGTTGTGATCAAGGCTAAAAACTTTTGCGATACAGACGGAGAGACAGACGGACATGCGATCATGACAAAATAAATCAACAACTAATCGAAAAGTTATACATAAAGTTTATGTATATAATTTTTCGATTAGATGTTGATTTATTTAATTAACCATTTACTCAATGAATATACATGTAAGAAATCATGGCATCATGAATATTAATTAGATTAATTTTATAATGATATATTAACACAGGAAATGTTGGGCATGGTAGAAACTGTCGATTCAGATCTATATTATATTATAAATGAACAGAGCAGATCCTGATCAGACGGCTCCTACATGATGTTCTGATCTGGGTCTACTCAGTTTGCAAAGGCATTAAAATGCATATTTACGGATTAAATCATTAAATAAATACATTTAACAGTTAAGTAGCAGTCTGAAATGTGATTACTGTTAATTCATGTATTTCTGTCGGTTTCTTAGGTTTAGGGTAAAACCAAAGACCTATGATAACATGTGTAATCATAGGTCTTTGGTAAAACTGATGATTTATCTGCATTTTTGAAAACGTGCAATATAATGAAAAACACTTTAAAATGCATACAATATATGTTTTACATCATTCGTTATTCTCGATGTAAAAGAACCTATGTCTAATCAGTGAGTAATCAATTAATAATGGATAACCATGTGTAACAAAGGATCTACTCGGTGGCAGCGCCACCTAGTGTGACAGGGGCAGATAACCGACAAGAGCCCCCCCCCCCCCCCCCCACACACACACACACACTTTCTCTTTTCGCATTGCTGCTTTTGCTTTCTAGGGGTCTCCTACATTCAGAATGTTTATACTAATTTTAAAAAAGTGTGTACCCCGGAATTTCTATGAATTATGTATCACTGTCAATGGAGAGCTCTACACTTCAGTAACAACTGTGGCAAAGTACAGAATCACTGCTGTCATTTTTGTTGCTATTAAGTACAGTAATGTCTGTATAAAGCGAACCCCTAAATATGTCTAAAAGTCTTGATTTTTAAGACATATATGTTAGAGCTTTAATGTAGGACGAAAGTTATGGTGATTTCTGTTTAATTATCGTCATGCCTTAAACAAACACTTGCTCTTTTATATCTCGATGTTTATTCATTACGCGGCCGGTAGAGGCAGCATCTACTACATGTACATTTAAACTAAATTTGGTTCCAGGAATCTGTTATTGCTGACAATTTGTCTTCATGGATTGTTTTTATAAAGCTTAAGTATAAAATAAGCAACCACCTGCTTGTTCAATAAATGAATGGTAGCTTAAGAGGTTAGATAGGTTCTACTGTACAAACTCTGATGCTTCGCTGTATATAAATGTAACATAATAAAAAGTAAAAGAAAAGCTCCAAATTTAAAGAAACTTCTTACCAGAGCAAAGATTACGGAGAATAAACACATACTTAGTAGAGTAACAAAATGTAATAAGTCAAACTGCTCGTTATGTCAACATATTAGAGAAAGTGATTCTTACAATTTTAAAGGAACAAATTTTATGTAAATCAACCAATGTATTGTGATGTAAGAAATGTTTTATAGAGAGAGAGAGAGGGAGAGAGAGAGAGAAAGAGAGAGAGAAAGAGAGAGAGAGAGAGAGAGAGAGAGAGAGAGAGAGAGAGAGAGAGAGAGAGAGAGAGAGAGAGAGAGAGAGAGAGAGAGAGAGAGAGAGAGAGAGAGAGAGAGAGAGAGAGAGAGAGAGAGAGAGGAGGGAGGGAGGGAGGGAGAGTTAATTCCCATAGTGTGGAATTTAATTCCGCTCATGTATAGATCTATATTACATGTTTGAATTTTTGTTCCAAAAAAGCCAGGCTTAATACAGTAAGAAAAACAAACACGAAGTTGGTTCATAGCGTAAAATACCGAAAGGGGAGAACTCGACCACTCTCGGTCTCATCAGTACTTTGATAATCATTTATTGTTGTTTCATTACGATAAAGTTCAATTTTCGCCTACACCGAGGAACGCGCGAGGATTTCCCGCGGGTTTTGAACACGTGATACACTGGCGAAAAACAAAACAACAGAAGCTAAGAAAGGTATCAGTAATGTTAATGTATGATAAAACAACGAATTAAATCAACCTGATTTATATCTCACTTCATTTATCTGTACTTGCTATATACGCTAAGGAATGTATATTTGCTTTTTTCGTTGTGGAAGTGATTCACCAGCCGAATGACTGCTGGGTTTTTCTTATTCTGATTGTGTAGCAATAAGCATGGTCTTACCGTCTATCGAACCTCTTAACCTTTGACCAGGAACAAAAAACGTTTGCTGTGAATATTGAAGAAAAAAATAAATTAGCAGTTCAAAATAATCTTTTATACATACCCTGAAACAATTAAATATTTTTATCCTCATCTATTAATCCCCAAACAATCCAGTGTTCCCCACCACCCGCATAACAAAAACAAAAATGGCTGCCAGAAAAACCTCACCTGCTTATCGAACCTCTATTTTAGAAACTATACTGTAACATAATACTCATAGTCACGTTATTTCATCATGGGCACGCGACCTTTGCATAAGCTGAAGGAGTCAGAGCTGTCAAACATTTTTAATGTGGTACACTTTTCAATTCATGTTGATATTCTATAACGTTGTAAGATTTTTCTCATGTTTAGCATAGTTGAACGGAAAATAAACTGTATTGACCTGTTTATGACGTATATTTCGTTTTTAAAGCTACGAGGCGTTGTTTACAGACAAAGCAACGGTACTCATGATTTTGTAGCCGGGTAGAGATTATGGTGAAATAAGTTGATAGGCTTTACTGTGTGGCTTGGTAGCTCAGTCGGTAGAGTGTTGGCATGGTAAGCCAGAGGCCCTGGGTTCGAGTCCCAGTCGAGTCACAACTTTTTCACCATGTTATATTTGGCGCCCAACGTAAATAACCCATATATGGTGATTTATAGGAAGATTATAGGAAGATAATGTGTAATAATAAGAAACTCGTGGAGTGTTCTTTGAGTAAGAATTCGGGACGAATTCTTGTGTAGAGGGGGTGTGTGTAGCCGGGTAGAGATTATGGTGAAATAAGTTGATAGGCTTTACTGTGTGGCTTGGTAGCTCAGTCGGTAGAGTGTTGGTATGGTAAGCCAGAGGCCCTGGGTTCGAGTCCCAGTCGAGTCACAACTTTTTCACCATGTTACAATTTTATGACGTAGTGTGCACTTGTACATGCGTAAAAACACAAAAAAAATGAAAGGTTCGATAGAAGGTGAGCGTACGATACATCGCCTTGCAGGAATTCATGGCAAACCTCTGAACCGGTACATTTAATTACAGCATTGGTTGCCAACAAAAATGACTTTTTATTGTGGTTTTCATGCTCTAGCCATCCAAGAATGGGTTGGAGACATGGAAGTGTTGTCCTGTCATACATGGCTGGGTTACGTGAGCTGGCACATCTGTGGCAACTCCAAATTCGGTATATTATAAAGCAGAAAAAATGTGTATCCAGCTTCTTACATTTTTATCATGTCAAGCTTTTATCTGAGATCGTTTGACAGTAAAATAGCCCCTTTGTTTCACTAGATTGTTCAATGTCAAATTTTCAGATGTCGTCACCACTGACACCAAGGCGCAGAAGCAAGCGGGGGCGAACAGAAGAAGCTGGAAGTCCTACATCAGAATCGTCGGCTGCCACAACACGTGAGTCGTCTGAAAACCCTTTTCATCTAAAATATTGACTAGGTTGAGTTTGACTTGGAGTTTCCACCCCACAAATTCATTTGGTTCCCTGCTTTGTAGTTAATGTTTCAGAAATCAGATCCAGGATGATGTCATGAAATTTCTCTATATATAAATTGTAAATATTTTGTTTTGACTCGAGCAGGAATAAAGTAACATCGGGTAATTTAGACAGTCTGGCGATTTCGGCACATAGTTTGTTAGATTTCGGCACATAGTTTGTTATCCATTCATGTTTCATTATCAGGCGCTTAGGCAAGTTTTGAAGATTGGGGCTGCGAATTGGGTGGGTAAAGGTCTACGGGAGGGGTGTCCCCTCCCTTGCTGATTTTTTTTTTAATTTGTGTTTTCTTACATGCGATTTCCATGCTTTTTAAGACAATTTATGAACTGTTTATAGCTTTTGTTATTTTTACCAACAAAATGTCGTTCTGTTTGTCAATTTCCTGCATGGCTAGGAATCTAAATCTGGTATAACTGAACTATTGTTGAATCAAACAAACATAAGAAACGACGAGTATACATTTATAAAATGTAATAACAAAAACTCTGCATTTTTAATACAAAAACATCATGATAATTAATGCTTGTTATAGCAGTATGCATGTATTAACCCTTCGTCATATGCACACAGTTTAGATCTAGATGAGATACCGAGTTACTCGATGTCTCATTAGAATGCAAGTGTGTAGGAGCCCCTCAGGCACATGACAAGTGACTTGATGCCAATGTTCTAGCGACACCATATATCAGAAAACATTTAACCCTTTCCCTCATATAAAGCATGTTTTCACGTACTCGCTAACAGAGTAGACCTAGATCAGACGGCCCCTAGAGGAACCTTCTGATCTGTTTGCTAATTTAAATTTGATATATTTGTTTCTTTACTTTCTAAAATGGCTAAAAAGTTGCACCCTCCATATTTCATTGTAACTAATTTGTCCATGAATATTCAGTAGGTATTTAAATTTGTAATAAACACAGTACATGGAAAGGGTTTAAACAATTATCTAAGATTTCATCCACTCTTACATTGTCTAAAATTGTCTAAAGATGGTCAGGCTGCCTTCAACACCACAGACAAACTCGTTTGCAATTTCAGCAACATCAATATTATCTGTAGCATCCTTTTGAACATGTGTAACCATTGTGTGATTCAGCCGCTGCTGAGACATTGTTGAACGGAGGTAGGTCTTGACCCGTCTCAGAGTAGAAAATGATCTCTCACTTGTTGCATTTGTAGCTGGCATCACCAGAATCAGTTTCAGCAAGGTAATAATTTGATAAAATATGAATTGAGATGATGGTTTCATACTCTTAATAACTTCCAATACGTCAGAAACAGTCACTTTGCTTAAATCGTCGTATTTGCTTTGAAGAAATGTTCTCAATGACTCCAGCTATGTTGTCGGTGCAGTTTCGATTATGTCACCTTTATATAATTTCACAAATTTCAGCAAATCTTCAGCGGCAGTTTCATCACTAACAATGTTCTTCAGTAAGCAGTCCTGGAGATGACAGTACATTTGAAAGCCCGGTTGGTCAAACCTAGCTTTAACACCTGTTGTTGCTTGGTCGGTTGCTTCAAAATAATGTTGTCGGTAACGATCTTTTGGTGATGCTGGATATTCTGGAGTTGCGTTCCCCGTCTAAAATCGTTTGGGTGCTTTGCGTCGCCGAGGTAATGTGGGTACACTAACGTCCACATTGTCCAATTGCTTATCCACTGAAACCCAGAATCGATCAAACTCTTTGTCCAAACGTAGTTTATGCAATGTAGCAAGAGTGAGTTTGGCCAGATCTTGACCTTCTGATGCTGAGTTATCCTTTGTTGTAATGCCTTGATCAAATTGTCACTGTGTCGCAAGAGTTTGTATCCCAATGAAAAGCCAAACATAAAGAGTCAAAAGTCATCATCTGGCTCTTAACACCAACAATGCGCGCAGGAGATTCAGTGTCTTTCGTAGTTTCATACGCCACCTCCCATAACCTCTGTAGCACAGGATAGTTGTCAAGAATACTTTTCAAACTCTCTGCTCTGACTGTCCACCGGGTAGGGCACAGAAATCTAAATCCAGGTCCATCAAGACTGATCTGCTGTTTCAATTCCTCAAACGTAATATCCCGTTTTGGTGAATACTTGATTAACTTTGACAGCGCTCCAGATAAGCCGCGTATCTGCGTAAAGTACGCTAAACTTTTGACAGGTTACGTTAAAAAAATTAGAATTACACGTATCAAATACACAAAGATATTTTGAATACGCGACTTTTCTTATAACACCGAGTAATGAAAAGCAAACGTTTTCTTTACTTGTCTTCATTTATCATAAACGGACAGTATGCATTACGAGATCGCAACCTCCAATGTAATGATCTCCCCTAATCGCTTTGCACGGAGTTAATCCCTTGTCACTGTGATGAGTGACATCATCGGTCAGTGCGCGTTATGTTCTGTATAGTTAGACTGGTATAAAATCTTACTCTTGTCATTGCTGTTGCAGCGTATCGCGCTGCATAAAATAACCTATCTAGACAATCTATTTCGCACAATTTGGCTCTTCTTGTGATTATTGTAAGCCAGTCTTCCGTAACAATTTCTGTTTCCGCTTTCGTTTTCGTGATGCTGCGAGGTCGACAAAAACTGGTAAATGCCAGTGTTCAAAGAAATACTTTACTAGGCTACATGTAATCGCTCTCTCGTGGATGATTTGCTTAAAGACATCCTGTTATATAACCTTGATAACTTTGGAGTTATTGCCCCTGTTATGATTACTTAAAATTAGAGAAACTTTGTGTCATGCATATCTTTAAAACCACTAGGACTAGAGTCACCAAACTTCACAGGAATATTCGCCAGCATGAGTTGTTGTGTACCTGGGTTTTTATGCCCCCCAGATAAGATCTGGGGGGCATATTGTTTTTGCCCTGTCTGTCTGTCTGTCTGTTTGTCTGTTTGTCTGTTTGTTTGTCAGCAACTTTAACATTGGTCATAACTTTTGATCCAGTACAGATAGAGACTTGATATTTGGTATGCATATGTATCTCATGAAGCCGCACATTTTGAGGGGTGACATGTCAAGGTCAAGGTCATCCTTCAAGGTCAGAGGTCAAATATATGGGTCAAATTATCGACTTTAACATTGGCCATAACTTTTGGACCAGTAGAGGTAGAGACTTGATATTTGGCATGTTTGTGTATCTCATGAAGCTGCACATTTTGAGGGGTGACATGTCAAGGTCAAGGTCATCTTTAGGGTCAAAGGTCAAATTGTCTGTTTTTTGTCTGTAACTTTAACGCAACTATAACATTGGTTATAACTTTTGAGTCAGTACAGATAGAGACTAGATATTTGGCATGCATATGTATCTCATGAAGCCGCGCATTTTGAGGGGTGACATGTCAAGGTCAAGGTCATCCTTCAAGGTCAGAGGTCAAATATATTGGTCAAATCACCGACTTTAACATTGGCCATAACTTTATGACCAGTAGAGATAGAGACTTGATATTTGGCATGTTTGTGTATCTCATAAACCTGCACATTTTGAGGGGTGAAATGTCAAGGTCAAGGTCATACGTCAGGGTCAAAGGTCAAATTGTCTGTTTCTTTGTCTGTAACTTTAACATTGGTCATAACTTTTGAGCCAGTACAGCTAGTGACTTGATATTTGGCACGCATATGTATCTCATTAAGCCGCACATTTTGAGGGGTGACATGTCAAGGTCATCTTTAAAGGTCAGAGGTCAAACACATGGGTCAAATCACCGACTTTAACATTGGTCATAACTTTTGAACCACTACAGATAGAGACTTGACATATGGCATGATTGTGTATCTCATGAAGCTGCACAGTGTGAGGGGTGAAATGTCAAGGTCATTCTTCAGGGTCAAAGGTCACCAACTTCAAATTGGCCCTAACTTTTGAACCAATAGAGATAAAGTCTTAATATTTGGTATGCATGTGTATCTCATGAAGCTGCACATTTTAGGGGGTGACATTTCAAGGTCAAGGTCATCTTTCAGGGTCAAAGGTCACCGACTTTAACATTGGCCATAACTTTTGAACTAGTAGAGATACAGACTTGATAGTTGGTATACATGTGTTTCTCATTTTGCTGCACAGTTTGAGGGGTACCATGTCAAGGTCATATCCTTCATGGTCAAAGGTCACAAACTTTAACATTGGCCATAACTTTTGAACCAGTAGAGATACAGACTTGATATGTGGTATGCATGTGCGCCCCATGAAGCTGCACAGTTTGAGGGGTGACATGTCAAGATCAAGGTCATCCTTTAGGGTCAAATATCATATCCAGGGGGCATAGTGTTTCACAAACACATCTTGTTTTTTAATTGTCTCCCCCTGATAATTCTTGAGTTACTGTCCCTGATATGTTAACTTAAAATTAGAGAAACTTTGTGCTGCACGCATCTCTGAAACCAGTAGGGCTAGAGTCACCAAACTTCACAGGAATGTTCACCAGCACGAGTTGTTGTGCATCTGGGTTTTTTAATTGTCTCCCCCTGATAACTTTGGAGTTACTGCCCCTTATGACTTAAATAAGAGAAACTTTACTTTGTGTCACATGTATCTCTGAAACCACTAGTACCTAGAGTCACCAAACTTCACAAGAATGTTGACTAGCATGTGTTTTTGTGTACCTGGGGCTTTTGAATTGTCTCCCCCTGACAATGTTGGAGTTAATGCCCCTGATGACTTAAACATTAGACCCTGATAAGTTTGGAGTTACAGACATTACACTTGTGTATTGGAAAGAGGATGGGAGGGGGAGACATCTGTTTTTGTGACAAAAACAAACATCTAGTTTCTGTTTATTTTTGGCCTATTTATTTACATTTTTGTAAACTACAGTGAAAGAATTTAGCTTTTAAGATTTTAGTGTTGATACAATATTTGGTATTCAAATTTGCAGTTCAACTTCGGGCTGCCCTGCTTTCCTACACCATGACCACCAGTAAATATGAGGATTCAATTAAAACAATAACATGTTGTGTTCTTGTGAAGCAGTTAAACAACCATTATTGTCCTAGCATCACTGATTTGAATTCCAGTTTGCTTAGAAACACAATGAAACTCACGTCAGTTTAGAGAACTTGCTATGAAAACTTCCAAAACTAAATCCACATGCTAAATCCCTCAAAAATAACGTGTCAACTCGTACAAAACTGAACAAAATAGTAAAAACCGGTAGTAAATTCACTTATTACTATAAAATCTCAACTCACCAAATGAAAACGGAAGCCATTCTGAAAATGAAACAGGAAGCCTAAATTCGGACCGTAACAATTTCGACCCAAATCGACACTTCCTTCTGCCATATTGTTAGTTTCGTACACAAAGGGGCGAATTACAGAAATATTAATGCATCGTTTGGGAGCAATTTAGGAGCTTTTTATCTTTAACATTGCATTGTTAAACTATCGAAATACGTTTTACTATCGGCAATAGTATTGGTTTCTAATTTTTGGATCGATGCATTGACATCGAGACAGCCGCTATCGGGATAGGTCAATAAGTCAATCCATCGTTACACCCCTACCCCTTAGTATTTGTTACTCCATGGTTTTATTTAAAATTGAAACAGTTTGGATAGAATAGAGGATGAGTATTCTTATATTTAGAGTAAATACAGTACTCTTGCACAATGACGTTATTATGTTTACAGCCAGACGTAGTGCAAGGAAGGGTAAAGGTTCCAAAACTGATGAAGATGTTACCACTTCACCACCATCCCAGCGCCGTCGTGTTGATTCTCCAGCTGGTGACCTTGCTCCATTGCCTTCCTCGCCAGCAGCCCCTGCAGATCAGGGGGAGTCTTCCTTGTTCTCGAGTCCTCCACAATCAAGAGCAGGAGGTAAGACTTGTAAAGAGTCGTAAGAGCTGTAGATTTAACCCTTTACTCCGTAAATACGCTATTCTACGCCTTTGCAAACAGAGTAGCCTGAGTAGACCCAGATCAGACGGCTCCTATAGGATTAGGGTCTTCTTTGTGTGCTTATAAAATAATATAGATATGATTCTACAGTTTGAATGTCCAAATGCAAAAAAAAGACAACAGGTCCTCCGCTTTGCAAACTTAGCTGAGAAATACAGACCCATTTTTGATCTCTCGGTCAAGTATCGCAGTTTCTTCTGTTTGTTTACCCAAAACACAACCAAAACACCAGTTTTTAGTTCTACTAACTATTTTACTAACAGTTTTTAGTTCTACTAACTATTTTATTTGCCTTTAGGGCTCATGCAGCTGGATATGTTGGCATTTATATTTCACCATATAATTGAAGCTTTCAAATCTCAGCACTGAACCACGATACTCGAGCTATGACCAATGTAAGCAAGAAATCACTCTGTTGTGAGCAGGCTGAGGGCAAGTAAACTTGCCTATATGAAACGTGATCACTAGCACCTTATAATGCAAGGCTGAGGGCAAGTAATGCTTGCCTATGTGAGTCATGTCCACTGGCACCTGTGAGCAGAGTATTTCTAACAGAAGTGTGAATCCCGCATCCTATTCGGGCAAGAAATGCTTGCCTAGGAGGGGATTGGTGACTTCATTGTTCCCTTGATCACAGCACGAGCATCCTAGAACACTGCTAGGCGATAGACGACACTATCCCATGCTTGGGGGGAAAAGTAAATGGTAAATATACCATTGACAAAAATGCCAAATTTATGCAGATATGTAAACAGCTGCATAAACCCCAACAGTTTGTGTGCAAAACATGTGGGTTGTTTACACCATATTATCTGAAGAATTCCCCTTTTGCAGACGCTGTAAATCATGCGTGAAAAATTTGATTTGAGCTGGTTCCCGATTTGTGCCCTACTGAATATGAATATGTGACATTGTTTACAAGTTTAGCCATGGGGCTTTGGATTTCTTATTGTGGCACATTTGTTGCTGAAACCGGGAACTGGCACTTAGGAATATGCAACAAAGATATTAAAGAACAACAAGCAAGGCCCTTAATTGGATTTGGCTTGATATTATCTCAGGCAATTTTGATCAGATCGGACTGTTGGTCCATGGTAAGAAACAGACTTAACTTTAAGATTTGTGATACGGTCAAGTCTATATTCTTTTGAAGAAAACTATTTCAAATAATGCAAATTATACTGTTCGGTGGAGTTTAAGCTACATTGTTGATTAAACTTGGCAATAGCTAAATTCAGATGCATATTATACTGCAGATCTATGTGTTTGTCTTGAACAGGCAGTGTTACTGAACAAAGGTGCCCCGACGTATGCTGGGGGAGCATCCCCCCCCCCCCCCCCACCCACACACACACACACACACACACACACACACACACACCTCCACCAGCCCCCACCACCCCACCCCCTTCCAATTTTATGATCTAGTATGCAAAACTAACCTAAAAATGACTGTGTATCCCAAACCACTCAGACAAACAAGACAACCACGACCCAGAAAGGGTCTATATATGTATTGAAAGGTAGCTAACTAGGTCAAGTCAGCTTAAAGGTTGACCTATTTTCGAGACTCCACATTTAAAGAGCTCCTTGGGTACAGCTGATGGAGTGAACAGAAACAATTCTGAGGCTTTCGTTTATCTGACGAAAAATAAGTATGCATTAACTAAATGATAATCTATGATATTAATCATGTAAGATTTTTAAATAGAAACTAGTTTTCTTGCTTCCCTTTCAAACCTTCATAACTGCCACGCATGCAAACTTTAAATGTCATTAGTTTTCGCAAATGTCAGTTTTCACAAATTTCGATATAATGCTGTCATATTATTATATACAAGCGATGAGGGAGCAAATGTCCGTCATTTAAACATATTACCATGGGGGACTAATGTCCGATATAAAAACCAAGGGGGCGAATGTCTGAGATTGGAGGGCAAAAGTCCAGTGGGCTAATGTCCTTTTACCAGCTGGACCGGTTGGGATTTGAAGATTTCTAGAGCCCTGCAGAGGTCTGTAGGCACCTGATCTGATAGTGTCTTCTGTTAGCCCTGCAGAGTTATGTAGGCACCTCTGATCAGATAGTGTCTTTTGCCAGCTATCAATATAGAGCCTATCATTGTATCTTGTGAAATTCAGCTGAATACAAATTCAAGTGTTCTATGCTCTACCCATTCTTTCAGTCATGTTGTCTGCTTCAGAATTGTTGTCTGCTTGTTTAAGTTTGTTCACACTGTTTTTATACGCCCACTTAATAAAGGTGGTGGTATATTGGCGTGGTCCTGTCTGTCCTTTCGTTCGTTCGTCCGTCAACAGTTTGTTTGTCAGCTGTTTTCTCGGAAAACTATTTGACAGATATTAATGAAACTTCACATAAATGTTTAATGCATCAAGATCTGAAGCTGAGTTGATTCTGAGGTTCATTCGATTTTTCGTTTCAGATTTATGGCCCTTGTCCTGAAAAAATAATGCAAATACATGCAAATAGTTTGTCCCCTGTTTTCTGGGAAAACTATTTGACAGATATTAATGAAGCTTCACACAAATGTTTAATGCATCAAGATCTGAAGCTGAGTTGATTCTGAGGATCATTTGATTTTTCGTTTCAGAGTTATGGCCCTTATCTTTAAAAAAAATAATAGTGCAAATAGTTTGTCCGCTGATTTCTGGGAAAACTATTTGAGAGATATTAATAAAACTTCACACAAATGTTTAATGCATCAAGATCTGAAGCTGAGTCAATTCTGAGGTTCATTTGATCTGTCGTTTCGGAGTTATGGCCCTTTTATTAAAAAAATGATGCAAATATATGCATATAGTTTGTCCGCTGTTTTCTGGGAAAGCTGTTTGACAGATATTAATGAAACTTCACACACATGTTTAATGCATCAAGACCTGAAGCTTAGTCAATTATGAGGTTCATTTGATTTGTCGTTTTGGAGTTATGGCCCTTGTCCTTAAAAAATAATGCAAATAGTTTGTTGTTTTCTGGGAAAACTATTAAAATGATATAAATGAAACTTAATACAAAATGTTTTAAGCAACAAAATCTGAAGCTGTGTTTATTTTGAGGTTCATTCAGTTTGTCTTTACAGAGTTATGGAAGTTGCACTTTACAAAAATCTGCAAATATGAGGATTAGCTGTAACTTTTTAGCTCACCTGAGCCAAAGGCTCAGGTGAGCTATTGTGACCGCGATCCGTCCGGCGTCCGGCCACATTTTCAAACGACATCTCCTCTGAAACTACTGACCCAATTTTAACCAAATTTTGTCAGAAGCATCAGTGGTTAGGTGGAACGAAATATTGTTCACATTATGACCCCCGGGCCAAAAATGGCCCCGCCCTAGGGCTTATCAGTTTGTCATAGGAAAATCTTTTAAAATCTTCTGATGAAACTGTAAGGCCTAGACTTTTGATATTTGGCATGTAGCATGATCTTATGGTCCTCTACAAAAATTGCTCAAATTATGACTCCCGGGCCAAAAATGGCCCCGCCCAAGGGCTTATCAGTTTTTCATAGGAAAATCTTTAAAAATCTTCTTCTCTGAAACTGTAAGGCCTAGACCTTTGATATTTGGTATGTAGTATGATCTAATGATCCTCTACAATAATTGTTCAAATTATGACCCCCGGGTCAAAAATGGCCCGCCCAATACCTTTGATATTTGATATGTAGCATGATCTAATGGGCCTTTACAAAAATTGTTCTAATTATGACCCCCGTAGTGGAAGGTGGAATATTGTGGCCATTTCTGAAACTATAGAAAAAATATCTATCTAGTTCCATTAGCAAACAGCAGACCCTGATCAGATGGCTCCTATAGGAGCTGTCTGAACTGGATCTACTCTGTTTACCGATGCATGAAAAGATGTTTATATGAGGGGAAGGGTTAAAGAAGTAAAGGGTGAGCAACCACCTGATCTTGTTTATCTACATTGATTTGTCTCGATGTCAGAGAGTAAAATGTAATACTTCAGGTAGATAAAGACCTTTAGTGATAGTTCTAGTTGGTCATGGCAGAAACTGTAAAATCGGATATACTTCCATAAGCAAACAGAATAAACCCAGATTTAAGAGCCATTTGATCTGGGTCTACTCCGTTTTCGAAGGCATTACAATGTGTATCAGTACTCGGTTAAGTTGTTTGTGGACACTTAAGTATTGCTTTTATTTGAAACTCTCTTAGTTGATGTTTATGGTTTACATTATATCTAGCTCCTACCAGTGAGATTGACTTGAGTTCCCCACTGAACTATGGCACACCAAGCTCCCGTGGTGGACCAAGGACGCCAGGTGTTGGTGAGACCCCAATCAGACACCGGCCAGACATACACAGTGACAGAAGGATGAGAACTGTTACTATTGGTGGATCTGAACCAAGTGTAAGATATTGCATGTAGTGGTGTGGGAGACATATTGATTTACTCATTTCTGTCCGTCTGTCACAAAATCTTGTATATTCTCAAAAAAATTTAAAAGTTCTCATCCAATCTTCCCCAAACATTATAAAAATGTTTATGGCTATAATATCTAGGCCAAGTTCGATATCCAGCAAGATTGTTTCAGGAACTTTAGAGTTCTGGCCCTTGATTTATCCAAATTTGGTCTTTATAGCCTTGCCCGCTCTCCAAGTAAAAAATGTCTCATCCAATCTTCACCAAACCTTATAAAAATGTTTATGGCTATAATACCTAGGCCAAGTTCAATATCCAGCAAGATTGTTTCAGGAACTTCACAGTTATGACTCTTGATTTATCCAAATTTGGCCTTTTTAGCCTTGTCCGTTCTCAAAGTCAAAAACGTCTCATCCAATCTTCACCAAACCTTATAAAAATGTTTATGGCTATAATTTCTAGGCCAAGTTCAATAACCAGTAAGATTGAACTAGGCACTTTTAGAGTTATGGCCCTTGAATAATACAAATTTGGCAGCTTTAGCCTTGTCTATTCTCCAAGTCATAAAGTTCTCACCTAATTATCACCTAACCTTATGAAAATGTTTGTTTACAATATCTAGGCCAGGTTGAATAACTAGCAATTTTGGAACAGGTACTTCAGAGTTACGGCCCTTGAATTGTTTAGCTTTGTCTGCTCTCAAAATAAAAAGTCTTTATCCAGTCTCCAACAAACTTCATAAAAATGCATCCAATCATTTTTGAGACAGCAGCAGATAGGAGACATGTTTTTCTTAAAAACAAGCTCTAGTTACACGTATACATGCAGTGAAAATAATGCTTACAACCCATTTTCTGACGGTATATATTTGTTCAGCTAAATATTGCTATCCGAATACTGCTAAGTTCTTTATTTAGGATCCTCCTTTTTCGAAACGGAATTTTGTACAGAAATCGGTAGACATCTTTGGCCAAGTTCTGAATGACTCAGATTCTATTTCGGAAACAACGCTTTGAATAGTAATTGGGTACAATGACTGACAGTGGTTGTTTACCTACATATACATCGAATGATTATTTCTGGTCTGTAAATTTAAACCTTACGACAGATTCCGGTTAATGGCAAACGCTGTTCCGCTGGTTTCCGTAGCAATCCATTTTCTAATTTTTCGACACGAACAACTTACTGTTCTGTGTTAAGGTACATAGATTCAGATTCTGAAGTCAGATTGAAATGCAAAATTTGCGGACATTAGCGCAGCATACATCTTCAATTTTTGAAAAAACAGGATGAATTACGGAATTGCGCGGTCTGTCCGTCCGTTTGTCTGTAACATCTGTAACTCTAAAAAGTTCTGCTTGGTGGATCCTTCTCATATTTATGTCTCCACAATGTTTATCTGAACATGCTACAGTAGCATGTCCAGTCACAGTACGTATAACCAAGGTCAAGTTCGCACAATTGGACTAAGAACTTGCGTTTAGCAAATATGTTAAATGTCTGTCTGTCTGTAAAATCTCCAACTCAAGTACTGCTTGGTGGATCCTTCTTGTATTTCACTGCAATGTTTATCTAGACATGCTACAGTAGCATGGGTGTGTTCGGTACCTATATCCATGGCCAAGGTAGCACAATTATTGGACTTTGCATTTGCGTTATAAAGCAAATACAGTCTAATTGCGATAACTCGGATGCTTGCCGGACCG
This sequence comes from Azorinus chamasolen, assembly GCA_963576725.1. Lineage (NCBI taxonomy): Eukaryota > Metazoa > Mollusca > Bivalvia > Cardiida > Solecurtidae > Azorinus > Azorinus chamasolen. The sequence continues at coordinate 49,008,125 of OY755238.1, read as the reverse complement.
CATATAAAATCCGATTTATCGCATGTTCCGAGTTATTGTATTTTCACCTCACAGGTCGGCCATGACTTGTATGTCGTAATTTTCGATGTATCATAAAAATTTAAAAAAAATACTCAATGTACAGTGTTAAGGGTACAACTGCATGAAGTAGTACTAGTCAAACCTTACCTGCACCTATCTTGAAACAAAATACGACATTAAACTCCTTTTCATTTCAGATTCTTAACACTTACGATGCTGACACACACAAAAACAAAAATCATCTGCTCATATATTTTGAAATATTGTCCAAATTTCCCACAACCCTGGTGAATGATTGTTAAAAACTATGTGCTGAATAATAGTCGCCCTTGGATGATAGGGGTTAAAATAAAACGAGTGATTTCTGATGGTTGTTAACACCCTCACTGACCTCGAGTAACATCCTGTAACTCTTTGCCTGTTATGAAAATTTGCATATGTGAAGAATCCCGTCTGCTTCTAATGCCTTTATTAAAACTTCACAAATTCACTTTTATTTATTGTAAAAATGTTGACTGAGCGTCAAATATCTTGGATCTGGATCAGACACCGAGTTACTCGGTCTCTCATCTGGATTTAATATGTTTGCATACATGCCATGACGCTTGCGGACCAGCAGATTAAGGGTTGAAAGTGTCATTTAGCCATTGTGAAATAAACACAACACAAATGAAACAAAATCAAACATAGGGCAGGCTACACGTTTATAATTGTGAATGTGATGCTGGAAGTGAATTACACACACGCTCACGCATGTCCACGGAATTGAGGAATATACAACACAAAAAGTCAGTAGAATATTGGTGCAGTTCATTCTTTTTTCTTTCTTTCTTAATTTAGTAAAAAAAAGTCTCCTCTTACTTTTGTCGTAATTCAGATCGGTCAAATATTTCTTACACCTAGTTTCACATTAGGAAACTCGTAAGGATGAGTGCATGAATTAAAATTGAACAGTGCACACACTTTGCTGGTTTTCTCGGCAAAATTTCGAACCTGAAAATGGACAGCTTATTGCTGACTATCTGTGTCACATTGTGTAACCACTGATAAAGGTGAGAAATTAACAATAGAGCAGGAACGCTGTAGCATGAAGGTGTGAAAAATACGACGTGCGACAATCTTAAGCACTGCCAATCTCACCGATCCGAGTCAATCCGACATAAACAATGGGATTAATGAAGGTAGGGGCCTGTCTACACATCCGAATTTTTGAATTTTCCGAGTTTTTCATTTCCTTATAATTGCATCATTTTTATATAGAAAACAATAGGCAGTGTACTGGGACTCTGCAATACGTACGAGTTATCCCGTCTTTACGAGAAAACGAGATCCGAATTAATGCAATTAGACTGTACAATATCCTCAATTTATGTGGAACACATTTTTAGCTCGACTATTTGAAGAATATCCTACTCTCCCCGGTGTACGCGTCACACCTTGGTTAAGGTTTTTGTTAACGTCCACGGTTTGCCTGTAACCTTTGGAATAAAGCTTTGAAACTTGAAACACTTGTTTACTACCACAAGCTTCATCTGTAGGCAAGGGTACATAACTCTGTCAATCATTTTGACAGATTTATGGCCCTTTTTAGCTCACCAGAGCACAAAGTGCTCAAGGTGAACTTTTGTGATCGCCTGATGTCCAGCGGTGTGCGTCGTCCGTCATCCCGCGTCAACAATTTGAACCTTTAAAAATCTTCTCTGAATCTACAGGGTTCTCAGCTTTCATCTTTGGCACATAGTATCATCTGTAGGTCCTCTACAAAAGTTATATAAATCATACCCCTGGGGTTAAAATCATCCTTCAAGGTCAGAGGTCAAATAAAAAAAATTATATGAGTCAAATCACTGACATTAACATTGGCCATAACTTTTGGACCAGTAGAGTTAGAGACTTGATATTTGGCATGCTTGTGTATCTCATGAAGCTGCACATTTTGAGGGGTGACATGTCAAGGTCAATGTCATTCTTCAGGGTCAAAGGTCAAATTTGTCTGTTTGTAACTTGAACATTGGTCATAACTTTTGAGCCAGTACAGATAGAGACTTGGTATTTGGCATGCATATGTATCTCATAAAGCCGCACATTTTATGGGGTGACATGTCAAGATCATCCTTAAAGGTCAGAGGTCAAACATATGGGTCAGATCACTGACTTTAACATTGGCCATAAATTTTGAACCAGTAGAGATAGAGACTGGATATGTGGCATGATTGTGTATCTCATGAAGCTGCACAGTTTGAGGGGTGACATGTCGAGGTCATACTTCAGGGTCAAAGGTCACCAAATTCAAATTGGCCATAACTTTTGAACCAATAGAGATAGAGTCTTGATATTTGGTATGCATGTGTATCTCATAAAGCTGCATATTTTGAGGGGCAACATGTCAAGGTAAATGTCATCTTTTAGGGTCAAAGGTCATCGACTTTAAAATTGGCCATAACTTTTGAACCTGTAGATACAGACTTGACATTTGGTATGCATGTGTATCTCATGAAGCTGCACAGTTTGGGGGTGACAGGTCAAGGTCATCTTTCAGGGTCAAAGGTCACCGACTTTAACATTGGCCATAACTTTTGAACCAGTAGAGATACAGACTTGACATTTGGTATACATGTGTATCTCATAAAGCTGTACAGGTTTGAGGTGACATGTCAAGGTCATCTTTCAGGGTCAAAGGTCACCGACTTTAACATTGGCAATATTTTTTGAACCAGTAGAGATACAGACTTGATAGTTGGTATACATGTGTTTCTCTTTTGGCTGCACATTTTGAGGGGTGACATGTCACGGTCATGGTCATCTTTGAAGGTCAAAGGTCACCAACATTACCATTGGCCATAACGTTTGAACCAGTAGATATACAGTCTTGATTCTGGTATGCATGTGTATCTCATGAAGCCGCACAGTTTGAGGGGTGACATGTCAAGGTCATCCTTCATGGTCAAAGGTCACCAACTTTAACATTGGCCATAACTTTTTTTTAACCAGTAGAGATACAGACTTGATATTTGGTATGCATGTGTACCCCATGAAGGTTCACAGTTTGAGGGGTGACATGTCAAGATCAAGGTCATCCTTCAGGGTCAAATATCATATCGAGGGGGCATAGTGTTTCACAAACACATCTTGTTAACTTGGGTTTTTCTTATTAAAGATTTCAAAGAGATCCTAAAACATTTTGAATACTATTAAAGATATTTTACTGACACTTCGATTACATGCTTCTAGTATCATTGGACACAATTTTAGGCCACTATCAAGCATTTTTACACTAACAATTCTGAGAATAGTCGAGCACGCTGTCCTTTGACAGCTCTTGTTGTAAGTCCACTTATTTACGTAACCCTTTGAGATAAACCTTTGAAACTTGAAGCACTTGTTCACCATCACAAGTTTCACCTGTAGGCAAGGTACATAACTCTGTCAAGCATTTTGATAGAATTATGACCTTTTTTCATGTAGAATTTATTGGTAAAACCCTAAAGTCCACTTATGTAATAACTCTTTGAGATAAAGCTTTGAAACTTGGAACACTTTTTCACCATCACAATCGTTATCTGTAGGCAAGAGTAAATAACCCTGTCAAGCATTTAGACAGAATTATCACCCTTTTTAATGTAGAATTAAACAATTTTAATTTTACACCAACAATACTGAGAATAGTCGAGCGTGCTGTCCTGTGACAGCTCTTGTTAATGTGGAATGTTTGGTTAAGTTTAAAGTCCATCTATTTACATGGCCATTTGAGATAAACTTGAAACACTTGTCTACCATCTCAAGCTTCATCTGTTTTTAGCTCACCAGAGCACAAAGTGCTCAGGGTGAGCTTTTGTGATCGCCTGATGTCCGGCGTGCGTCGTGCGTAGTGCGTCGTCCGTCGTTCGTCGTCAACAATTTGAACCTTTAAAAATCTTCTCCTCTGAATCTACAGGGTTCTCAGCTTTCATCTTTGGCACATAGCATCATCCTTAGATCCTCTACAAAAGTTATATAAATTATGCCCCTGGGGTCAAAATTGGCCCCGCCCCAGGGGTGGGAAGTTTTCAATAGAAACATATAGTAAAACTTTGAAAATCTTCTCCTCTGAAACTGGAAGGCACTCAGCTTTCATATTTGGCACAGAGCATCATGTTCAGGTCCTCTACAAAAGTTATATAAATTATGGCCCTGGGGTCAAAATTGGCCCCGCCCCAGGGGTGGGCAGTTTTCAGTAGAAACAAATAGTGAAAATTTTGAAAATCTTCTTCTCTGAAACTGGAAGGTTCTCAGCTTTCATATTTGGCATATAGCATCATGCTCAGGTCCTCTACAAAAGTTATATGAATTATGGCCCTGGGGTTAAAATTGGCCCCGCCCCAGGGGTGGGCAGTTTTCAGTAGAAGCAAATAGTGAAAACTTTGAAAATCTTCTCCTCTGAAACTGGAAGGCTCTTAGCTTTCATATTTGGCACAGAGCATCATGCCCAGGTCCTCTACAAAAGTTATATAAATTATGGCCCTGGGGTCAAAATTGGTCACGCCCCAGGGGTGGGCAGTTTGTAATAGAAAACAATAGTGAAATCTTTGAAAATCTTCTTCTCTGAAACTGGAAGGCTCTCAGCTTTCATATTTGGCACAGACCATCATGTTCAGTTCCTCTACAAAAGTTATATAAGTAATGGCCCTGGGGTCAAAATTGGCCCGCCCCAGGGGTGGGCAGTTTTCAATAGAAACAAATAGTGAAAACTTTGAAAATCTTCTTCTCTGAAACTGGAAGGCTCTTAGCTTTCATATTTGGCATATAGCATAATGTTCAGGTCCTCTACAAAAGTCATATAAATTATGGCCCTGGGGTTAAAATTGGCCCCGCCCCAGGGGTGGGCAGTTTTCAGTAGAAGCAAGTAGTGAAATCTTTGAAAATCTTCTCCTCTGAAACTGGAAGGCTCTCAGCTTTCATATTTGGCACATAAATTATGGCCCTGGGGTCAAAATTGACCCCGCCCCAGGGGTGGGCAGTTTTCAATAGAAACAAATAGTGAAATCTTTGAAAATCTTCTTCTCTGAAACTGGAAGGCTCTCAGCTTTCATATTTGGCACATAGCATCATGTTCAGGTCCTCTACAAAAGTTATATAAATTATGACCCCAGGGTCAAAATTGGCCCCGCCCCAGATTGGGCAGTTTTCAATAGAAACAAATAGTGAAATCTTTGAAAATCTTCTTCTCTGAAACTGGAAGGCTCTCAGCTTTCATATTTGGCACAGAGCATCATGTTCAGGTCCTCTACAAAAGTTATATAAATTATGGCCCCAGGGTCAGAATTGGCCCCGCCCCAGGGGTGGGCAGTTTTCAATAGAAACAAATAGTGAAGTCTTTGAAAATCTTCTTGTCTGAAACTGGAAGGCTCACAGCTTTCATATTTGGCATAGAGCATTATGTTCAGGTCCTCTACAAAAGTTATATAAATTATGGCCCTGGGGTCAAAATTGGTCCCCCAGAGGTGGGCAGTTTTCAATAGAAATAAATAGTGAAATCTTTGAAAATCTTCTTCTCTGAAACTGGAAGGCTCTCAGCTTTGGTATTTGGCACAGAGCATCATGTTCAGGTTCTCTTCAAAACTTGTATAAATAATGGCCCCGGGGTCAAAATTGGACCAGCCCCAGGGGTGGGCAGTTTTCAATAGAAACAAATAGTGAAATCTTTGAATATCTTCTTCTCTGAAACTGAGAGGTTCTCAGCTTTCATATTTGGCACATAGCATCATGTTCAGGTCCTCTACAAAAGTTATATAAATTGTGCCTCTTGGGTCAAAATTAGCCCAGCCCCAGGGCAGGCTAGTTTTCTATAGAAACATATAGTTAAAACTTTGAAAATCTTCTCCTCTGATTGTCTGGTGAGCGCTTCAGGGCCATTCCGGCCCTCTTGTTTAAAAAAAAAAAGATGTATTATGGAATGCAACTGTCTGTCTGTCTGTAACATCTCAATTTCTGGTTGGAGGATCATCCTCAAATTGCACCACAATGTTTATCTGGACCTGCCACAGTAGCATGGGTGTGTCCCAGTTGTATGTATATGTCAAAGTCACACAATTGGACTTAGAATTTGCGTTTAGAATATTTTAACCTCGTTCTGTTGAACAAGGCCTCAATGGGTGTATATTATGCCCACTCGCACTCTTGTTAGCCAAAGGCTCAGGATGAGCTATTGTGACCGTCTGGCCACATTTTCAATCGACATCCAGGGTTACAGATAAGGTTTTGTGTTTTATGTTATAACTGAGAGTTGTGTATTTCACAGAAAGACCATTTTTAGTCTGTATTCTAAGTCCATTTACTGATACTCGACACCCGAATGTTCGATGTAGCCCATCATTTTCAACACCTCATGTTTTGTGCAGGAGTAATGTGTTTTAAGCCAGAGATACTTTGAAACATTTCTTGACAGTATTTTGGCCAACTTTAGTTGCACCTTCTCTACTAGTGGCTTACAGATTTGCGACAAAAGATCGACAATTATACCACTGACAACCTCTTTTGAGGTGTTACACACCTTGTTCACAAGCTCACCAATGATGCATTTTACAAATTATTTCTGGTTCGCCAAGGGAAAAACTAATATAATTGAAGAAAGTTTTTCCGTTCTCTTTTTCCGTCCTTGTGATGCCATGTTTACGCATATAGCAGACGATTTGACTGGTTTACTATTTGGAACAGACCTAATGAAAAGGACGCTGCATAACATCCTATATAATATACCGAGATTTGTGACTGGACCCGTAAAATTAGCTGTATTTATGAAATTAATAACCAGTCTTAACCGGTGTTGCAGTAAAACAAGTCTGGTGTCACAGTAAACAATACAGTCAAACCTGTTTTTATACGCCCGAAGGGACGTATTATGGTATGGCGCATGTCGTCCGTCTGTCCGTCCGTCTGTCCGTCCGTCCGTTAGCAATTTCTTGTGCAACTAACTCCTCCTTTATTTTTCAACATAATTTCTTCAAACTTTCAGGAATGATAGATACTGATGTGTAGTTGTGCATATCAGTGAGATAACTCTCATATCATTTTTCATTCTGGAGTTATTGCCCTTTGATAGTTTCTGGTAGCAATTTCTTGTGCAACTAACTCCTCCTTTATTTTTCAACATAATTTCTTCAAACTTTCAGGAATGATAGATACTGATGTATAGTTGTGCATATCAGTGAGATAACTCTCATATCATTTTTCATTCTGGAGTTATTGCCCTTCGATAGTTTCGGGTAGCAATTTCTTGTGCAACTAACTCCTCCTTTATTTTTCAACATAATTTCTTCAAACTTTCAGGAATGATAGATACTGATGTGTAGTTGTGCATATCAGTGAGATAACTCTCATATCATTTTTCATTCTGGAGTTATTGCCCTTTGATAGTTTCGGGTAGCAATTTCTTGTGCAACTAACTCCTCCTTTATTTTTCAACATAATTTCTTCAAACTTTCAGGAATGATAGATACTGATGTGTAGTTGTGCATATCAGTGAGATAACTCTCATATCATTTTTCATTCTGGAGTTATTGCCCTTTGATAGTTTCGGGTAGCAATTTCTTGTGCAACTAACTCCTCCTTTATTTTTCAACATAATTTCTTCAAACTTTCAGGAATGATAGATACTGATGTGTAGTTGTGCATATCAGTGAGATAACTCTCATATCATTTTTCATTCTGGAGTTATTGCCCTTTGATAGTTTCTGGTAGCAATTTCTTGTGCAACTAACTCCTCCTTTATTTTTCAACATAATTTCTTCAAACTTTCAGGAATGATAGATATTGATGTGTAGTTGTGCATATCAGTGAGATAACTCTCATATCATTTTTCATTCTGGAGTTATTGCCCTTTGATAGTTTCTGGTAGCAATTTCTTGTGCAACTAACTCCTCCTTTATTTTTCAACATAATTTTATAGAACAGCCTTCGGGCGTATATTGCCCCGTCTTGCGGTGCTCTTGTTAGAGACATAGTTTGGGAGAAAGCCAAAAGTGTCGTATCTCACAGGGTGTCTTTGAATTCAGGTTGAAAATTTCATGGGCCAAGGTTCCATGTCGTATTGATCAACATTCTTCGCGAAAACTGAAGACATTTCAAATTTATATCTAGGTATTACTTTTTATACGCCCACCTAATAAAGGTGGTCGTATATTGTCGTGGCCCTGTCGTTCGTTCGTTCGTCCGTCCGTCAACATTTTGTTTGTCCGCTGTTTTCTGGGAAAACTATTTGACAGATATTAATAAAACTTAACACAATTGTTAAATGCATCAAGATCTGAAGCTGAGTTGATTCTGAGGTCCATTTGATTTTTCATTTCAGAGTTATGGCCCTTGTCCTTAAAATTTATGCAAATAGTTTGTCCGCTGTTTTCTGGGAAAACTATTTGAGAGATATTAATGAAACTTCACACAAATATTTAATGCATCAAGATCTGAAGCTGAGTCGATTCTGAGGTTCATTTGATTTTTCATTTCAGAGTTATGGCCCTTGTCCTTAAAAAATATGCAAATAGTTTGTCCGCTGATTTCTGGGAAAACTATTTGAGAGATATTAATGAAACTTCACACAAATATTTAATGCATCAAGATTTGAATCTGAAATGATTCTGAGGATCATTTGATTTTTTGTTTCAGAGTTATGGCCCTTGTCCTTAAAAAATAATGCAAATAGTTTGTCTGCTGTTTTCTGGGAAAACTATTTGAGAGATATTAATGAAACTTCGCAAAAATGTTTAATGTATCAAGATCTGATGCTGAGTCGATTTTGAGGTTTATTTGATTTTTCGTTTCGGAGTTATTGCCCTTTTACTTAAAAAAGATGCAAATATATGCAAATAGTTTGTCCGCTGTTTTCTGGCAAAACTGTTTGACAGATATTAATGAAACTTCATACACGTTTAATGCATCAAGATCTGAAGCCGATTCTGAGGGTCATTTGATTTGTTGTTTTGGAGTTACGGCCCTTGCACTTAAAAAAATAATGCAAATCTATGCAAATATGAGGATAGCCATAACTTTTTCATTTGAAATGATATTTACTTCAATTTTTATACGCCCGAAGGGACGTATTATGGTATGGCGCATGTCGTCCGTCCGTCCGTCTGTCCGTCCGTCCGTTAGCAATTTCTTGTGCAACTAACTCCTCCTTTATTTTTCAACATAATTTCTTCAAACTTTCAGGAATGATAGATACTGATGTGTAGTTGTGCATATCAGTGAGATAACTCTCATATCATTTTTATGCCCCCCAGATCAAATCTGGGGGGCATATTGTTTTTGCCCTGTCTGTTTGTTTGTCTGTTTGTCTGTTTGTTTGTCAGCAACTTTAACATTGGTCATAACTTTTGAGCCAGTACAGATAGAGACCTGATATTTGGTATGCATATGTATCTCATTAAGCCGCACATTATGAGGGGTGACATGTCAAGGTCAAGGTCATCCTTCAAGGTCAGAGGTCAAATATATGGGTCAAATCACCGACTTTAACATTGGCCATAACTTTTAGACCAGTAGATATAGAGATTTGATATTTGGCATGCTTGTGTATCTCATGAAGCCGCACATTTTGAGGGGTGACATGTCAAGGTCAAGGTCATCCTTCAGGGTCAAAGGTCAAATTGTCTGTTTATTGTCTGTAACTTTAACGCAACCTTAACATTGGTCATAACATTTGAGCCAGTACAGATAGAGACTTGATATTTGGTATGCATATGTATCTCATAAAGCCGCACATTTTGAGGGGTGACATGTCACGGTCAAGGTCATTCTTCAAGGTCAGAGGTCAAATATATGGGTCAAATCACTGACTTTAACATTGGCCATAACGTTTGAACCAGTAGAGATAGAGACTTGATATTTGGCATGCATGTGTATCTCATGAAGCTGCACATTTTGAGGGGTGAAATGTCAAGGTCAAGGTCATCTTTCAGGGTCGAAGGTCAAATTTTCTGTTTCTTTGTAAGTTTAACATTGGTCATAACTTTTGAGCCAGTATAGCTAGTGACTTGATATTTGGCGTGCATATGTGTCTCATAAAGCCGCACATTTTGAGTGGTGACATGTCAAGGTCAAGGTCATCTTTAAAGGTCAGAGGTCAAACACATGGGTCAAATCACTGACTTTAACGTTGGTCATAACTTTTAAGCAAGTACAGATAGAGACTTGATATTTGGCATGCAAATGTATCTCATAAAGCTGCACATTTTGAAGGGTGACATGTCAAGGTCAAGGTCATCCTCAAAGGGCAGAGGTTAAACATGGGTCAAATCACTGACTTTAACATTGGCCATAACTTTTGAACCAGTACAGATAGAGACTTGATATGTGGCATGCTTGTGTATCTCATGAAGCTGCACAGTGTGAGGGGTGAAATGTCAAGGTCATCCTTCAGGGTCAAAGGTCACCAACTTCAAATTGGCCATAACTTTTGAACCATTAGAGATAAAGTCTTGATATTTGGTATGCATGTGTATCTCATGAAGCTGCACATTATGGGGGTGACATTTAAAGGTCAAGGTCATCTTTCAGGGTCAAAGGTCACCAACTATAACATTTGCCATAACTTTTGAACCAGTAGAGATACAGACTTGATAGTTGGTATAATGTGTGTTTCTCATTTGGCTGCACAGTTTGAGGGGAACATGTCAAGGTCAAGGTCATCCTTCATGGTCAAAGGTCACCAACTTTAACATTGGTCATAACTTTTGAACCAGTAGAGATACAGACTTGATATGTGATATGCATGTGCACCCCATGAAGCTGCACAGTTTGAGGGGTGACATGTCAAGATCAAGGTCATCCTTTAGGGTCAAATATCATATCGAGGGGGCATAGTGTTTCACAAACACATCTTGTTCATTCTGGAGTTATTGCCCTTTGATAGTTTCGGGTAGCAATTTCTTGTGCAACTAACTCCTCCTTTATTTTTCAACATAATTTCTTCAAACTTTCAGGAATGATAGATACTGATGTGTAGTTGTGCATATCAGTGAGATAACTCTCATATCATTTTTCATTCTGGAGTTATTGCCCTTTGATAGTTTCGGGTAGCAATTTCTTGTGCAACTAACTCCTCCTTTATTTTTCAACATAATTTCTTCAAACTTTCAGGAATGATAGATACTGATGTGTAGTTGTGCATATCAGTGAGATAACTCTCATATCATTTTTCATTCTGGAGTTATTGCCCTTTGATAGTTTCGGGTAGCAATTTCTTGTGCAACTAACTCCTCCTTTATTTTTCAACATAATTTCTTCAAACTTTCAGGAATGATAGATATTGATGTGTAGTTGTGCATATCAGTGAGATAACTCTCATATCATTTTTATACGCCCGAAGGGTCGTATTATGTTATGGTCTCCATCGTCTGGCCGTCTGGCTGGGTGTCCGTCTGTCCGTCTGTCCGTTAGCAAATTCGTGTCCTGGCTATAACTTACTCATTTTTTCTCCGATTTTCAAAATTCTTTCACACAAATGTTCAGTATCACTTGAAGGTGTGTCGCGTACAAAACCCAATTGTGAACTTTCAAGGTCAAGGTCACAAATAGGGCGTTAGCAATTTTCGTGTCCTTGCTAAAACTTACTCATCTTTTCACCAATTTTCAAAATTCTTTCACACGTATGTTCAGTATCACTTGAAGGTGTGTCGCGTACAAAACCCAATGGTGAACTTTCAAGGTCAAGGTCACAAATAGGGCGTTAGCAATTCTGTCCGTCCGTCCGTTAGCAAATTCGTGTCCTGGCTATAACTTACTCATTTTTTCTCCGATTTTCAAAATTCTTTCACACAAATGTTCAGTATCACTTGAAGGTGTGTCGCGTACAAAACCCAATTGTGAACTTTCAAGGTCAAGGTCACAAATAGGGCGTTAGCAATTTTCGTGTCCTTGGTAAAACTTACTCATCTTTTCACCAATTTTCAAAATTCTTTCACACATATGTTCAGTATCACTTGAAGGTGTGTCGCGTACAAAACCCAATGGTGAACTTTCAAGGTCAAGGTCACAAATAGGGCGTTAGCAATTCTGTCCGTCCGTTAGCAAATTCGTGTCCTGGCTATAACTTACTCATTTTTTCTCCGATTTTCAAAATTCTTTCACACATATGTTCAGTATCACTTGAAGGTGTGTCGCGTACAAAACCCAATTGTGAACTTTCAAGGTCAAGGTCACAAATAGGGCTTCAGTATCACTTGAAGGTGTGTTGCATACAAAACCCAATTGTGAACTTTCAAGGTCAAGGTCACAAATAGAGCGTTAGCAAATTTTGTGTCCTGGCTGTAGCTAACTAGACCTACATCATTACCTTTAAGGTCAGTCATATTTGAAGGTGAAAGGTTAAACGCACTTATGTCACGTTCGGTTTAAACTTTCTCGACTTTTTTTCCAAAGTTCAAAAAAGTCTGAAAGTCTGAAAATGATTGCTATGTACACTGTTCTTACCATGCTCATATCTTGGATATTTATTCACTTATTAGTCCCCCACCGGTTACCGGTTGGGGGACTATAGGTTTGCTCGATTCCGTCTGTCCGTCTGTCCGTCCGTCCGTCCGTCTGTCCGTCCGTCTGTCCGTCCGTCTGTCACGCTTCTTGTCCGGGCCATATCTCCTACAAAGTTAAGCCAAATTAATTATAACTTCACACATTGAAGAAGCATGATGAGGGCTAGTGTCATGCACAAGGGTCATAACTCTAGCATCAATATTTTTGGAGTTATTCCCCTTTTACATATTTTTTTGTCCGGACAATAACTCTTTATCTATTGGTTCAATTGATTTGAAACTTCACATATGGAACAATCATGATGAGGGGTAGTGTCATACACAAGGGCCATAACTCTAGCATCAATATTTTTGGAGTTATTCCCCTTTTTCATATTTTCTTGTCAGTCCGTCTGTCACACTTCGTGTCCGGGCAATATCTCCTACAAAGTTAGGCCAAATTCATTATAACTTCACACATTGAAGAAGCATGATCAGGAGTAGTGTCATGCACAAGGGCCATAATTATAGCATCAATATTTTTGGAGTTATTCCCCTTTTTTATATTTTTTTGTCCGGACAATAACTCTTTCTCTACTGGTTCAATTGATTTGAAACTTCACATATGGAACACGCATGATGAGGGATAGTGTCATGCACAAGGGCCATAACTCTAGCATCTATATTGTTGGAGTTATTCCCCTTTTCATATTTTCTTGTCCAGTTAGTAACTCTTTATGTACTGGTTCAATTGATTTGAAACTTCTCATATGGAACAAGCGTGATGAGATGTAGTGTCATGCACAAGGGCAATAACTCTAGCATCAATATTTTTGGAGTTACTCCCCTTTTTCATATTTTCTTGTCGGGACAATAACTTTTTATTTACTGATTCAATGTATGAAAGTAGGTACTAATACCATTCAGATGGTCATGTATATATACCATGGTCAACCACACCATGGGTGGGTGGGGTGGGGAGAGTGGAGGTTTTTTTCAGTCCGGTGGGGGACTCATGTCTTGCATAGCAATACAACATGCCCTTGTTTCAAACTTGTTCATTCTGGAGTTATTGCCCTTTGATAGTTTCAGGTAGCAATTTCTTGTGCAACTAACTCCTCCTTTATTTTTCAACATAATTTCTTCAAACTTTCAGGAATGATAGATACTGATGTGTAGTTGTGCATATCAGTGAGATAACTCTCATATCATTTTTCATTCTGGAGTTATTGCCCTTTGATAGTTTCAGGTAGCAATTTCTTGTGCAACTAACTCCTCTTTTATTTTTCAACATAATTTTATAGAACAGCCTTCGGGCGTATATTGCCCCGTCTCGCGGTGCTCTTGTTCATTCTGGAGTTATTGCCCTTTGATAGTTTCTGGTAGCAATTTCTTGTGCAACTAACTCCTCCTTCATTTTTCAACATAATTTTATAGAACAGCCTTCGGGCGTATATTGCCCCGTCTTGCGGTGCTCTTGTTAGAGACATAGTTTGGGAGAAAGCCAAAAGTGTCGTATCTCACAGGGTGTCTTTGAATTCAGGTTGAAAATTTCATGGGCCAAGGTTCCATGTCGTATTGATCAACATTCTTCGCGAAAACTGAAGACATTTCAAATTTATATCTAGGTATTACTTTTTATACGCCCACCTAATAAAGGTGGTCGTATATTGTCGTGGCCCTGTCGTTCGTTCGTTCGTCCGTCCGTCAACATTTTGTTTGTCCGCTGTTTTCTGGGAAAACTATTTGACAGATATTAATAAAACTTCACACAATTGTTAAATGCATCAAGATCTGAAGCTGAGTTGATTCTGAGGTCCATTTGATTTTTCATTTCAGAGTTATGGCCCTTGTCCTTAAAATTTATGCAAATAGTTTGTCCGCTGTTTTCTGGGAAAACTATTTGAGAGATATTAATGAAACTTCACACAAATGTTTAATGCATCAAGATCTGAAGCTGAGTCGATTCTGAGGTTCATTTGATTTTTCGTTTCGGAATTATGGCCCTTTTACTTAAAAAATAATGCAAATACATGCAAATAGTTTGTCCGCTATTTTCTGGGAAAACTATATGACAGATATTAATGAAACTTCACACAAATATTTAATGCATCAAGATTTGAATCTGAAATGCATCAAGATCTGAAGCTAAGTTGATTCTGAGGTTCATTTGATTTTTCATTTCAGAGTTATGGCCCTTGTCCTTAAAAAATATGCAAATATTTTGTCCGCTGATTTCTGGGAAAACTATTTGAGAGATATTAATGAAACTTCACACAAATATTTAATGCATCAAGATTTGAATCTGAAATGATTCTGAGGATCATTTGATTTTTTGTTTCAGAGTTATGGCCCTTGTCCTTAAAAAATAATGCAAATAGTTTGTCTGCTGTTTTCTGGGAAAACTATTTGAGAGATATTAATGAAACTTCGCAAAAATGTTTAATGTATCAAGATCTGATGCTGAGTCGATTTTGAGGTTTATTTGATTTTTCGTTTCGGAGTTATTGCCCTTTTACTTAAAAAAGATGCAAATATATGCAAAAAGTTTGTCCGCTGTTTTCTGGCAAAACTGTTTGACAGATATTAATGAAACTTCATACACATGTTTAATGCATCAAGATCTGAAGCCGATTCTGAGGGTCATTTGATTTGTTGTTTTGGAGTTACGGCCCTTGCACTTAAAAAAATAATGCAAATCTATGCAAATATGAGGATAGCCATAACTTTTTCATTTGAAATGATATTTACTTCAATTTTTATACGCCCAAAGGGACGTATTATGGTATGGCGCATGTCGTCCGTCCGTCCGTCTGTCCGTCCGTCCGTTAGCAATTTCTTGTGCAACTAACTCCTCCTTTATTTTTCAACATAATTTCTTCAAACTTTCAGGAATGATAGATACTGATGTGTAGTTGTGCATATCAGTGAGATAACTCTCATATCATTTTTCATTCTGGAGTTATTGCCCTTTGATAGTTTCGGGTAGCAATTTCTTGTGCAACTAACTCCTCCTTTATTTTTCAACATAATTTCTTCAAACTTTCAGGAATGATAGATACTGATGTGTAGTTGTGCATATCAGTGAGATAACTCTCATATCATTTTTCATTCTGGAGTTATTGCCCTTTGATAGTTTCGGGTAGCAATTTCTTGTGCAACTAACGCCTCCTTTATTTTTCAACATAATTTCTTCAAACTTTCAGGAATGATAGATACTGATGTGTAGTTGTGCATATCAGTGAGATAACTCTCATATCATTTTTCATTCTGGAGTTATTGCCCTTTGATAGTTTCGGGTAGCAATTTCTTGTGCAACTAACTCCTCCTTTATTTTTCAACAATTTCTTCAAACTTTCAGGAATGATAGATACTGATGTGTAGTTGTGCATATCAGTGAGATAACTCTCGTATCATTTTTCATTCTGGAGTTATTGCCCTTTGATAGTTTCGGGTAGCAATTTCTTGTGCAACTAACTCCTCTTTTATTTTTAGCTCACCAGAGCACAAAGTGCTCAGGGTGAGCTTTTGTGATTGCCTGATGTCCGTCGTCAGTCGTCAACAATTTGAACCTTTAAAAGTCTTCTCCTCTGAATCTACAGGGTTCTCAGCTTTCATCTTTGGCACATAGCATCACCTATAGGTCCTCTACAAAAGTTATATAAATTATGTCCCTGGAGTCAAAATTGGCCCCGCTACGGTCCCAGAGGTTGCCAGTTTTCTCTAGCTGACTGTTGTTTTCTGTACAAGTAGCAGAATGCTGGGCTCACTTAGGTTATGCATGGGGAAAACTTCAAAAAAATTCTTGTCAAAAACTACATGTCACAGAGCTTAGATATTTGGTGTATAGATTAACTTAGTAGACCTTATTGACAGTGGTTAATATCATAGTTCTGAGGTTAAAATTGGCCCTGCCCTGTTGGTTATACTTTAAAATTGACTTACACTATAAAGGTTCCTCTGAGCTAGCACTCCATCAGATTCTGTTATGCAATCACTTGAGAGGGCAAGTTCCTGGTCAAAACTCTATGAAGTTGTCTGCTTCAGAATTAGTGTCTGTTTGTTCTCACCGTTTTTAACCCATTCCCTCATAGACTATTTTTAGATCCTGTTTCTTTGAAATTTTCAGAATTGTGTAGATTTGAAGCCATTGTGGTAAATAGAGCTGCAAAAGTTGTTTCCTTCCATATCTTTTAAAAAACAAATATCATAGTGAAAGACAGTTTGGACCCTGATGATATGCCAAGTTACTTTGTATCTCATCTTGATCCAGACTTGATCCATACTGTTTGCAAAGGTTATTATAAATGCTAAAAAAAACCAAAGCAAGTAGCTTGTGTAATATTAGCAGGCTTAAGGTATAGGACCTTTGAAGAGTGAGTGATCAGCCATAAGCATATTGACTAGGGATAATTGCAGATCACTTATGCATATGGATGGGGTTTTTTGGTTCACTAAACTTGTATATAACCAGGACTAAATGCTAGCTAATCCAAACCTAATTCGCAAGCTCATTAAAAAAATTTTGGCTAGGATTTGGCAAGCCAATTATAGGAGACAGGCATATCTCTAGTTAAACATTTACTGGTGTCTATTTTTAGCATACATTTAAAGGTAGGTTATCTCCCTTTTTGATAACAACTGGATTGCCTCCTTTGTTGTTAGTAGATCTGCAGTAATATTGCAGACCCAAACAAAGAAAATTGTTATAGTTAGATATCGCCTGTTGCACATTAATTAGGACAATTAACCCTTTACTCCATTAATAGGCCTTTCTACACCTTTGCAAACAGAGTAGACCCTGGTTAGATGGCTTATGTAGTAGCCATCTGTTCAATCTGCTGTTTGCTTATGATATGATATAGTGCAAATTGCATTACATTATTTTCATTTTGTGTACTTTTATTTATACTTATAATATGTTTACTAACCCTTTCCCTCATGTTAACACCTTTTCACACATTTGCAAACAGAGCAGATCCAGATCAGATGGCTCCTATAGCAGCTGTCTGATCAGGGTCCGCTCTGTTTGTTAATGGAATATTAAAGATGTTTCTTTACTTTCTAAAATGGCTACACCGTCCCACCTTCCATATTTCATTATAATTATTTTGTCCATGAATATTCAGTAGATATTTAAATTTTGAATAAACATAGAACAGGGGAAGGGTTGAAAATAAATTAAGATATGAATAATAATAACTCATGAAGGTGTAATGAAAATATCTGAAATTTTGAATATCATAAGTACATGTATAGATTAATTTATTCTTTCTGAAATTCAACCAATTTGCCCAGGGAGAGGGTTTACATACTTTTGTACATGCCCTTCTTTAGATTGACATTGTAATATGTTTTCATTTTCTTAAAAAAAATTCATGTGAGGTCCTCTACAAAAGTTACATAAATTATGCCCCATTGGGTCAAAATTTGCCCGCCCCAGGGCCGGGTAGTTTTCTATAGAATCACATAGTGAAAACTTTGAAAATCTTCTCCTCTGATTGTCTGGTGAGCGATGTCAGGGCCTTTCAGGCCCTCTTGTTCAACATAATTTCTTCAATCTTTCAGGAATGATAGATACTGATGTGTAGTTGTGCATATCAGTGAGATAACTCTCATATCATTTTTCATTCTGGAGTTATTGCCCTTTGATAGTTTCAGGTAGCGATTTCTTGTGCAACTAACTCCTCCTTTATTTTTCAACATAATTTTATAGAACAGCCTTCGGGCGTATATTGCCCCGTCTTGCGGTGCTCTTGTTTTATATGGTTAAACCTTAATGTGAATTTTCACATATATTGCTGGGATTTGATATGTCATTTTATTCTAAAGTTATGGTCCTTGAACTTAGTGTGTTCGTTGCTTTGTTAGTCAGTCAACTTTTAGTTTGTCTGTTGTTTTCTGGGAAAACTATTAAAATGATATAAATGAAACTTAACACATATGTTTTAAGCAACAAAATTTGAAGCTGAGTTTATTTTGAGGTTCATTCAGTTTGTCTTTACAGAGTTATGGCCGTTGCACTTTACAAAAATCTGCAAAAATGAGGATTAGCTGTAACTTTTTTATTAGCTCACCAGAGCACAAAGTGCTCAGGGTGAGCTTTTGTGATCGCCAGATGTCTGTCGTCCGTCGGCGTGCGTCGTCGGGCGTCAACAATTTGAACCTTTAAAAATCTTCTCCTCTGAATCGACAGGGTTCTCAGCTTTCATCTTTGGTACATAGCATCACCTATAGGTCCTCTACAAAAGTTATATAAATTATGCCCCTGGGGTCAAAATTGGCCCCGCCCCAGGGGTTGGAAGTTTTCAATAGAAACATATAGTAAAACTTTGAAAATCTTCTCCTCTGAAACCAGAAGGTTCTCAGCTTTCATATTTGGCACATAGCATCATGTTCAGGTCCTCTACAAAAGTTATATAAATTATGGCCCTGGGGTCAAAATTGGCCCCGCCCCAGGGGTGGGCAGTTTTCAATGGAAACAAATAGTGAAATCTTTGAAAATCTCCTCTGAAACTGGAAGGCTCTCAGCTTTCATATTTGGCACAGAGCATCATGTTCAGGTCCTCTACAAAAGTTATATAAATTATGCCCCTGGGGTCAAAATTGGGCCCGCCCCAGGGGTGGGAAGTTTTCAATAGAAACAAATAGTGAAATCTTTGAAAATCTTCTCCTCTGAAACTGGAAGGCGCTCAGCTTTCATATTTGGCACAGAGCATCATGTTCAGGTCCTCTACAAAAGTTATATTAATTTTGGCCCCGGGGTCAAAATTGGCCCCGCCCCAGGGGTGGGTACTTTTCAGAATAGAAACAATAGTGAAATCTTGAAAATCTTCTCCTCTGAAACTGAAAGGCTCTCATCTTTCATATTTGGCACAGAGAATCATGTTCAGGTCCTCTACAAAAGTTATATAAATTATGGCCCTGGGGTTAAAATTGGCCCCGCCCCAGGGTTGGGCAGTTTTCAATAGAAACAAATAGTGAAATCTTTGAAAATCTTCTCCTGAAACTGGAAGGCTCTCAGCTTTCATATTTGGCACAGAGCATCATGTTCAGGTCCTCTACAAAAGTTATATTAATTATGGCCCTGGGGTCAAAATTGGCCCCGCCCCAGTGGTGGGTAGTTTTCAGTAGAAACATATAGAGAAAACTTTGAAAATCTTCTCCTCTGAAACTGAAAGGTTCTCAGCTTTCATATTTGGCTCATAGCATCATGTTCAAGTCCTCTACAAAAGTTATATAAATTATGTCCCTGGGGTCAAAATTGGCCCGCCCCAGGGCCGGCTAGTTTTCTATAAAAACATATAGTGAAAACTTTGAAAATCTTCTCCTCTGATTGTCTGGTGAGCGCTTCAGGGCCATTCTGGCCCTCTTGTTTAATAAGATATTCACTTCATTTTTAGCTCACCAGAGCACTTTGTGCTCAGGGTGAGCTTTTGTGATCGCCTGATGTCCGTCGTCCGTCGTCGTGCGTCGGGCGTCGTCCGTCGTCCGTCGTCCCGCGTCAACAATTTGAACCTTTAAAAATCTTCTCCTCTGAATCTACAGGGTTCTCAGCTTTCATCTTTGGTACATAGCATCACCTATAGGTCCTCTACAAAAGTTATATAAAGTTTGCCCCTGGGGTCAAAATTGGCCCCGCCCCAGGGGTGGGAAGTTTTCAATAGAAACATATAGTAAAACTTTGAAAATCTTCTCCTCTGAAACCAGAAGGTTATTAGCTTTCATATTTGGCACATAGCATCATGTTCAGGTCCTCTACAAAAGTTATATAAATTATGACCCTGGGGTCAAAATTGGCCCCGCCCCAGGGGTGGGCAGTTTTCAATAGAAGCAAATAGTGAAATCTTTGAAAATCTTCTCCTCTGAAACTGAAAGGCTCTCATCTTTCATATTTGGCACAGAGCATCAAGCCCAGGTCCTCTACAAAAGTTATATATATTATGGCCCTGGGGTCAAAATTAGCCCCGCCCCAGGGGTGGGCAGTTTTCAATAGAAATATATAGTTAAAACTTTGAAAATCTTCTCCTCTGAAACTAGAAGATTCTCAGCTGTCATATTTAGTACAGAGCATCATGTGCAGGTCTTCTACAAAAGTTATATAATTTATGCCCCTGGGGTCAAAATTGGCCCCGCCCCAGGGGTGGGAAGTTTTCAATAGAAACATATAGTAAACCTTTTAAAATCTTCTCCTTTGAAACCAGAAGTTTCTTAGCTTACATATTTGGCACATAGCATCATGTTCAGGTCCTCTACAAAAGTTATATAAATTATGACCCTGGGGTTAAAATTGGCCCCGCCCCAGGGATGGGCAGTTTTCAATAGAAACAAATAGTGAAATCTTTGAAAATCTTCTCCTCTGAAACTGGAAGGTTCTCCGCTTTCATATTTGGCACATAGCATCATTTTTAGGTCCTCTACAAAAGTTATATAAATTATGGCCCTGGGGTTAAAATTGGCCCCGCCCCAGGGATGGGCAGTTTTAAATAGAAACAAATAGTGAAATCTTTGAAAATCTTCTCCTCTGAAACTGGAAGGCGCTCAGCTTTCATATTTGGCACATAGCATCATGTTCAGGTCCTCTACAAAAGTTATATAAATTATGCCCCTGGGGTCAAAATTGGCCCCGCCCCAGGGATGGGCAGTTTTCAATAGAAACAAATAGTGAAAACTTTGAAAATCTTCTCCTCTGAATCTGGAAAGTTCTCAGCTTTCAAATTTGGTGCATAGCATCATGTTTAGGTCCTCTACAAAACTTGTATGAATTATGGCCCTGGGGTCAAAATTGGCCCCGCCCCATGGGTGGGTAGTTCTCAGTAGAAACATAATTATAGAGAAAACTTTGAAAATCTCCTGAAACTGAAAGGTTCTCAGCTTTCATATTTGGCTCATAGCATCATGTTCAAGTCCTCTACTAAAGTTATATAAATTATGCCCCTGGGGTCAAAATTGGTCTGCCCCAGGGCTGGCTAGTTTTCTATAGAAACATATAGTGAAATCTTTGAAAATATTCTCCTCTGATTGTCTGGTGAGCGCTTCAGGGCTATTCTGGCCCTCTTGTTTAGCTCACCAGAGCACTTTTGTGCTCAGGGTGAGCTTTTGTGATCACTTGATGTCCGTCGTCCGTCGTCCGTCGTCGGGCGTCAACAATTTGAACCTTTAAAAATCTTCTCCTCTGAATCTACAGGGTTCTCAGCTTTCATCTTTGGTACATAGCATCATCTTTAGGTCCTCTACAAAAGTTATATAAATTTTGCCCCTGGGGTCAAAATTGGCCCCGCCCCAGGGGTGCCTTGTTTTCTATTGAAATATATAGTAAAACTTTGAAAATCTTCTTTTCTGAATCTACAGGGTTCTCAGCTTTCATATTTGGCACAAAGCATCATGTTCAGGTCCTCTACAAAAGTTATATAAATTATGCCCCTGGGGTCAAAATTGGCCCCGCCCCAGGGGTAGCCAGTTTTGAATAGAAACATATAGTGACAACTTTGAAAATCTTCTCCTCTGAATCTGGAAGGTTCTCAGCTTTCATATTTGGCACATAGCATCATATTCAGGTCCTCTACAAAAGTTATATAAAGTATGCCCCTGGGGTCAAAATTGGCCCCGCCCCAGGGGTAGCCAGTTTTCAATAGAAACATATAGTGACAACTTTGAAAATCTTCTCCTCTGAATCTACAGGGTTCTCAGCTTTCATATTTGGCACATAGCATCATGTTCAGGTCCTCTACAAAAGTTATATAAATTATGGCCCTGGGGTCAAAATTGGCCCCGCCCCAGGGGTAGCCAGATTTCATTAGAACCATATAGTGACAACTTTGAAAATCTTCTCCTCTGAATCTACAGGGTTCTCAGCTTTCATATTTGGCACATAGCATCATGTTCAGGTCCTCTACAAAAGTTATATAAATTATGCCCCTGGGGTCAAAATTGGCCCCGCCCCAGGGGTAGCCATTTTTGAATAGAAACATATAGTGACAACTTTGAAAAAAAATTCTTCTGAATCTACAGGGTTCTCAGCTTTCATATTTGGCACATAGCATCATGTTCAGGTCCTCTACAAAATTTGTATAAATTATGCCCCTGGGGTCAAAATTCGCCCCGCCCCAGGGGTGGTCAGTTTTCAATAGAAACATATAGTGTCAAATTTTAAAATATTTTCCTCTGAAACTGGAAGGTTCTTAGCTTTCATATTTGGCACATAGCATCATGTTCAGGTCCTCTACAAAATTTATATAAATTATGCCCCTGGGGTCAAAATTGGCCCCGCCCCAGGGGTAGCCAGTTTTCAATAGAAATATATGGTAAAACTTTGAATATATTCTTCTCTGAAACTGAAGGGTTCTCAGCTTTCATATCTGGCACATAGCATCATGTTCAGGTCCTCTACAGTAGTTATATACATTATGCCCCTGGGGTCAAAATTGACCCCACCCCAGGGGTGCCAGTTTTCTCTAGAAACATATAGTGAAAACTTTGAACATCTTCTCCTCTGATTGGCTGGTGAGCGATGTCAGGGCCATTCTGGCCCTCTTGTTTAAAAAATAGTATCACCTTAATACGGAAATCAAGATCTGAAGCACAGATTAGAAAATGTCAACACTTATAAGGCATGTTGAATCAGAGAAAGTTTGCAAGTGGGCATATTATGTACCGTATGCGGTACTCTTGTTTAGGGGTTGGAATGGAATAAACTATTTTATGATGTTACTACTTTAGTGTCCTTATCAATAATTCTATTAATAAAAAGCAAGTTTGTGCACAAAACAAATCCATGAAAATCAGAAGGCCTCGTAGTTTTTCGAAGCGTTTCGGCCCATTGCCACAACGAGGCCAAACACACCCGTCTTTGACAGGGAAGCAGTGGCACATTTCTATATGTCTGTATCTTAATTATGAGAATACAATTTATGCTATAATGAAATAAGCCGTTTAAAGTGGTGTGGTTAACTTCTTGTCAAGTTAGGAAACCAATTTGGCGATTAAATCACTAGAATAGTCAATTACGACATTATGACCGATTTCCGGTATAAATAAATGGATGATTAAAGCGCAGTTCATTATCAAAATTTTATGGTTGGGTAGCTAGCAATAAAAACTCTAACAGTAGTGAGACTAACTGGACCAGATAATCCCTTATCACCTTGGGCATTAATCCTTTGACACGTTAATGAGGGCAATTAGGTACAAACACAATGATACAGTGAAAGATCATTGTCGCTAAAAACAATGTCGTTTGCCGAGTTGGGAGTACAACTTTAGTGTCGTATGTCGCATCTGCCAGTGTTTCGCTATATACAGTTGAAATATAGAGGAAAATACATCGGGAGGAAGGAAATACTGTCGCATCTGACAGTATGTCGCTAAAAACAATGTGTCGCTAGGACAGGTTTGACTGTAGTTATTTATGCCTAAGAAATGTCCGAGTATCGCATACTAATACGCGTCTGCTTGAATGCTTTTGCGTAAACCACTTTTATAATGGATTTTCAGTACGCATGAATTTCAAAATAATTGCTTTCCAATTGAATTGACTTGCGTATCTGCGTGCGTATTTACGCAGATATGCACCTTAATTGTAACCCTGGACATCTCGTCTGAAATCGCTGACCTGATTTTAACCAAACTCTGTCAGAAGCATCATTGGCCAGAGGGAGGATGAAATATTGTTCAAAGTTTTTGGGGAGATATATTGTTTTTGCCAGAGTTGTCTGTCTGTCCGTCTGTCTGTCCGTCCGTCCGTGCGATTGTCCAGTAACTAGGGGCCTTAAATGACGCCCAGTGGATAGGAGGGAGTCATTTTGTACAAGGGGCTGTGGCCCCCCGTTTTATTGTCTTAAAAGGTATCGGGGGGTCAAGGGGGTAATGAAAAAATACATTAGAGAATTTGCCCTTAGTAACGCCTGTCCAGGTTTGGATTTATGGACGTCCATAGGGCAAAATGGCCCCTTGATTGTCGCCTGTTAAGTACTTTTGGGCCATTTTGAAATTTAAAAGCCCTTTATCAATGTCCCCTTATCTGTCTGTCCGTCACAAACTTGTGTCGCGTGTATCTCTGAAACCAGTTGGGCTAGAGTCACCAAACTTCACAGGAATGTTCACCAGCATGAGCCTGGGGTTTTTGAATTGTCTCCCCCTGATAACTTTGGAGTTATTGCCCCTGATGACTTAAAATTAGAAAAACTGTGTCGCGCGTATCACTGAAACCGCTAGTACTAGAGTCACCAAACTTCACAGGAATGTTGACCAGCATGAGTTGTTGTGAATCTATGTTTTTAGCTCACCTGGCACAAAGTGCCAGGTGAGATATGGTGAGGAGGCAGTGTCCGTCGTCGTGCGTATGTGTGTCGTGCGTCGTCGACAATTTACTTGAACATCTTCTTCTCTGAAACCATAAGGCCTAGATCTTTGGTATTTAGTATGTAGCATCATCTAATGGCCCTCTACAAAGATTGTTCAAATTATGACCAAAAATGGCCCCACCCCAGGGCTTATCATTTTTCATAGGAAAATCTTTAAAAATCTTCTTCTGAAACCGTAAGACCTAGATATTTGATATTTGGTATGTAGCATTATCTAATGGTTCTCTACAAAGATTGTTCAAATTATGACCCCAAGATCAAAAATGGCCCCGCCCCGGGGCTTATCAGTTTTTATATGCCCACCTAATAAAGGTGGTCGTATATTGTCGTGGCCCTGTCCGTCCGTTCGTTCGTCCGTCAACATTTTGTTTGTCCGCTGTTTTCTGGGAAACTATTTGACAGATATTAATGAAACTTGTAACATAACTCGTGGCTTCAGCGTGACGTAACATTATCATTTATTTTTTGATAATCATGGGCGTATATTCACTAGTGAATAACATTCGAACGACCGAATGACATTCATACGCTTCATACGCGCTGTCAAAACAAACAAACTGGCGGACGGTGGTCGACCTACCTGTCCACGATTGAGTCACGATAGATGGCAAAGGATTGTTGGCACTTGCGCCTTAATTTCGATAAAATAATACAAATTGTAATCGCTGTCAGGAATCATATACAAAATTTATGCCAAAAAAGACCTACCAGCTACTCTGACCCATACAATCCATTCTACATTTAAAATGCCTCCTCAAATTTGCATTTTCTTCACCGCATGTCCTTTTGTTTATGCAGATTTCTACTCATACAAATATCTCATCAATCAACAACTATAGTCATCTGAATCCAGCACAGCTGAAACATATTTCAAATATGCTATACTCACTAACTCAGCTGATCGCGAAAATCTTCCTCCTGTTCCAACACATTTTATGCAGCAGTTCGTACTGAATCTTTTGTCCATTTCAAACATTTTCACTGAACTTGAATCGAGATTTTTTTCTCGGTGGAAATGTCCATGTCCATGTGTATACATACAACACTAATGAAGGGCTTAATATACCAAAACGAAGGCGCATTTCGAATCCCATTGACAGTGAGTGTCGGACGTGTTGGCGACTGTATGTGGGTCTTCATGTAAATGGCGCGCTTTACATAGACACATGTTGTGTACAATGACGTCATAATGTGACGTGTTTGTAACTATGTATGTCAAAACTGTAACTCAAAATTTATTTTGACGTGTTTCTGTATGTTTTTGTATCATAAACTATCACAGTTAAATTGAAAACCAGAGAGGTCTGAATTAGATCCTGGTTGATATGGCAGTAAGTAAAAAAAAAGTTGGAAAATTTGGACCTACTTTGTCCCAGTTACCTAGCGAACCTAATACTTTGTAACACCTTTCATTCATCATTTCTATATGTAAGGAGAATTTATAACAATCCACGTTACTGCTGAAATATTGGCTATAAATAACATTTGTGTGTGTTATGTTATAAATAGGATCTTGCATTCGTGTTCATGATTATTGGATTTATTAAATTCGTCTTTTTAATAAATCCAATAATCAAGAACACTCATGTAAGATCCTCTATTTCACACATGTTTAATGCATCAAGATCTGAAGCTGAGTTGATTCTAAGGTTCATTTGATTTTTCATTTCAGAGTTATGGTCCTTGTCCTAAAAAATATGCAAATAGTTTGTCCGCTGATTTCTGGGAAAACTATTTGAGAGATATTAATGAAACTTCACACAAATGTTTAATGCATCAAGATCTGAAGCTGAGTCAATTCTGAGGATCATTTGATTTGTCGTTTCGGAGTTATGGCCCTTTTACTTAAAAAATATGCAAATAGTTTGTCCGCAGTTTTCTGGGAAAACTATTTGAGAGATATTAATGAAACTTCACACAAATGTTTAATGCATCACGATCTGAAGCCGAGTCAATTCTAAGGTTCATTTGATTTGTCGTTTCAGAGTTATGGTCCTTTTACTTAAAAAATAATGCAAATACATGCAAATAGTTTGTCCGCTGTTTTCTGGGAAAACTATTTGAGAGATATTAATGAAACTTCACACAAATGTTTAATACATCAAGACCTGAAGCTGAGTTGATTCTGAGGTTCATTTGATTTTTCATTTCGGAGTTATGGCCCTTGTCCTTAAAAAATATGCAAATAGTTTGTCCGCTGTTTTCTGGGAAAACTATTTGAGAGATATTAATGAAACTTCACACAAATATTAAATGCATCAAGATCCGAAGCTGAGTCAATTCTAAGGTTCATTTGATTTTTCGTTTCAGAGTTATGGCCATTGTCCTTAAAAAATAATGCTAATACATGCAAATAGTTTGTCCGCTGTTTTCTGGGAAAACTATTTGAGAGATATTAATGAAACTTCACAAAAATGTTTAATGCATCAAGATCTGATGCTGAGTCCATATTGAGGTTTATTTGATTTGTCGTTTCGGAGTTATGGCCCTTTTACTTAAAAAATAATGCAAATATATGCATATAGTTTGTCCGCTGTTTTCTGGCAAAACTGTTTGACAGATATTAATGATGAAACTTAATGGTGGATCCTTCTCAAATTTAGCCACAATGTTTATCTAGACATGCTACAGTAGCCTGCCAAGTCCCGGTTTGTTTATCCAAGGTCAAGGTCACACAATTGGACTTTTGCATTTAGCATTTGCGTTAAGCAAAAATGTTAACCTCAATTTATGTGGAACAAGTCCACTTATTTACATAACACTTTGTGATAAAGCTTTGAAACTTGGAACACTTGTGCACCGTCACAACCTTCACCTGTAGGCAAGAGTAAATAACTCTGTCAAGCATTTTGACTGAATTATGCCCCTTTTTAACTTATAATTTTTGGTTAAGGCTTTGTTAAAGTCCATTTTTTATGCCCCCATAGACGATAGTCGGGGGGCATATTGTTTTTGCCCTGTCTGTCTGTTTGTCTGTTTGTTTGTCAGCAACTTTAACATTGGTCATAACTTTTGAGCCAGTATAGATAGAGACTTGATATTTGGCATACATATGTATCTCATGAAGCCGCACATTTTGAGGGGTGACGTGTCAAGGTCATCCTTCAAGGTCAGAGGTCAAATATATGGGTCAAATCGCCGACTTTAACATTGGCCATAACTTTTGGACCAGTAGAGATAGAGACTTGATATTTGGCATGCTTGTGTATCTCATGAGGCTGCACATTTTGAGGGGTGACATGTCAAGGTCAGAGGTCAAATATATGAGGGGGCATAGTGTTTCACAAACACATCTTGTTTACATAACCCTTTGAGATAAAGCTTTTAAACTTAGAACACTTGTTCACCGTCGCAACCTTCACCTGTAGGCAAGAGAAAACAACTCTGTCAAGCATTTTGACCGAATTATGCCCCTTTTTAACTTAGAATTTTTGGTTAAGGCTTTGTTAAAGTCCGTTTATTTACATAACCCTTTGAGATAAAGCTTTTAAACTTGGAACACTTGTTCACCATCACAATCTTAACCTGTAGACAAGAGTACATAACTCTTTCAAGCATTTTGACAGAATCATTCCCCTTTTTAGCTCACCAGAGCACAAAGTGCTCAGGGTGAGCTTTTGTGATAGCCTGATGTCCGTCGTCCGTCGTCGTCCGTCGTTCGTCGTCCGTCGTCAACAATTTGAACCTTTAAAATTCTTCTCCTCTGAATCTACAGGGGTCTCAGCTTTCATCTTTGGCACATAGCATCATCTGTAGGTCCTCTACAAAAGTTATATAAATTATGTCCCTAGGGTCAAAATTGGCCCCACCCCAGGGGTGCATTGTTTTCTATAGAAACATATAGTGAAAACTTTGAATATCATCTCCTCTGAAACTGAAAGGTTCTCAGCCTTCATATTTGGCACATAGCATCATGTTCAGGTTCTCTACAAAAGTTATATAAATTATGCTCCTGTGGTCAAAATTGGCTACACCCCGGGGTGGACAGTTTTCTAGCAAACTTATAGCTGACTGCGATTTTAAGCATCTTCTCTTTGCTCATAAATAGGTCATCCAGTCAAGCAGTGGGATAGATGACCAGTGGCTATTTTTAGGTCACCTGTATCTGGTGCTGGAGCTCTGTGCCTTAACCCTTTGCCTGTTCTATGTTTATTATTAATTTGAATGCCTACTGCATATTCATGAACAAAATAGTTAAAATGAAGTATGGAAGGTGGAACATTGTAGTCATTTTTTTCCAAATTTCACAACCTACTGAATATTCATCTACAAAATAGTTATAATGAAATATAGTAGGTGGAACATTGTAGCCATTTCAGAAACTTAAGGAACAGATGTATAAAATTCCATTTACAAACAGAGCAGGCCCTGATCAGATGGCTCCTATAGGAGGCATCCGATCTGGGTCTACTCTGTTTTCAAAAATGTGAAAACACGTTTGTATGAGGGAAGGGTTAATTAATAATAGTGATTGGCATTATGATATTATTACATGTATAACCTGCCCTGCAGTTCAGAAGAAGGGTAAATCATGTAAAGACTCCAGAATGCCAAATTAAAGATTTCAAATAAATTATGAAATATGAAATTGTATTACTTGAAACTATTAAGTTATACTTATGATTATGCAATTATTATGTAATAATTTATAATAATATTCAAATGCAAAAAATCAGTTTGGAATGCTAGGGTACACATACCCGTTCAGAAGAACAGTTGATCGCCTTTAGTCAGAACTTTGTATGGCCTTGTTTAAATTATGCCCCTGGGATTAAAATTGCCCCACCCGAGGGGTGGTCAGTTTTCAATAAAAATATATAGTAAAAACATTGAAAATCTTCTCTGAAACTGGAAGGTTCATAACTTTCATATTTGGCACATAGCTTCATGTTCAGGTCCTCTACAAATGTTATATAAATTATGCCCCTGTGGTCAAAATTGGCCCTGCCCCAGGAGTAGCCAGCTTTCAATAGAAACATAAAGTGAAAACTTTGAAAATCTTCTCCTCTGATTGTCTGGTGAGCGCTTCAGGGCCATTCTGGCCCTCTTGTTAACTTAGAATTTTTGGTTAAGGCTTTGTTAAAGTCCATTTATTTACATAACCCTTTGAGATAAAGCTTTTAACCTTGGAATACTTGTTCACCATCACAAACTTTACCTGTAGACAAGAGTACATAACTCTTTCAAGCATTTTGACAGAATCATTCCCCTTTTTAACTTAGAATTTATGGTTAAGGCTTTGTTAAAGTCCATTTATTTACATAACCCTTTGAGATAAAGCTTTTAACCTTGGAACACTTGTTCACCATCACAAACTTTACCTGTTGGCAAGAGTACATAACTCTGTCCAACATTTTGACAGAATTATGCCCCCTTTCAACTTAGAAATTTTGGTTAAAGTCCACTTATTTACATAACCCTTTTAGATTAAGCTTTTAAACTTGGAACACTTGCTCACCATCACAAGCTTCACCTGTAGGCAAGAGTACATAACGCTGTCTAACATTTTGACATAATTATGACGCTTTTTAGCTTGGAATTTTTGGTTAAGGTTTTGGTTAAAGTCCACTTATTTACATAATCCTTTCAGATAAAGCTTTTAAACTTGAAACATTTGTTCACCATCACAAGCTTCATCTTCATCTCAAGCATTTAGACACAATTATGGCACTTTTTAATTTAGAATTTTTGGTTAAGGTTTTTTGTTAAAGTATGCCTATTTACAACCTTGAAACTTTGTCGCAAAATTGGACTTAGAATTTGAATTTAGCAAATACGTTAACCCCAGTTTATGTTGAAGAAAACCTCGACGGGCGTATATTGTGCCCACTGGCACTCTTGTTTGTTTCGGAGTTATGGCCCTTGCACTTAAAAAAATAATGCAAATCTATGCAAATATGAGGATGGCCATAACTTTTTCATTTGAAATGATATTTACTTCAATTGTTTTTATATGGTTAAACCTTAATGTGAATTTTCACATATATTGCGGGGGTTTTGATAGGTCATTTTATTCTAAAGTTATGGTCCTTGAACTTTGTGTGTTCGTTGCTTTGTTTGTCGGTCAACAAAGTGCCAAGGTGAGCTATTGGGATAATCCTATGTCCGGCGTCGTGCGTATGTGCGGTGTGCGTACGTGCGGGCGTCAACAATTTACTTAAACATCTTCTTCTCTGGAACTACAAAGCCAAGAGCTTTGATATTTTGTATGTAGCATGATGTAATGGTCCTCTACAAAGATTGTTCAAATTATGTCCCCGGGCCAAAAATGGCCCTGCCCCAGGGCTTATCAGTTTTTCATAGGAAAATCTTTAAAAATCTTCTTCTCTGAAACTGTAAGGCATAGACCTTTGATATTTGGTATGTAGCATGATCTAATGGTCCTCTACTAAGATTGTTCAAACTATGACCCCTGGGCCAAAAATGGCCCCGCCCAGGGGCTTATCAGTTTTTCATAGGAAAATCTTTAAAAATCATCTTCTCTGAAAATGTAAGGAATAGACCTTTAGTATTTGGTATTTAGCATCATCTAATGGTCCTCTACTAAGATTGTTCAAATTATGACCCCCAGGACAAAAATGACCCCACCCCAGGGCTTATCAGTTTTTCATAGGAAAATCTTTAAAAATCTTCTTCTCTAAAATTATAAGGTATAGACCTTTGATATTTGGTATGTAGCATTATTTAATGGTTCTCTACTAAGAGTAATCAAATTATGATCCCCGGACCGAAATTGGCCCCGCCCAAGGGCTTATAAGTTTTTCATAGGAAAATCTTTAAAAATCTTCTCCTCCAGAAACCGGCCGCGTGGCTCAGTGGTAGAGCGTCCGCCTGCGGTACGGAAGGTCGTGGGTTCGATCCCCGGCCGCGACAGACCAAAATTCGTTTAAAGTTGGTACTAGTAGCTCCCTTGTCTACGCTCGACAATAAAGGTGTAGTTCTAGGACTGGTCGGCCCGGTGTCAGGATAATGTGACTGGGTGGGTGCCCTTGCCATGTGCCTGCAGCAGGGTTATTCCAGTGAGGCAGCACTATAACTTGTCTCATGCGGCTGCTGTCTGCAAATAACTGAAATACTGTTAGTCGGACGTAAAACCCAACTCACTCACTCTCCTCCAGAACTGTAAGGTCTAGGCCCTTGGTATTTGGTATGTAGCATCATCTAATGGTTTTCTACCAAGATTATTCAAATTATTACCCCTGGGTCAAAAATGGCCCCGCCCTGGGGCTTATCAGTTTTTCATATGAAAAGCTTTAAGAATCTTCTCCAAAACTGTAAGGCAGAGACCTTTAATATTTGGTATGTAGCGCTATCTAATAGTTTTCTACCAAGATTGTTCAAATTATGTTCCTTGGGTTGAAAATGGCTCCGCCCAGGGGCAAATCAGTTTTTCATAGGAAAGTTTTAAAAAATCTTCTTCTCTTCAAAATCTTTAAAAGTCTTCTCTGAACTTGTAAGGCATAGACCTTAGATATTTGGTATGTTGCATTATCTAATAGTCCTCTACCAAGATTTTCAAATTATGAACCCCGGATCAAAAATGGCCCCGCCCTGGGGCTTAACAGTTTTTCATAGGAAAATCTTTAAAATATCTTCTCCTCCAAATCTGTAAGGTCTAGACTCTTTATATTTATTATGTAGCATCATCTAATTGTTTTCTACCAAGATTTTTCAAATTATGTAATCTGTCATTGAAATCATTAATCTGTTATGAACAGGTGAGCGATTAAGGGCCATCATTATGTCTCCCCCCATATTTATATCGGGGAGACATATTGTTTTCGTGAGAGTTGTCTGTCTGTCTGTCTGTCTGTCTGTCTGTCCGTCTGTCCGTCACACTTTTTGTCCGGACGATAACTTCAATATGCCTGATGCCAGTTGATTGAAACTTCATATATGGAAAGAGCATAATGAGAGGAAGTGTCATGCACAAGGTCCATAACTCTGACTTCACTAATATAGGAGTTATTGCCCCTTGTAAAAAAAATCACACTTTTTTGTCCGGACGATAACTTCAATATGCCTGATGCCAGTTGATTGAAACTTCATATATGGAAAGAGCATAATGAGAGGAAGTGTCATGCACAAGGTCCATAACTCTGGCTTCACATTAATAGGAGTTATTGCCCCTTGTAAAAAAAAATCACACTTTTTTGTCCGGACGATAACTCCTATATGGCTCATGCTATTGGATTGAAACTTCATATATGGAAAGATCATGATGAAAGGAAGTGTCACACACAAGGTCCATAACTCTGGCTTCATTAATAATTGAGTTATTGCCCTTGTAATTTTTTCAACAATTTTTTTGTCCGGGCGATAACTCCTATATGACTCATGCAATTGGATTGAAACTTCATACATGGAAAGATCATGATAAGAGAAAATGTCATGCTCAAGGTCCATAACTCTGGATTCACTAATACTGGAGTTATTGTCCTTTGTAAAAAAACACAATTTTTTGTCAGGATGATAACTCCTATATGGCACATGCCATTGGAGTGAAACTTCATATATGGATTGATCATGATAAGAGAAAGTGTCATGCATAAGGTCCATAAATCTGGCTTCAATAAATTGAGTTATTGCCCCTTGTACATTTGTTTAGCGCTTTCTTGTCCGGACGATGACTCCTACATGGCTCTTGCCATTGTATTGAAACTTTATACATGGAAAGAGCATGATGAAAGAAAGTGTCATGAACAAAGGCCACAACTCTGGCTTCAATACTTTTGGAGTTATTGCCCTTTGTTACATTTTTTGTCCGATCAATAACTCCTGTTCGACTGATGCTACTGGAATGACATTTCATTTATGGAAAGAGCATGATGAAAGTAAGCGTCATGCACAAAGGCCATAACTCTGGTATCAATATTTTTGAAGTTATTAGCTGTTATCATTTTCTTCTTGAAAAATGTGGTGTGGAAAGCGCATAATGAGGGGAAGTATCAATCATCAAGTCCATAACATTTTTAGTGATTTCCCTTTACATATTGTTTTTATTAGAGGGGAGACATCCGTTTTTGTGACATAAACCTCTAGTGGCCCTCTTGTTTTATTTGATGGGGGATTTCCCCCACCAAATTGAAATCCTGGCAGCATCTCTGCATAGACCTTTGGTATTTGGTATGTAGCATCATCTAATGGTCCTCTACTAAGATTGTTCGAATTGTGACCCCCAGGACAAAAATGGCCCCACCCCCAGGGCTTATCAGTTTGTCATGGGAAAATCTTTAAAAATCATCTTCTGAAACTGTAAGGCATAGACCTTTGATATTTTGTATGTAGCATGATCTAATGGTCCTCTACTAAGACTGTTCAAATTGTGACCCCTGGGCCTCGCCCAAGGGCTTATCAGTTTTTCATAGGAAAATCTTTAAAAATCTTCTTCTGAAACCGTAAGGCATAGACATTTGATGTTTGGTATGTAGCATGATCTAATGGTCCTCTACTAAGAATGTTCAAATTATGACCCCTGGG
The DNA here is from genome assembly GCA_963576725.1 of Azorinus chamasolen. Classification (NCBI taxonomy): domain Eukaryota; kingdom Metazoa; phylum Mollusca; class Bivalvia; order Cardiida; family Solecurtidae; genus Azorinus; species Azorinus chamasolen. The sequence goes on along the minus strand of OY755238.1, from coordinate 48,973,777 downwards.
CCAAAAATGGCCCCGCCCCGGGGCTTATCAGTTTTTCATTGGAAAATCTTTAAAAATCATCTTCTCTGAAACTGTAAGGAATAGACCTTTAGTATTTGGTATGTAGCATCATCTAATGGTCCTCTACTGAGATTGTTCATATTATGACCCCAAGGACAAAAATGGCCCCGGCTTACCAGTTTTTCATAGGAAAATCTTTAGATATCTTCTTCTCTAAATTATAAGGTATAGACCTTTGATATTTGGTATGTAGCATTATTTAATGGTCCTCTACCAAGATTAATCAAATTATGACCCCCGGACCAAAAATGGCCCCGCCCAAGGGCTTATCAGTTTTTCATAGGACAATCTTTAAAAATCTTCTCCTCCAGAACTGTAAAGTCTAGGCCCTTGATATTTGGTATGTAGCATCTAATGGTTTTCTACTAAGATTATTCAAATTATTACCCCTGGGTCAAAAATGGCCCACCCTGGGGCTATCAGTTTTTCATATGAAAAGCTTTAAGAATCTTCTTCTCCAAAACTGTAAGGCAGAGACCTTTAATATTTGGTATGTAGCGCTATCTAATAGTTTTCTACCAAGATTGTTCAAATTATGTCCCCTGGGTTGAAAATGGCCCTGCCAGGGGCATATCAGTTTTTCATAGGAAAGTTTTAAAAGATCATCTTCTTCAAAATCTTTAAAAGTCTTCTCTGAACTTGTAAGGCATAGACCTTAGATATTTGGTATGTTGCATTATCTAATAGTCCTCTACCAAGATTTTCAAATTATGAACCCCGGATCAAAAATGGCCCCGCCCTGGGGCTTAACAGTTTTTCATAGGAAAATCTTTAAAATATCTTCTCCTCCAAATCTGTAAGGTCTAGACTCTTTATATTTATTATGTAGCATCTTCTAATTGTTTTCTACCAAGATTTTTCAAATTATGCAATCTGTCATTGAAATCATTAATCTGTTATGAACAGGTGAGCGATTAAGGGCCATCATGGCCCTCTTGTATTTTGCACATAGCATCATGTTCAGGTCCTCTACAAATGTTAACCGGCCGCATGGCTCAGTGGTAGAGCGTCCGCCTGCGGTACGGAAGGTCGTGGGTTCGATCCCCGGCCGCGACAGACCAAAAGTCGTTAAAAGTTGGTACTAGTAGCTCCCTTGTCTGCGCTCGACATTAAAAGGTGTAGTTCTAGGACTGGTCAGCCCGGTGTCAGGATAATGTGACTGGGTGGGATGCCCTTGCCATGTGCCCGCGGCAGGGGTATTTCAGTAAGGCAGCACTATAACTTGTCTCATGCGGGTGCCGTCTGCATATAACTGAAATACTGTTGGTCGGACGTTAAACCCAACTCGCTCACTCACTCTACAAATGTTATATAGATTACGCTCCAGGGGTGGTCAGTTTTCAATAGAAACTTATAGTAAAATTATTGAAAATCTTCTTTCTGAAACTGGAAGGTTCCCAGCTTTCATATTTGGCACATAGCATTAGGTTCAGGTCCTCTACAAAAATAATAAATTAGGCCCCTGGGGTCAAAATTGGCCCCACCCCAGGGGTGGTCAGTTTTCAATAGAAACATATAGTGGAAAGTTTGAAAATCTTCTCTGAAACTGAAAGGTTCTCAGCTTTCATATTTTGCACATAGCATCATGTTCAGGTCCTCTACAAAGTTTATATAAATTATACCCCTGGGGTCAAAATTGGCCCTGCCCTAGGGCCGGCTAGTTTTCTATAGAAACATATAGTGAAAACTTTGTAAATCAAGATCTTCTCCTCTGATTGTCTGGTGAGCGATATCAGGGCCATTCTGGCCCTCTTGTTTTATAAGCAAGCAGCAGGCCCAGTTTAAATGGCTCCTCCAGGATCTGTTTGATTGGTTCTACTCTGTTTGTAAATGCATCTATATTAGTTGTAGGGTTTAGATTTACTGAAAGAAAGGTGCTCACTACAACCATTTGTGTTTTATTGTAACAGGAAGCTACCAAAATTTCAAGAGATGTGCTCACTACAAGCATTTGTTCTTTATTGTAACAGGAAGCTACCAAAATTACAAGTGACTCTCACTACAAGCATTTGTGTTTTATTGTAACAGGAAGCTACCAAAATTACAAGTGACTCTCACTACAAGCATTTGTGTTTTATTGTAACAGGAAGCTACCAAAATTACAAGTGACTCTCACTACAAGCATTTGTGTTTTATTGTAACAGGAAGCTACCAAAATTACAAGTGACTCTCACTACAAGCATTTGTGTTTTATTGTAACAGGAAGCTACCAAAATTACAAGTGACATTACTAGTGATGCTAATGCTGGTCCCCAGCTTGTCATCTGGGGAACTGATGTAGTCGTGAGTCACTGCAAGGAGAAGTTCCGCAGGTTTGTTCTGAAGTTTGTGGAGAAGAATGTGGAGGAGGACGAAGCGTTTGAGGGAATGGACATAAGCCAGCCATACTACTTACAAAGGCTGGAGGAGGTGGGTGAATATGTATTGCAGAATATCTTGAAAAGCAACCACAGGATGAAAAGTACAAGTTTAACCCTGCTCTGGTGAATTTTTAGCTCACATGGCACAAAGTGCCATGGTGAGCTATTAGGATGATCCTATGTCCGTCGTCGTGTGGCGTCAACAATTTACTTTAAACATCTTCTTCTCTGAAACCACAAAGCCTAGAGCTTTGATATTTTGTATGTAGCATGATCTAATGGTCCTTTACAAAAATTGTTCAAATAATGACCCCCGGGCCAAAAATGGCCCCGCCCTGGGGACTTATCAGTTTTTAGCTCACCAGAGCACTTTTGTGCTCAGGGTGAGCTTTTGTGATCGCCTGATGTCCGTCGTCGGGCGTCAACAATTTCAACCTTTAAAAATCTTCTCCTCTGAATCTACAGGGTTCTCAGCTTTCATCTTTGGTACATAGCATCATCTGTAGGTCCTCTAAAAAACTTATATAAATTATGCCCCTGGGGTCAAAATTGGCCCTGCCCCAGGGGTTTTCAGTTTTCAATAGAAACATATAGTGAAAACTTTGAAATTCTTCTCCTCTCAAACTAGAAGGTTCTCAGCTTTCATATTTGGCACATAGCTTCAACTTCAGGTCTTCTACAAAAGTTGTATAAATTATGCCCCTAGGGTCAAAATTGGCCCCACCCCAGGGATTGACAGTTTTTATACGCCTGTTTGAAAAACGGGACGTATTATGGAATGGCGCTGTCTGTCCGTCTGTAACATCTGTAACTCAAGTTCCGCTTGATAGATCCTTCTCAAATTTAGCCACAATGTTTATCTAGACATGCTACAGTAGCCTGCCAAGTCCCGGTTTGTTTATCCAAGGTCAAGGTCACACTATATGCATAGGAAAAACTTTGAAACTCTTCTTGTCAAAACTACATGTCCCAGAGCTTAGATATTTGTTGTATAGATTAACTTAGCATGCCTTTATGAGTTTTGTTAATATCGTAGTTCTGAGGTTAAAATTGGCCCTGCCCTGTGTATATATAATTTTTCACATCTACAGTCTAAAGGTTCTACAGGTTAAAGTTTTCCTAATCCAGTGCTCTGATAGGACTGGCTGGCCAGAGTGTATTGGTAATCACCCTTAGCCTGATCAGTAGAGTAGAAATTGTGTTTAGACAAATTACACACACTCATTTTAGATTGAGAGAACTTTGTGGATAATACTCAAAATGCAGAAAGCTCTTAAAGCTTTTTTCCATGTCTATGCCCTGCATTAAGCTGCCAGCTATCAATATATATATCCCATAACTGTGTCTGCTGTGAAGTTCAGCTTAATACAAATTCAAGTGTTCTATTGCATCTTGGAGAGCAGTGTCTATTTTTAGCTGGCTATTTTAAGCATACATCTCCCTTTCACACTTTTTGATTACAACTGGATTGCCTCCCTTCTGGATAATGGCAGTTGCAAATTAGATCCGATCTGTAATTAGATCCGACCTGTAAATAGAACAATTAACCCTTTACTCCATAAATATGCATTTCTACACCTTTGCAAACAGAGTAGACCCAGATCAGATGGCTCATGTAGTAGCCATCTGATCGATCTGCTGTATTTACTTATGATATAATATAGTGCAAATTGCATTAAATTATTTTTATTTTGTGTACAATATACATGCACTTATAATATGTTTACTTAAGCCTTTCCCTTATATAAATGACTTTTCATGCATTTGCAAACAGAACAGACCAAATCAGACGGCTCCTATAGCAGCTGTCTGATCAGGGTCTGATCTGTTTGTCAAATGAAATTTGAAATATATTTCTTTACTTTCTAAAATGGCTATACTGTCCCACTTTCCATATTTCATTACAACTATTTTGTCCATGAATATTCAGTAGGTATTTAAATTTTGAATAAACATAGAACATGGGAAGGGTTAAAAGTACATCAATCTTAAGATAAGATATGAATAATAATATGAACTCATGAAGATGTAATGAAAATATCTGAAATTTTGAACATAAGTATAGATTAATTTATTCTTTCTGAATTAAAATTTGCCGGCTAGTTTACTATAGAACCATATAGTGAAATCTTTGAAAATCTTCTCTCCTGATCGTCTGGTGAGCGATGTCAGGGCCATTCTGGCCCTCTTGTTCATAGAAAAATCTTTAGAAATATTCTTCTGAAACTGTATGGCATAGACCTTTGATATTTGGTATGTTGCATCATCTAATGGTCCTCTAAAAAGATTGCTCAAATTAAGAACCCCGGGCCAAAAATGGCCCGCCCTGGGGCTGAACAGTTTTTTATAGGAAAATCTTTAAAAATCTTCTTGTCAAAAACCACATGTCCCAGAGCTTAGATATTTGGTGTATAGATTTTCTGAGTATACCTTTATAAAGTTTGTTTATATTATACATACGTAGTTCTGAGTTAAAAATTGGCCCTTCCCTGTGGGTTATACTTTGAGATAGACTTTTTATGTCCCCCTGGGGGGGGGGGGGGGGGGGGATATTGTTTTGCCCTGTCGGTCTGTTTTGTTTGTCACCAACTTTAACATCGGCCATAACTTCTGAGCCAGTACAGATAGAGACTTGATATTTGGCATGCATATGTATGTTATAAAGCCGCACACTTTGAGGGGTGACACGTCGAGGTCAAGGTCATCCTTCATGGTCAAGACGTCAAATAAAATATATAGGTCAAATCATTGACTTTAACATTGGCCATAACTTCTCAACCAGTAGAGATAGAGACTTGATATTTGTCATGCATGTGTATCTCATGAAGCTGAACATTCTTAGGGGTGAAATGTCAAAGTCATCCTTCAAGGTCAGATCTCAAATATATAGGTCAAATCACAGGTGGGTGAAGCTTACCGTGAATAGTCATGCAGTTTTTATCTCATAAAGAAAAGTCTAACATGACAAACAGTGCATACCCTGATCATGTGAGAGCCCTATCATCTGGATCTACACCATTTGCATAGGATATTAGTGACTCGTGTCCTGCTCTGAAATGGTTAAAACATGATATACCTCTCCGCTTTGAAAAATCCAGCAGTCCAAAGACTAACCCTTTACTCTATAAATACGCTTTTCTACCGCTTTGCACTTATAGGAGCCAAAGGTGCTCGACGCATGCTTGGACTCACCCATGGAAACAACCCCCCCCCCCCCCCCCCCAAAAAAAAAAAAATAATAATTAAAAAATAAAATAAAAAATGTGATCGAAGTATGTTAAACTAGCCTAAAACTATCTATTTGAACCTTAAACCACTCCGAAAAACAAGAAAGACACGACCCGGAAAAAAAATCCTATCGGGTCTATATATGTATTGAAAGGTATCTAACTACGACAGATCAGCTGCGGAAAATACAACAGTCATGTTTTTCAACGTCTTACAGCAAAGCCAATTCAACACCGATTTTAATCATTTTGGTCTTGATCCGTTCCAAATTTCATATGCTAAGCGACACAGTTAGTGCTTTCCTTAAATATTGCCCCGTCTTGTCGCTGCAAGACCGCGAATTTGAAAATACGCTAGAGCGAAACGATGTGACTCCCGCCCGGATGCATAGAAGTATATCTATGGGAATCTGTATTCGTTAAACTTTTGAGCAAAAACGCGAATTATGCTGAAACACATTCGAAAAACATTCAACTTACCGCAGTTAAAACGGTGCTGGCTATTTGTAGTCTGCTATGAGACGCCAGTTTTCTTTCTCCTACTTTCGTTTTGAACGGAGGTGGCCAAATCGCTGTGGCCCGGAAGTAGTAGTCAATTTGCATATCGAATAGTTTATGAGCCGGGTCCAGCAAAATGGTCGCATCCGTTCAAAAGGAAAGTTGGAGAAAGAAAACTGGCGCCTCGTAGCTGACTGGAAATAGTAAGCACCGTTTTAATTGCGGCGAGTTTAATGTTTTTAGATAGTGTTTAACCATAATTCGCGTTTTTGTTGAAAAGATTAACGAATACAGATCCCCCTATATACGTCTATGCATCCTGGCGGGAGTCACATCGTTTCGCTCTAGCGTTTTTTCAAATTCGCGGTCTTGCAGCGACAAGACGGGGCAATATTTAAGGAAAGCACTAATTGTGCCGCTTAGCATATGGAATTTGGAATGGATCAAGACCAAACTGATTGAAATCGGTGTTGAATTGGCTTTGCTGTAAGACTTTGAAAAACATGACTGTTGTATTTTCCGCCGCTGATCTGTCGTAGTTAGGTACCTTTCAATACATATATATACCCGATAGTAAATTTTTTCCGGGTCGAGTTATTCTCGTTTTTCTGAGTGGTTTAAGGTTCAAATAGATAGTTTTAGGCCAGTTGAACATACTTCGATCACAATTTTTTTTTATTTTTTTTTTTTTTTGGGGGGGGGGGGGGGGGTCCATGGATGAGTCCAAGCATGCGTCGGGCACCTTTGGGTCAAATCAGTGACTTTAACATTGGCCATAACTTTTCAACCAGTACAGATAGAGACTTGATATTGGGCATGCATGTGTATCTCATGAAACTGCACATTTTGAGGGGTGGCATGTCAAGGTCATTTTTCAAGGTCAGAGGTCAAATATATAGGTCAAATCACAGACTTTAACATTGGCAAAAACTTAATCAGTAGAGATAGAGACTTGATATTTGGCATGCATGTGTATCTCATGAAGCTGCACATTTTGAGGGGTGAAATGTCAAGGTCAAGGTCATCCTTCAGAGTCAAAGGTCAAATTGGGCAGGGGGCATAGTGTTTCACAAACACATCTTGTTCACATCAGAAACTACAGTTTAAAGGTTTCCCCTTATTCAGAGGTCACAGGCAGTATTACTCATCTAGCTCTAAGCTGGGCAGTGGTCATACCTCAGTGCAGTAGAAAATTGTGTTTTTAGAATCAAGTAACGGACATTCATTTTATATTGAGAAAACTAGGTAGTTAAATTATTTTTATACCCCCCCTTTTGAAAAAATGGGGGTATATTGCTTTGCACATGTCGGTCGGTCGGTAGATCAATGGTTTCCGAACGATAACTAATAAACGACTTGGCCTAGAATCTTCAAACTTGCTGTGGTGGTTGGTCATGACAAGTAGATGACCCCTATTGTTTTTGAGGTCACTAGGTCAAAGGTCAAGGTCACTATGACCTTAACTGGTAAAATGGTTTCTGATCAATAACTGCTCAAGGGTTTGGCTTAGGATCTTCAAATTTGCTTAGTTGGTTGGTCATGACAACTAGATTAGCCCTATAGTTTTTTAGGTCACTAGGTCAAAGGTCAAGGTCACCATGACCTTAAAGGGTGAAATAGTTTGCGATCAATAACTGCTCAAGGGTTTGGCCTAGGATCTTCAAATTTGCTGTGGTGGTTGGTAATGACCACTAGATGACCCCTATTGCTTTTTAGGTCACTAGGTCAAAGGTCAAGGTCACCATGCTCTTAACTGGTCAAATGGTTTCCGATCAATAACTGCTCAAGGGTTTGGCTTAAAATCTTCAAACTTGCTGCGGTAGTTGGTCATGACAACTGGATGACCCCTATTGTATTTGAGGTCACTAGGTCAAAGGTCAAGGTCACCATGACCTTAACTTGTAAAATGGTTTCTGATCAATAACTGCTGAAGGGTTTGGCTTAGGATCTTCAAATTTGCTTAGGTGGTTGGTCATGACAACTAGATGAGCCCTATTGTTTTTTAGGTCACTAGGTCAAAGGTCAAGGTCACCATGACCTTAACTGGTGAAATGGTTTGCGATCAATAACTGCTCAAGGGTTTGGCTTAGGATCTTCAAACTTGCTGTGGTGCTTGGTCATGACCAGTAGATAACCCCTATTATTTTTTAGGTCAAAGGTCAAGGTCACCATGACCTTAACTGGTGAAATGGTTTGCGATCAATAACTGCTCAAGGGTTTGGCTTGGGATCTTCAAACTTGCTGTGGTGGTTGGCCATGACAACTAGATGACCCCTATTGATTTTGAGGTCACCAGGTCAAAGATCAAGGTTATCATGACCTTAGCTGATGAAATGGTTTCCAATTAATAACTGCTCAATGGTTTGGTTCGAGAAACTTGCTGTGGTAGTTGGTTGTGACCACTTGATGACCCCTATAGTTGTTGAGGTCACTAGGTCAAAGGTCAAGGTCACCATGACCTTAATATGTGAAATGTTTTCAGATCAATAAATGATCAGTGGTTTGGCTTAGGATCTTCAAAGTTGCTGTGATGATTAGTCATGACTGCTAGATGACCTCTATAGTTGAGGTCACTAGATCAAAGGTCAGGGGGTCTGGGGGGTATACATGTTTTACAAACATCTCTTGTTGAAAGTTGGTTTAGCTTTCTGTAACAGTTACATATACTTTAGATCGGAATCCAATGCTAATTTCTGTCAAGTCATGCTCAACAGTGATAGGGTTTACACTGATTTCTGTCATCTGTTGGAAATGCAGTCTGCTGAAAAATAACATGGTCAGTATATCACTATAAGGCCCTCTTTTTAGCTAACCAGAGCACAAAGTGCTCAGGGTGAGCTTTTGTGATCGCCTGATGTCCGTCGTCTGTCGGCGTTTGTTCGTCATGCGGTGTGCGTCATCAACAATTTGAACCTTTAAAAGTCTTCTCTGAATCTACAGGGTTCTCAACTTTCATCTTTGGCACATAGCATCACGTATAGGTCCTCTACAAAAGATATAGAAATTGTGTCCCTGGAGTCAAAATTGGCCTCGCCCCGGTCCCAGGGATGGCCAGTTATCTCTAGCTGACTGTTCTGTTTTCTGTACAAGTAGCAGAATGCTGGGTTCACTTAGGTTAGGCATGGGGAAAACTTTAAAAATCTTCTTGTCAAAAACTACATGTCACAGAGCTTTGATATTTGGTGTATAGATTTACTTAATATACCTTATTGAAATTTGTTAATATCATAGTTCTGAGGTTAAAATTGGCCCTGCCCTGTTGGTTATACTTTAAAATAGACTTTTACACTATAAAGGTTCCCCTGAGCTAGAAGGTCTGTGTTACGCAATCAGTTCCTGGTCAAAACTCTATAAAGTTGTCTGCTTCAGAATTAGTGTCTGTTTGTTCACACTGTTTTTAACCCATTCCCTCATAGGCTATTTTCAGATTCTACCTCTTTGAATAAATCTACTGATAAGGAGCATTAATTTGAGAAAAGGAAAATTTCAGAATTTTGTAGATTTGAAACCATTGTGATAAATAGAGCATTTACTCCTATGGAGCAAATGCTCTATTTATCACAATGGTTTCATAAAGTGACTACATGTATTACAGAGGCGTAGAAAGGCGTTTTTATGGAGGAAAGGGTTAATGCATTTCAATCTTACAATTAACTCATGTACAAACCACATATCAAGTTACAAAGCGGTATGCGTCAGATCAGAATCCAAACTGTGTGCTAATTTCAGTCAAGTCATGCTAAGAAATAAAGCCCCACCCCAGGTGTGGCCAGTTTTCTATAGAACATAGTGAAAACTTTGAAAATCTTCTCCTCTGATTGATTGTCTGGTGAGCGATATCAGGGCCATCATGGCCCTCTTGTTTAATGGACAATCTTTAAAAATCTTCTTTTCCGAAACTGTAAGGCTTAGACCTTTGATATTTGGTATGTGAGCGTCCTTTAGTGGTTCTTTTCCAAGACTGTTCAAATTATGACACCTTGGCAAAAAAATGGCCCGGTCCAAGATTACACAAGTGAGGTTTTATGCAAGCGTAAAATGGTTGCCTAACATGTCTTTAAGCAGGATAGAAGAAAATGAGGGAGCAGTATTGTTTAGTACTTTTTAATCCCCCACCGCATAGCGGAGGGGAGGGGGGGTTATAGGAATGGCCTTCGTCCGTCGGTCCGTCCGTCTTGTCTGTCTGTCTGTCTGTCCGTAACAATTTCGTGTCCGCTCCATATCTCCTATACCCCTTGAAGGATTTTCAAGAAACTTGCCTCAAATGTTAACCAAGTTGAGACGATGTGCAGAACATATGTGGCAGATATGTCGGCTCAAGGTCACATTTGAAGGTCAAGGGTTTCAACCTTCAATTTCCATTGCATTTTTGTGTCCGCTCCATATCTTCTAAACCCTTTGAAGGATTTTCAAGAAACTTGAGTCAAATGTTAACCAAATTAAGACGATGTGCAGAACACATGTGGCAGTCATGTCGGCTCAAGTTCAAGGTCACATTTGAAGGTCAAGTATTTAAACCTTCAGTTGCCATTAAAGTTTTGTGTCCGCTCCATATCTTCTAAACCCTTTGAAGGATTTTCATAAAACTTGAGTCAAATATTAAATGAATTGAGACGATGTGCAGAAGCCATGCGGCAGTCATGTTGGCTCAAGGTCAAGGTCACGTTTGAAGGTCAAGTGTTCTAACCTTTAACTTCCGTTACATTTTCGTGTCCGCTCCATATCTTCTAAAGCCTTTGAAGGATTTTCATAAAAGTTTAGTTAAATGTTAGCTAAATTGAGACGATGTGCAGAACACATGTGCCAGTCATGTCGGGTCAAGGTCACATTTGAAGATCAAGTGTTCTTACCTTCAATTTCCATTATAGTTTCGTTATCTCCTATACCCCTTGAAGGATTTTCAAGAAACTTACCTCAAATGTTAACCACGTTGAGACAATGTGAAGAACATATGTGGCAGTCATGTCGGCTCAAGGTCAAGGTCACATTTGAAGGCCAAGTGATTTAATCTTCAATTTCCGTTACATTTCGTGTCCGCTCCATATCTTCTAAACCATTTGAAGGATTTTCAATTAACAATTACAATATTATTACACTTTGTCAAATTAAATACTATCTTGTCTTGTGTTGTCTTACCCTAATGCATGAAATGTAGTTTTAAAACCCATTGTATCACCTTAAGGTCAATGTCTTAATTTAGGTGGCGGCGGTGGGGGATATAGCTGTCCTTTGGACTGCCTTGTTTGTGTAATAATACACATTTGATAGTATTTATAAAAATTGCACCAGTTTTCACATTGCTACTGACTCTCCAAATATCGCACGAAATGACTTATAGTCCATACTATTACATGTACACAGTGCAGACAACTTAGCAAGCCTTCATTTTCTAGAACTTCCCTTCACTCGAACTTCTAATGACGTCCCGAGGGTGTTTGAGTTATTGAAGTTCGAATGTATATTTTTATGTACAAAATGATTTAAAGCAAAAGCACATAAACTAAGGGTTCTAAGAAAAAATGAGAGAAAAAAAATATTTGAGCTTCCACCAAGGATCCAACCCAGATGGTTGCATAATGCAGAGTGAAAGATTAAACTTGTAGATTCAAGGAGTGGTTTGACTGGTAGCTGTTGGATAGTTTGAGTAGCAGCAGAGGAATGATTGCACTGTAGATCCATTAGTTTGCCTATATGGCTTTTTGAATCCTGACGAGGTTTTATGGAAGATTCATTTGATAATTTGCTTGAGGATTTGGAATGAAAAAATGTAGCTCATACACCATTTGCCAAACAATTATTGAATTTTGCCAAACAGTGACTGAAAGGTGAGCTCTGATTGGTTTAAATTTAGATATTACTCCATTTTGCAGAAAATTGGTATGTATATATATTTTGGTACCCCCGATTCAATTGCAGGTGTTTCGAAAGTGTTGATTGCCATCGTAATGTAGTGGTGGTGGCGGCCTCTGGATTAGTGACACTTTAGATATTAGTTTTTGCAGAAAACTGTTAAATAAAGGTATATAATATTGGTACTTAATGGCAGCTGTTTCAAGTCTTGGTTGCCATGGCAATGGTCTGTGGTTTGTCGAAATTTAAATATTTTGTTTGTCAATACCTGTTTGTTTTGTTAAGCGCACATTCTATAAGGGATTCCATTACAATAAGATCTTGTTAGAGTAGTTTTGATCCAGATCACAGTATTGTGATAACTTTGGCTGATTAAATCAATACAAACAGATTTATAAAGTCCATGTAAAGAAGTGCGTCTGTTGTAAAGGTGTACCATGGGAAAATTACATGTATCATTCAAGAGTGGGTCATAAAAACGAAAGAGAAATGAAATACTAAATTTGATTGTCAGCATTTCTGTGCATCTGTTTAACAGGGTGACCATTAGTGATCACTTCTTGGTGATTTGTCAGGGTTTTTCATCACTCTTCTGCCTACAGGTCACGCACTGTTTTTCAAACACTCTTATTTATTATACCCCATTTTGAAAAAATGGGGGTATATTGCTTTGCACATGTCGGTCGGTCGGTAGATCGATGGTTTCCGAATTATAACTAACAAATGACTTGGTGTAGAATCTTCAAACTTGCTGTGGTATTTGGTCATGACAACTACATGACCCCTATTGTTTTTGAGGTCACTAAGTCAAAGGTCAAGGTCACAATGACCTTAACTTGTTAAATAGTTTCCGATCAATAACTGCTGAAGGGTTTGGCTTAGGATCTTCAAACTTGCTGTAGTGGTTGGTCATGACGACTAGATGACCCCTATTGTTTTTTAGGTCAAGGTCATCATGACCGTAACTGGTTAAATGAAAATTACATGTATCATTCAAGAGTGGGTCATAAAAACGAAAGAGAAATGAAATACTAAATTTGATTGTCAGCATTTCTGTGCATCTGTTTAACAGGGTGACCATTAGTGATCACTTCTTGGTGATTTGTCAGGGTTTTTCATCACTCTTCTGCCTACAGGTCACGCACTGTTTTTCAAACACTCTTATTTATTATACCCCATTTTGAAAAAATGGGGGTATATTGCTTTGCACATGTCGGTCGGTCGGTAGATAGATGGTTTCCGAATTATAACTAACAAACGACTTGGTGTAGAATCTTCAAACTTGCTGTGGTATTTGGTCATGACAACTACATGACCCCTATTGTTTTTGAGGTCACTAGGTCAAAGGTCAAGGTCACAATGACCTTAATTTGTTAAATAGTTTCCGATCAATAACTGCTGAAGGGTTTGGCTTAGGATCTTCAAACTTGCTGTGGTGGTTGGTCATGACGACTAGATGACCTCTATTGTTTTTTAGGTCACTAGGTCAAGGTCATCATGACCTTAACTGGTTAAATGGTTTCTGATCAATAACTGCTGAAGGGTTTGGCTTATGATCTTCAAACTTGCTGTGGTGGTTGGTCATGACGACTAGATGACCCCTATTGTTTTTAGGTCACTAGGTCAAGGTCATCATGACCTTAACTGGTTAAATGGTTTCCGATCAATAACTGCTCAAGGGTTTGGCTTAGAATCCTCAAACTTGCTGTGGTAGTTGGTCATGGCCACTGGATGACCCCTATTGTTTTTGAGGTCACTAGGTCAAAGGTCAAGGTCACCATGATCTTAACTGGTAAAATGGTTTTTGATCAATCACTGCTCAAGAAGGGTTTGGCTTAGGATCTTCAAACTTGCTTAGGTGGTTGGTCATGACAACTAAATGAGCCCTGTTGTTTTTGAGATCACTAGGTCAAAGGTCAAGTCACCATGACCTTAACTGGTGAAATGGTTTCCGATCAATAACTGTTCAAGGGTTTGGCTTAGGATCTTCAAACTTGCTATGGTGGTTGGTCATGACCACTAGATGGCCCCTGTTGTTTTTGAGGTCAGTAGGTCAAAGGTCAAGGTCACCATGACCTTAACTGGTGAAATGGTTTCCAATCAATAACTGCTTAAGGGTTTGGCTTAGGATCTTCAGACTTGCTGTGGTAGTTGGTCATGACAACTAGATGACCCCTATAGTTTTTGAGGTCACTAGGTCAAAGGTCAAGGTCACCATGACCTTAACTGATGAAATGGTTTCCGATAAATAACTGCTCAATGGTTTGGTTCGGGATCTTCAAACTTGCTGTGGTGGTTTGTCATGACCACTAGATGACCCCTATAGTTGTTGAGGTCACTAGGTCAAAGGTCAAGGTTGCCATGACCTTAACTTATGAAATGTTTTTAGATCAATAAATGATCAGTGGTTTGGCTTAGGATCTTCAAAGTTGCTGTGTTGATTAGTCATGACCACTAGATGACCTCTATAGTTGAGGTCACTAGATCAAAGGTCAGGGGGTCTGGGAGGTATACATGTTTTACAAACATCTCTTGTTAGATTGTTGGAATACATTTTATTTTCAGATAAATGCTATTGGAGAGCCATTCCTTAACATTAATTGTGAGCATCTGCGAGAGTTTGACCAGGATCTGTACAGACAGTTAATCAACTACCCTCAGGAAGTCATTCCGACATTTGACATGGCAGTGAATGAGATGTTCTTTGACAGGTTCCCTGCTGCTGTGCTAGAACACCAGATACAGGTGCGACCATACAATGCAGAAAAAACCAGGAACATGCGGTCTCTCAATCCAGAAGGTAATACAATTGAAAAAAGTTTTTGTGCTCCAGATGTAAAACAGTTTGGATTTCGGAAGTTTATTCCATCACCAGGTCTGCTGTTTAACATGTGAATGCCAGATTTGATGGTTTTGATTCTTATAATTTCCAATATGTAACTTTGACTCTGTATGTTTTGGGCATGGTGTACTTAATTATGTCTCCCCCCATATTTATATGGGGGAGACATATTGTTTTCGTGAGAGTTGTCTGTCTGTCCGTCTGTCTGTCACACTTTTTGTCCGGACGATAACTTCAATATGCCTGATGCCAGTTGATTTAAACTTCATATATGGAAAGAGCATAATGAGAGGAAGTGTCATGCACAAGGTCCATAACTCTGGCTTCACTAATATTGGAGTTATTGCCCTTTGTAAAAAAAAATCTCACTTTTTTGTCCGGACGATAACTCCTATATGGCTCATGCCAGTGGATTGAAACTTCATATATGGAAAGATCAGGACGAGAGGAAGTGTCATGCACAAGGTCCATAACTCTGGCTTCACTAATATTGGAGTTATTGCCCTTTGTAAAAAATATCATAATTTTTTGTCCGGACAATAACTTCAATATGCCTGATGCCAGTTGATTGAAACTTCATATATGGAAAGAGCATGATGAGAGGAAGTGTCATGCAGAAGGTACATAACTCTGGCTTCACTAATATAGGAGTTATTGCCCTTTGTAAAAAAAATCACACTTTTTTGTCCGGACGATAACTTCTATATGGCTCATGCCATTGGATTAA
Source organism: Azorinus chamasolen (assembly GCA_963576725.1). NCBI lineage: Eukaryota > Metazoa > Mollusca > Bivalvia > Cardiida > Solecurtidae > Azorinus > Azorinus chamasolen. The sequence continues at coordinate 48,958,213 of OY755238.1, read as the reverse complement.
AACTTCATATATGGAAAGATCATAACGAGAGGAAGTGTCATGCACAAGGTCCATAACTCTGGCTTCACTAATATTGGAGTTATTGCCCTTTGTAAAAAAATCACAATTTTTTGTCCGGATGATTACTCCTATGTGACACATGCCATTGGAGTGAAACTTCATACATGGAACGATCATGATAAGAGAAAGTGTCAGGCATAAGATCCTTAACTCGAGCTTCAATAAATTTAGAGTTATTGCCCCTTGTACATTTGTTTAATTCTTTCTTGTCCGGACGATAACTCCTACATGGCTCTTGCCATCGTATTGAAACTTCATGCATGGAAAGAGCATGATGAGAGAAAGTGTCATGAACAAGGGCCATAATTCTGGCTTCAATACTTTTGGAGTTATTGCCCTTTGTTACATTTTTTGGCCGATCAATAACTCCTGTTCGACTGATGCTATTGGAATGACATTTTATTTTTGGAAAGAGCATGTTGAAAGTAAGTGTCATGCACAAGGGCCATAAATCTGGTATCAGTATTTTTGGAGTTATTAGCTGTTATCATTTTCTTCTTGAAAAATGTAGTGTGGAAAACGCATAATGAGGGGAAGTATCATTCATCAAGACCATAACATTTTTAGTGATTTCCCTTTACATATTGTTTTTATTAGAGGGGAGACATCCGTTTTTGTGACAAAAACCTCTAGTTTAATTTTGCTTGTGTTCAAAATACTTCCATTTTGTTTATCCTTTCAGATATTGATCAGCTGATTACAATCAGTGGGATGGTGATCAGACTGTCCCCTCTGATTCCTGAGATGCGCGAGGCATTTTTCCAGTGCTATGTTTGTCAGAACACTGCCTCTGTAGAGATTGAGAGGGGTAGGATTGCCGAGCCTACCCTGTGTACAAATTGCAACACCAAGCACAGCTTTGCCCTCGTCCACAACAGATCACAATTCAGTGACAAACAGAGCATCAAACTACAGGAATCTCCAGGTATGACATTGTGTTTTAGTCATAAGCTCCAAAGGGTAAGCAAAACATTTCATCAGTTCTCAACCAAAGCCTTAATAATGTGTGTGACTTTTATTGTGTCACCTGCCGAGAGGCAGTATGTCACTTAGGGATCACTTTTCCGTCGTCTGTCTGTCAACCTGTCTGTTTGTCTGTCCGTCTGTCTGTCCATCACACTTTCTTTTTTTTTGCTGTCCTTTCTAAACTAATGGCTATAGAGCTTCCAAATTTCACATGGGACTTCCTCTCATTGAGGACCATTGATGTAATTAATGTCCGTCACTCTGCATGCAATATTTTTTGAGTTATTCCCCTTTGTTCACACTTTCATTTTTTGGCTGCCATTTCTAAACTTGTCATTATAGAGCTTTCAAATTTCACACGTGTCTTCCTCTCATTGAGGACCATGGATGTAACTAAAGTCCATCATGCATGCAATACGTTTTGAGTTATTCCCCTTTCTCCAGCATATTAACAGTTTTTGTGTCAGCTGCGAGCATGTGACACATGCACTTTTGTACTCAGGGTGAGCTTTTGTGATCGCCTGATGTCCGTCGGGTGTTCACAATTTCAACCTTTAAAAATCTTCTCCTCTGAATCTACAGGGTTCTCAGCTTTCATCTTTGGTAAATAGCATCATCTGTAGGTCCTCTACAAAAGTTATATAAATTATACCCCTGGGGTCAAAATTGGCCCCGCCCCAGGGGTTTTCAGTTTTCAATAGAAACATATAGTGAAAACTTTGAACATCTTCTCTAAAACTAGAAGGTTCTCAGCTTTCATATTTGGCACATAGCTTCAACTTCAGGACTTCTACAAAAGTTATATAAATTATGCCCCTAGGGTCAAAATTGGTCCCACCCCAGGGATTTCCAGTTTTTTGTAGCTGACTGCTTAAACAGCCCATGGGATCACTAGTTTTGCATAGGAAAAACTTTAAAAATCTTCTTGTCAGAAACTACATGTCCCAGAGCTTAGATATTTGGTGTATAGATTTACTTAGCATAACTTTATGACTTTTATAAGTATCATAGTTCTGGGGTTAAAATTGGCCCTGTCCTGTGTGTATAGACTTCTTCACATCAGAAACTACATTTTAAAGGTTTCTCCTTAATATAATAGCCTGAGCCGAGACCAGGCAGTGGGAGTTCTGATGTAATCACCCTTAGCCTGATCAGTAGAGTAGAAATTGTGTTTAGACAAATAACACACACTCATTATGTCTCCCCCCATATTTATATGGGGGAGACATATTGTTTTCGTGAGAGTTGTCTGTCTGTCTGTCTGTCCGTCACACTTTTTGTCCGGACAATAACTTCAATATGCCTGATGCCAGTTGATTGAAACTTCATATATGGAAAGAGCATAATGAGAGGAAGTGTCATGCACAAGGTCCATAACTCTGGCTTCACTAATATAGGAATTATTGCCCATGGTAAAAAAAAAACAACACTTTTTTGTCCGGACGATAACTCCTATATGGCTCATGCCATTGGATTGAAACTTCATATATGGAAAGATCATGACGAGAGGAAGTGTCATACACAAGGTCCATAACTCTGGCTTCACTAATAATGGAGTTATTGCCCTTGTAAAAAATTCACAATTCTTTGTCCGGACGATAACTCCTATATGGCTCATGTCATTGGATTGAAACTTCATATATGGAAAGATCATGACAAGAGGAAGTGTCATACACAAGGTCCATAACTCTGGCTTCACTAATAATGGAGTTATTGCCCTTGTAATGTTTTTTCATAATTGTTTGTCAGGACGATAACTCCTATATGGCTCATGCCATTGGATTGAAACTTCATACATGGAAAGATCATGATAAGAGAAAGTGTCATGCTTAAGGTCCATAACTCTTGTTTCACTAATATTGGAGTTATTGCCCTTTGTTAAAAAATCACAATTTTTTGTCAGGATGATAACTCCTATATGGCACATGCCATTGGATTGAAACTTCATACATGGAAAGATCATGATAAGAGAAAGTGTCATGCATAAGGTCCTTAACTCTGGCTTCAATAAATTTAGAGTTGTTGCCCCTTGTACATCTGTTTAACGCTTTCATGTCCGGACGATAACTCCTACATAGCTCTTGCCATTGTATTGAAACTTCATACATGGAAAGTGCATGATGAGAGAAAGTGTCATGAACAAGGGCCATAACTCTGGCTTCAATACTTTTGGAGTTATTGCCCTTTGTTACATTTTTTGTCCGATCAATAACTCCTGTTCGACTGATGCTATTGGAATGACATTTCATTTATGGAAAGGGCATGATTAAAGTTAGTGTCGTGCACAAGGGCCATAACTCTGGTGTCAATATTTTTGGAGTTATTAGCTGTTATCATTTTCTTCTTGAAAAATGTGGTGTGGAAAGCGCATAATGAGGGGAAGTATCAATCATCAAGTCCATAACATTTTTAGTGATTTCCCTTTACATATTGTTTTTATTAGAGGGGAGACATCCGTTTTTGTGACAAAAACCTCTAGTTTTAGATTGAGAAAAACTGTGGATAATTCTCAAAATGCAGAAAACTCTTAATGCTTTTTTCATACTTATGCCCTGCATTAAGCTGCCAGCTATCAAAATAGAGCGTATCTGTTGTGAATTTCAGCTTACCTCTTTGCATGCTTGGTAATTTTGTCATCTGCTAAATTGTAATGTTGTCTCTGCAGCATATTCATAAGTTATCCTAATTGCACACTTTCTTTCTAAGTTTTTCAGTTTTTCAGAAGTTCAGTCTCATTGACAAACGGTTTGGATATCAGATCAGGCCCCACAGTATGTGGGGCCTGATCTGGATCCAAACTGTTTGCATAGGTCATTAGTGGTGGGAGAATCCCACTACACACTTTCTTTCTAAGTTTTTCAGAAATTCAGTCTCATTGACAAACAGTTTGGATAGCAGATCAGGCCCCACATAATGTGGGACCTGATCTGGATCCAAACTGTTTGCATAGGTCATTAGTGGTGAGAGAATCCACCTCTAGCATCCAAAGAATTAATACAAGTTCCAGTGGTCTATGCTCTACCCATTCTTTCACTACATTCTTTCAGCATCATGTTCAGGTCCTCTTCAAAAGTTAAATAAATTGTGTCCCTGGGGTGAAAATTGGCACCGCCCCTGGGGTGTTAAGTTTTCAATAGAAACATATAGTGAAAACTTTGAAAATCTTCTCCTGATTGTCTGGTGAGCGATGTCAGGGCCATTCTGGCCCTCTTGTTAATTATGTCTCCCCCATTTATGGGGAGACATATTGTTTTTGCCAGAGTTGTCTGTCTGTCCGTCTGTCTGTCCGTCACAAACTTGTGTCGCGCGTATCTCTGAAACCAGTTGGGCTAGAGTCACCAAACTTCACAGGAATGTTCACCAGCATGAGTTGTTGTGCACCTGGGTTTTTTGAATTGTCTCCCCCTGATAACTTTGGAGTTATTGTCCCTGATGACATAAAATTAGAAAAACTTTGTCGCGCGTATCTCAAACCGCTGGTACTAGAGTCACCAAACTTCACAGGAATTTTCACCAGCATGAGTTGTTGTGCACCTATGTTTTTTTAAATGTCTCCCCCTGATAATTCTTGAGTTATTGCCCCTGATATGAACACTTAAATTTATACAAACTTTGTGTCGCGTGTATCTCTGAAACCACTTGGGCTAGAGTCACCAAACTTCACAGGCTTGTTCACTAGCATGAGTTGTTTTGCACGTGGGTTTTAATTGTCTCCCCCTGTTAACTTTGGAGTTACTGCCCCTGATGACTTAAAATTAGACAAATTTTACTTAGTGTCGTGCATAACTCTTAAACCACTAGGGCTACAGTCACCAAACTTCACAGGAATGTTGACCACCATGAGTTGTTGTGCACCAGGGATTTTTGAATTGTCTCCCCTTGATAACTTTGGAGTTATTGCCCCTGATATGATTACTTAAAGTTAGAGAAACTTTGTGTCATGCATATCTTTAAAACCACTAGGGCTAGAGTCACAAAACTTCACAGGAATGTTCACCAGCATGAGTTGTTGTGCACCTGGGTTTTTTGAATTGTCTCCCCCTGATAACTTTGGAGTTATTGTCCCTGATGACATAAAATTAGAAAAACTTTGTGTCGCGCGTATCTGAAACCGCTGGTACTAGAGTCACCAAACTTCACAGGAATTTTCACCAGCATGAGTTGTTGTGCACCTGGGGTTTTTGAATTGTCTCTGCCTGATAATTCTTGAGTTATTGCCCCTGATATGATAACTTAAAATTAGAGAAACTTTGTGCTGCACGTATCTCTGAAACCAGTAGGGCTGGAGTCATCAAACTTCACAGGAATGTTCACCAGCATGAGTTGTTGTGCATCTGGGCTTTTTAATTGTCTCCCCCTGATAACTTCGGAGTTACTGCCCCTTATGACTTAAAATAAGAGAAACTTTACTTTGTGTCATGCATATCTCTTAAACTACTAGTACTAGAGTCACCAAACTTCACAGGAATGTTGACCAGCATGTGTTGTTGTGTACTCGGGGTTTTTGAATTGTCTCCTCCTGATAATGTTGGAGTTATTTCCCCTGATGACTTAAAATTAGACCCTGATAATAAGTTTGGAGTTACAGACATTACACTTGTGTATTTGAAAGAGGATGGGAGGGGGAAGACATCTGTTTTTGTGACAAAAACAAACCTCTAGTTTGAACTCTCATCTACTAACAGGTTCCCATGTAAAGTGCTGAGAACTGTTTTTGTGTTTCCTGCTTGAGTAGGGTAAAACTTTGGGTAACTCTGTCAGTGTCTGGTTGTCACATTTTTATTGCTTTCGAAGAATGCAATATAGCGATCGGTCGTTTTTACGGCAAAGAGTTCACTATTTCTTGTGAACATGCGCAAGAGAAAATAGTTCTCTTCAATTCTAAACTAGTTTTGTTGTAAATTGTTCATTAATTTATTTACTTTTCATGCATTTAATAACACTTCGCTTTGTGAGATAACTTCTAGTCTACACAATATCAACCTTTTAAAAGCTTGAATTATTGAATATACTCCCAAAAAACGCGAAAGAATATCAGTATAACAAAACACTGGATCCGACCAGATATGAAGTTCATATCCGCGGATATGAGTTGCGCAAGCTTGAAAATCAGCATTTATCATATACGCGTATATGAACCTCATTCCTGGTGTTTAGTTTACATTGTTATACTGGAATCAGCCTGTCGGTCGGTCGGGTGGTCGGTCGGTCGGTCGGTCTGTCTGCAAAATCTTGTACGGCGAACTCCTCCTTCAGTTTCAACCCGATTCACTTGACACTTGGCATACTTGTTAATCAGGAGTAGTAGATGTGCAAGACACAAATTTCAGGTCTCTGTGACCTTGACCTTTGGCCTTGAAATTGGTCTTGAAATTGGCAGGCAAAAGCTTGTACTTTGAACTCCTCCTTCACATTCAACCTGATTCACTTGATACTTGGCATAAATGTTACTCAGGAGTAGTAGATGTGCAAGACACAAATTTCAGGTCTCTGTGACCTTGACCTTGACCTTTGGCCTTGAAATTGGTCTTGAAATTGGCAGGCAAAATCTTGTACTTTGAACTCCTCCTTCACTTTCAACCTGATTCACTTGATACTTGGCATAAATGTTACTCAGGAGTAGTAGATGTGCAAGACACAAATTTCAGGTCTCTGTGACCTTGACCTTGACCTTTGGCCTTGAAATTGGTCTTGAAATTGGCAGGCAAAATCTTGTACTTTGAACTCCTCCTTTAATTTCAACCTGATTCACTTGATACTTGGCATAAATGTTACTCAGGAGTAGTAGATGTGCAAGACACAAATTTCAGGTCTCTGTGACCTTGACCTTGACCTTTGGTCTTGAAATTGGCAGGCAAAATCTTTTACTTTGAAATCCTCCTTTAATTTCAACCTGATTCACTTGATACTTGGCATAAATGTTACTCAGGAGTAGTAGATGTGCAAGACACAAATTTAAAATCTCTGTGACCTTGACCTTTGGCCTTGAAATTGGTCTTAAAATTGGCAAGCTAAATCTTGTACGGCAAACTCCTCCTTCACTTTCAACCTGATTCATTTGATACTTGGCATAAATGTTACTCAGGAATAGTAGATGTACAAGACACAAATTTCAGGTCTCTGTGACCTTGACCTTGACCTTTGACCTTGAAATTGGTCATGATATTGGCAGGCAAAATCTTGTACTTTGAACTCCTCCTTCAATTTCAACCTGATTCACTTGATACTTTGCATAAATGTTACTCAGGAGTAGTATATGTGAAAGACACAAATTTCAGGTCTCTGTGACCTTGACCGTTGGCCTTGAAATTGGCAGGCAAAATCTTGTACTTTGAACTCCTTCACTTTCAACCTGATTCACTTGATACTTGGCATAAATGTTACTCAGGAGTAGTAGATGTGCAAGACACAAATTTAAAATCTCTGTGACCTTGACCTTTGGCCTTGAAATTGGTCTTAAAATTGGCAAGCAAAATCTTGTACTTTGAACTCCTCCTTCACTTTCAACCTGATTTACTTGATACTTGGCATAAATGTTACTCAGGAGTAGTAGATGTGCAAGACACAAATTTCAGGTCTCTGTGACCTTGACCTTGACCTTTGGCCTTGAAATTGGCAGGCAAAATCTTGAACTTTGAACTCCTCCTTCAATTTCAACCTGATTCACTTGATACTTGGCATACATTACAGAATTTTCTCTATTTGAACTTTGGGTATTTTTGTTATTTGGTCCTGTTACATGTTCAAAACTTGGATTTGCAATCAATGCTGCCGTGTGGGGGTATTCATCACCTTTAGTGATAGTTCTAGTTTTTGCAACACATTGGCGTTTCTACAGCAGCAATAGCTTGTCTGTGAATTATAAATTTCTTCTCCGCCGATAGCAAAGACTTCCAAACTAGAAAACCTGTTGTGTTTTTCATTGATCAATTACCTCTCCGTCGATAGGGAGGGAGAGGAATTTTTTTATATCGACACCGTGTACGTGATAAAACGCTAACCGCATTTCTATACATCCGTCTAACCTAGAGATCCGAGTAATCCGTACAGCGTTTATGAATCGCAGTGTCTGTACTTTCGCTTTCATACCAGCAGTACCACAACAATTTCTTTCTATTAGCGTAATTTTACTGATGAAACACGATAGAAATGCCAACTTCTCTTGCAGTGTTAACAGGCTAGTATGTGTATTACTCTCTACAATGGATTTAATTAGTTTCTCCACAAACCGAGATGGAACTTTCCATTCATGCCATTGTCATCGCAAAAATGCGAGACATACATGTAGGCTTCTTCATTTACAAAAAATGCTGATGATATCTTTATCTACCAAAAGTCCGATCATATTTGTCTTGGTTAATGGAATAGTTGAGATTTACTGTGATTTCTGATTTATAATGGATTTTTATGAAAACTCATTGATGACGTGTTTACAATTTTAGTAATAGCCAAGAGTTATGCAGTTGCAGACAAAACACACAAGAAGAACACCATTAAATTATCAGAACTGCATGAAATGCTTTTAATTGAATTGTACTGTCACTTGATGGAGAAAATATGAACATGTTAAATGTTATGTTGATATTTTCTGACTTTTTCTCCATATGCATTCATTTTACGCTTATTTTTCCCCTCCGGTAAGGCCATGCCCTTTCCCTAAAATCAAAGAAAAAACCCTGGGAGATGTCATAGCAAAGAACATTTGACAACAAATTTGATATGAAATAGCCAGAGATGATATCATTCTTGGCCATCAATATCCTGATCTGATGGAAATGAAGTTATATTTTAAAAAGGTGTAAAACTGTGTCTACTCTGATCATGTATATTTACAGGGGTGAGTCTCCGTTTGGCTATTTTGAATAGACCCAGTAATGATAGAACAATTATAGAATTCATTTGAAAATGATTTATCTGTAATCTTGAGTGTTAATAACAAAATGCTGTCAGTCCAAATTTCAAGAATAAATTGGAATATAAAAGTTGGGATTCATATAAGTTTATGATCAGTGGAATTCATGGTGGAGTTTTGATAGGATAAAACATCATATGGATTATTAGGAATTTACTGTACATTTGATATCATTATGAATCAACCAAGATTTTGGATTAATGTGTGTGTGTTTGCATACATGTATATAAACCCGAACAAAATTTAACTAAAATTTCATACTACATTGTCTAAACAGTAGTTAAAATTCTAGGATTCGTAATTAATAAGGTGGGTAGTGCTTTGAAATACACAACAGCATTTGATATTGCTTTGATATGAATTGAAAGATGGACACTGTCACTCAGCATTGCATTTCTGACTTGTTGAGGTCAAGGACTGTCTGAGTGTTACTAATAACCACTTTGCTTATGGTTTGACTGTTGCTACAGTCTGTCATATTTTTATACCCCCCTTTTGAAAAAATGGGGGTATATTGCTTTGCACATGTCGGTCGGTAGGTCGGTCGGTCTGTCGGTCGGTCGGTAGATCGATGGTTTCCGAACGATAACTAATAAACGACTTGGCCTAGAATCTTCAAACTTGCTGTGGTGGTTGGTCATGACAAGTAGATGACCCCTATTGTTTTTTAGGTCACTAGGTCAAAGGTCAAGGTCACCATGACCTAAAATGGTGAAATAGTTTCCGATCAATAACTGCTCAAGGGTTTGGCATGGGATCTTCAAACTTGCTGTGGTGGTTGGTCATGACCACTACATGACCCCTATTGATTTTGAGGTCACTAGGTCAAAGGTCAAGGTCACCATGACCTTAAATGGTTAAATGGTTTCCGATCAATAACTGCTCAAGGGTTCAGCTTAGAATCTTCAAACTTGCTGTGGTAGTTGGTCATGACCACTGGATGACCCCTATTGATTTTGAGGTCACTAGGTCAAAGGTCAAGGTCACCATGACCTTAACTGGTAAAATGGTTTCTGATCAATAACTGCTCAAGGGTTTGGCTTAGGATCTTCAAATTTGCTTAGGTGGTTCGTCATGACAACTAGATTAGTCCTATAGTTTTTTAGGTCACTAGGTCAAAGGTCAAGGTCACCATGACCTTAAAGGGTGAAATGGTTTGCGATCGATAACTGCTCAAGGGTTTGGCCTAGGATCTTCAAATTTGCTGTGGTGGTTGGTACTGACCACTAGATGACCCCTATTGCTTTTTAGGTCACTAGGTCAAAGGTCAAGGTCACCATGCTCTTAAATGGTCAAATGGTTTCCGATCAATAACTGCTCAAGGGTTTGGCTTAGAATCTTCAAACTTGCTGCTGTAGTTGGTCATGACAACTGGATGGCCCCTATTGTATTTGAGGTCACTAGGTCAAAGGTCAAGGTCACCATGACCTTAACTTGTAAAATGGTTTCTGATCAATAACTGCTCAATGGTTTGGCTTAGGATCTTCAAATTTGCTTAGGTGGTTGGTCATGACAACTAGATGAGCCCTATTGTTTTTTAGGGCACTAGGTCAAAGGTCAAGGTCACCATGACCTTAACTGGTGAAATGGTTTGCGATCAATAACTGCTCAAGGGTTTGGCTTAGGATCTTCAAACTTGCTGTGGTGGTTGGTTGTGACCCCTTGATGACCCCTAAAGTTGTTGAGGTCACTAGGTCAAAGGTCAAGGTCACCATGACCTTAACTGGTGAAATGGTTTGCGATCAATAACTGCTCAAGGGTTTGGCTTAGGATCTTCAAACTTGCTGTGGTGGTTGGTTGTGACCCCTTGATGACCCCTAAAGTTGTTGAGGTCACTAGGTCAAAGGTCAAGGTCACCATGACCTTAACTGGTGAAATGGTTTGCGATTAATAACTGCTCAAGGGTTTGGCTTAGGATCTTCAAACTTGCTTAGGTGGTTGGTCATGACAACTAGATGACCCCTATTGATTTTGAGGTCACTAGGTTAAAGATCAAGGTCATCATGACCTTAACTGATGAAATGGTTTCCAATTAATAACTGCTCAATGGTTTGGTTCGGGATCTTCAAACTTGCTGTGGTAGTTGGTTGTGACCACTTGATGACCCTTAAAGTTGTTGAGGTCACTAGGTCAAAGGTCAAGGTCACCATGACCTTAATATGTGAAATGTTTTCAGATCAATAAATGATCAGTGGTTTGGCTTAGGATATTCAAAGTTGCTGTGGTGATTAGTCATGACCGCTAGATGACCTCTATAGTTGAGGTCACTAGATCAAAGGTCAGGGGGTCTGGGGGGTATACATGTTTTACAAACATCTCTTGTTAGTATTACATTATACAATTCCAAGACATCAAAAATGGTGATTAACATGTACAGCAACTTCTTCCCTTACACTTAACATCCTTATCAAACTCGAAAGCAATTATGACTGTTCAGGCCTTTGATTAACATCACACTTCAGCTGCTAGGTGTCTCAGGCGTTTCTTTAAAACACTTTTTAGCTCCACTTTTTAGCTCACCAGAGCACTTTTGTGCTCAGGGTGAGCTTTTGTGATCGCTTGATGTCCGTCGTCGGGCGTCAAATCTTCTCCTGAATCTACAGGGTTCTCAGCTTTCATCTTTGGTACATAGCATCATCTGTAGGTCCTCTACAAAAGTTATATAAATTATGCCCCTGGGGTCAAAATTGGCCCCGCCCCAGGGTGCCTTGTTTTCTATTGAAATGTATATGAAAACTTTGAAAATCTTCTCCTCTGAATCTACAGGGTTCTCAGCTTTCATATTTGGCACATAGCATCATGTTCAGATCCTCTACAAAAGTTATATAAATTATGCCCCTGGGGTAAAAATTGGCCCTGCCCCAGGGGTTGCTAGTTTTGAATAGAAACATAGTGACAACTTTGAAAATCATCTCCTCTGAATCTACAGGGTTCTCAGCTTTCATATTTGGCACATAGCATCATGTTCAGGTCCTCTAAAAGAGTTTTATAAATTATGCCCCTGAGGTCAAAATTGGCCCCGCCCCAGGGGTGGTCAGTTTTCAAAAGAAACAAATAGTGAAACTTTGAAAATCTTCTCCTCTGAAACTGGAAGGTTCTCAGCTTTCATATTTAGCACATAGCATCATGTTCAGATCCTCTACAAAAGTTATATAAATTATGGCCCTGGGGTCAAAATTGGCCCCACCCCAGGGGTAGCCAAATTTGAATAGAAACATATAGTGACAACTTTGAAAATCTTCTCCTCTGAATCTACAGGGTTCTCAGCTTTCATATTTGGCACATAGGATCATGTTCATGTCCTCTACAAAAGTTATATTAATTATGCCCCTGGGGGTCAAAATTGGCCCCGCCCCAGGGGTAGCCAGTTTTAAAAAGAAACATATAGTGAAAACTTTGAAAATCTTCTCCTGAAACTAGAAGGTTCTCAGCTTTTATAATTAGCACAAAGTATCATGATCATGTCCTCTACAAAAATTATATAAATTATGCCCCTGCGGTCAAAAATGGCCCCGTCCCAGGGGTGCCTTGTTTCTGTAGAAATATATAGTAAAACTTTGAATATATTCTTCTCTGAAACCGAAAGGTTCTCAGCTTTCATATTTGGCACATAGCATCATGTTCAGGTCCTCTACAGGCCCCTGGGGTCAAAATTGGCCTGCCCCAGGGGTAGCTAGTTTTCTATAGAAACATGTAGTGAAAACTTTGAAAATCTCCTCCTCTGATTGCCTGGTGAGCGATGTCAGGACCATTCTATATAGTGAAAACTGAAAATCTTCTTAAACTGGAAGGTGTTCAACTTTCATATTTGGCACATAGCATCCTGTTATATAAATTATTCTCTTTGGCTCAAAATTGGCCCCATCCCTGGGGTGGCCAGTTTTCAATAGAAACATATAGTGAAAACTTTGAAAATCTTCTAGAACTGGAAGTTCTCAGCTTTCATATTTGGCGCATAGCATCATGTTTAGGTCCTCTACAAAAGTTATAAGTTAAGCCCCTGTGGTTAAAATTAGCCCCGCCCCAGGGTAGGCCAGTTTTCTATAGAAACATATAGTGAAAACTATGAAAATCTGTCTGGTGAACGATATCAGGGCCATCATGGCCCTCTTGTGAATTCTTACAAAAGAAAAAAGGTGATGTGGCACAATGGGTTCTATCTTTCTATTGTAGAGGACATGCCTCCAGGTCAGACTCCACATACAGTGATCTTGTATGCCCATAGTGATCTTGTGGATAAGGTCCAGCCTGGTGACAGGGTCACCATTACAGGTATCTACAGGGCGGTACCACTCCGGGTAAACCCTCGTATGAGAAATGTTAAGTCTGTGTACAGAACCCACATAGATGTAGTGCACTTCAGAAAGATGGACACGAAGCGTCTGAAGGAAGCAGAGGATGAGAATGAAGATGGGTAGGTACATGGTGCTGTTAGATGGGTAGGTAGGTTGTGCTGTTAGATGGGTAGGTAGGTGGTGCTGTTAGGTAGGTGGTGCTGTTAGATGGGTAGGTAGGTGGTGCTGTTAGATGGGTAGGTAGGTGGTGCTGTTAGATGATAGGTAAGCTGTGTTGTTAGATAGGTAGGTAGGTTGAGCTGTTAGATAGGTAGGTAGGTGGTGCTGTTAGATGGGTGGGTAGGCTGTGTTGTTAGATGGGTAGGTAGGCTGTGTTGTTAGATGGGTAGGTAGGTTGTGCTGTTAGATGGTAGGTAAGCTGTGTTGTTAGATAGGTAGGTAGGTTGTGCTGTTAGATGGGTAGGTAGGTTGTGCTGTTAGATGGGTAGGTAGGTGATGCTGTTAGATGGGTAGGTAGGTGGTGCTGTTAGATGATAGGTAAGCTGTGTTGTTAGATAGGTAGGTAGGCTGTGCTGTTAGATTGGTAGGTAGGTTGAGCTGTTAGATGGATAGGGTAGGCTGTGTTGTTAGATTGGTAGGTAGGTTGAGCTGTTAGATGGGTAGATAGGTTGTGCTGTTAGAAGGGTAAGTAGGTGATGCTGTTAGATGGGTAGGTAGGTGTGCTGGTAGATGGGTAGGTAGGTGATGCTGTTAGATGGGTAGGTAGGTGTGCTGTTAGATGGGTAGGTAGGTGTGCTGTTAGAAGGGTAGGTAGGTGTGCTGTTAGATGGGTAGGTAGGTTGAGCTGTTAGATGGGTAGATAGGTTGTGCTGTTAGAAGGGTAAGTAGGTGATGCTGTTAGATGGGTAGGTAGGTGTGCTGTTAGATGGGTAGGTAGGTGTGCTGTTAGATGGGTAGGTAGGTGTGCTGTTAGATGGGTAGGTAGGTGTGCTGGTAGATGGGTAGGTAGGTGATGCTGTTAGATGGGTAGGTAGGTGATGCTGTTAGATGGGTAGATAGGTTGTGCTGTTAGATGGGTAAGTAGGTGATGCTGTTAGATGGGTAGGTAGGTGTGCTGTTAGATGGGTAGGTAGGTGTGCTGTTAGATGGGTAGGTAGGTGTGCTGGTAGATGGGTAGGTAGGTGATGCTTGTAGATGGGTAGGTAGGTGGTGCTGTTAGATGGGTAGGTAGGTGTGCTGTTAGATGGGTAGGTAGGTGTGCTGTTAGATGGGTAGGTAGATGATGATGTTAGGTAGGTAGGTCATGCTGGTAGATGGGTAGGTAGGTAGTGCTGTTGGATGGGTAGGTAGGTAGTGTTGTTAGATGGTGCTGGTAGATGGGTAGGTAGGTGATGCTTGTAGATGGGTAGGTAGGTGGTGCTGTTAGATGGGTAGGTAGGTGTGCTGTTAGATGGGTAGGTAGGTGTGCTGTTAGATGGGTAGGTAGATGGTGATGTTGGGTAGGTAGGTCATGCTGGTAGATGGGTAGGTAGGTAGTGCTGTTGGATGGGTAGGTAGGTAGTGTTGTTAGATGATGCTGGTAGATGGGTAGGTAGGTGATGCTGGTAGATGGGTAGGTAGGTGGTGCTGTTAGATGGGAAGGTAGGTGGTGCTGGTAGATGGGTAGGTAGGTGATGCTGGTAGATGGGTAGGTAGGTGGTGCTGTTAGATGGGTAGGTAGGTGGTGCTGTTATATGGGTAGGTAGGTAGTGTTGTTAGATGGTGCTGGTAGATGGGTAGGTAGGTGATGCTGGTAGATGGGTAGGTAGGTGGTGCTGTTAGATGGGTAGGTAGGTGGTGCTGTTAGATAGGTAGTTAGGTGGTGCTGTTAGATAGGTAGGTCATGCTGGTAGATGGGTAGGTAGAAAGTGTTGTTAATTGGGTGGGTATGTTGTGCTGGTAGATGGGTAGGCAGGTAGTGCTGTTAGATGGGTAGTTAGTTGGTGCTGGTAGATATGTAGGTAGGTGGTGTTGGTAGATCATAAGATGGGTAGGTAGTTGATGCTGGTATATGGGTAGGTACATTGTGCTTTTAGATGGGTAGGTAGGTGATGTTGGTGGGTAGTCGGTGCTTGTAGGTAGGTCCATGGTGCTGGCAGATTGGTAGGTAGTTGGTACTAGTAGATGGGTAGGTACATGGTGCTGGTAGATACTTATAGGTGTTACTTTTCCAGAACTGTACTCAGGAACTCTAGGTAAAATATGTCTACATTTCTCTTCCAAACCTCTATGAGATGATTCTAATTAGAACCAACAAGATGGGGTTGGCTGAGCAATAAAGAGATCTGGATATGTCTGATGTCTATATCTCTTAATTGCAGTCCTACTTGTCCAGTAACATAACAACCTGACCAATAACACGGGTAGTATTTGGTGTATTATAACAAGTTTTTGCCTTTCCGAGGTCAAATTATGACTGACATCTCTCATTAGATTGTATTATGATGAACCCTTGTTTAGTAAAGTCTGTAGACTTGTAACAAACTTGTTTCCCTGGGGCTGATGCATTTGACTGCATTTTTGTCACCTGCCAGGTCCTGCCTCTTATTTTACTTTGTCACACTTGTGTAGGCAGATGAAGTGTTCCTTTCAATACTATTGTTGATATGTTTATACTCCTATTTCTGTAATTCTGAGAAAGGGGGAAACAAGTTTTAATAGCATTTACAATGATGACACAGATCAGAGGGCTGTTTTGTATTTTATTCAAACTTCACCAGCTAATGTAATCTTTTCAACCGAATGAACACCACCCTGAAACAGTGAAACTATTCCTGTGAAAATTCAGCATTCAGTCCTTTTTTTCAGACAAACCTCGCGCCTAGCACCTGAGCGAATAGAGCTGATCAAGAAACTGGCTACAGAGTCTGACATTTATGAGAGACTGGCTAGAGCCATTGGTATGTAGACAGTAACAAACTTGCCGCATGTTGATGGTTTTACAGATTTGGTGTAGATGTTAGCTACCATATAACATTCACTGAGTCTATTTGGTACAGATATTAGCTACCATGTAACATTCACTGAGTCTATTTGGTACAGATATTAGCTACCATGTAACATTCACTGAGTCTATTTGGTACAGATATTCAGGGTTGCCACACGTCAGGGAAAAGTCAGGGAAATTGAATTTTTTTCAAGGTCAGTGAATTGTCAGGGAAATTTGAGAACTGTCAGGGAAATTTGAAAATATAGGCAAATGTCAGGGAATTGTCAGGGAATTTTGAAAACATGAGAATGACGTTCATATATTTTAAAAATTTCATAAATTATTACAGAAATTATCAGAGAAAGACTAAATTTCGAGATGTTATGTGTCAGGGAAATTTGAAATTATGTCAGGGAATTGTCAGGAAATTTTGTTTTCTGTGGTTTGTGGCAACCCTGATATTAGCTACCATGTAACATTCACTGAGTATTTGGTACAGATATTAGCTACCATGTACCATTCACTGAGTATTTGGTATGGATATTAGCTACCATGTAACATTCACTGAGTCTTATTTGGTACAGATATTAGCTACCATGTAACATTCACTGAGTCTATTTGGTACAGATATTAGCTACCATATAACATTCACTGAGTCTATTTGGTACGGATATTAGCTACCATGTAACATTCACCGAGTCTATTTGGTACAGATATTAGCTACCATGTAACATTCACTGAGTCTATTTGGTTCAAATATTAGCTCTGCCGAGTTATGGGACTTTGAAATGTTTACATGGAAAATTTTGTCCGCTAGATTTCTCCAAAAGCTTTGGTTTCATTTTCATGAAACTTCTTAGGATTAATCAGCACCATGTCTAGTTGTGCATATCTTATTCCTGTTCTGGTTCGATGATTTTCTGCAGAGTTATGGGAAAATTTTGTCGGGTGGGGTGGTTCGGGGGAGAGACATCAGTTCTAGTATCAAAAACAATTCTAGTGTTTATGGTGTAACTATTATACCCCCGCAAACAGAGGTTGAGTGGATATACTGGAATCACCATGAAGGTGGGTCAGTCCATCTGTCCGCATTTAAACATGGGCAGCTTGTGTCAAAAATTATCTTCCAATTGAAACATGAGTAGTTGACTCCTTTAATTCGAAAGTGATTTTATTGATGCCATGAAAGTTTTAATTTCTTACAGAGTAAGGGATCATCTAATTATGTCTCCCCCCATATTTATATGGGGGAGACATATTGTTTTCGTGAGAGTTGTCTGTCCGTCCGTCTGTCCGTCTGTCTGTCACACTTTTTGTCCGGACGATAACTTCAATATGCCTGATGCCAGTTGATTGAAACTTCATATATGGAAAGAGCATAATGAGAGGAAGTGTCATGCACAAGGTCCATAACTCTGGCTTCACTAATATTGGAGTTATTGCCCTTTGTAAAAAAAAAATCACACTTTTTTGTCCGGACGATAACTCCTATATGGCTCATGCCATTGGTTTAACTTCATATATGGAAAGATCATGAGAGGAAGTGTCATGCACAAGGTCCATAACTCTGGCTTCACTAATATTGGAGTTATTGCCCTTTGTAAAAAATATCATAATTTTTTGTCCGGACAATAACTTCAATATGCCTGATGCCAGTTGATTGAAACTTCATATATCGAAAGAGCATAATGAGAGGAAGTGTCATGCAGAAGGTACATAACTCTGGCTTCACTAATATAGGAGTTATTGCCCTTTGTAAAAAAAAAATCACGCTTTTTTGTCCGGACGATAACTTCTATATGGCTCATGCCATTGAATTGAAACTTCATATATGGAAAGATCATAACGAGAGGAAGTGTCATGCACAAGGTCCATAACTCTGGCTTCACTAATATTGGAGTTATTGCCCTTTGTAAAAAAATTGTCCGGATGATTACTCCTATGTGACACATGCCATTGGAGTGAAACTTCATACATGTAACGATCATGATAAGAGAAAGTGTCATGCATAAGATCCTTAACTCGAGCTTCAATAAATTTTAGAGTTATTGCCCCTTGTACATTTGTTTAATTATGTCTCCCCCCATATTTATATGGGGGAGACATATTGTTTTCGTGAGAGTTGTCTGTCTGTCTGTCTGTCTGTCTGTCTGTCCGTCTGTCTGTCTGTCTGTCTGTCCGTCACACTTTTTGTCCGGACGATAACTTCAATATGCCTGATGCCAGTTGATTGAAACTTCATATATGGAAAGAGCATAATGAGAGGAAGTGTCATGCACAATGTCCATAACTCTGGCTTCACTAATATAGGAGTTATTGCCCCTTGTAAAAAAAAATAACACTTTTTTGTCCGGACGATAACTCCTATATGGCTCATGCCATTGGATTGAAACTTCATATATGGAAAGATCATGACGAGAGGAAGTGTCATTACACAAGGTCCATAACTCTGGCTTCACTAATAATGGAGTTATTGCCCTTGTAAAAAAAAATCACAATTTTTTGTCTGGACGATAACTCCTATATGGCTCATGCTATTGGATTGAAACTTCATATATGGAAAGATCATGACAAGAGGAAGTGTCATACACAAGGTCCATAACTCTGGCTTCACTAATAATGGAGTTATTGCCCTTGTAATGTTTTTTCATAATTTTTTGTCCGGACGATAACTCCTATATGGCTCATGCCATTGGATTGAAACTTCATACATGGAAAGATCATGATAAGAGAAAGTGTCATGCTTAAGGTCCATAACTCTTGTTTCACTAATATTGGAGTTATTGCCCTTTGTTAAAAAATCACAATTTTTTGTCAGGATGATAACTCCTATATGGCTCATGCCATTGGAGTGAAACTTCATACATGGAAAGATCATGATAAGAGAAAGTGTCATACATAAGGTCCTTAATTCTGGCTTCAATACCCTTGTATTGACCCTTGTACATTTAACGCTTTCTTAAACTCCTACATTAAACATTTAACTCCTACATGGCTCTTGCCATTGTATTGAAACTTCATACATGGAAAGAGCATGATGAGAGAAAGTGTCATGAACAAGGGCCATAACTCTGGCTTCAATACTTTTGGAGTTATTGCCCTTTGTTACATTTTTTTGTCGGATCAATAACTCCTGTTCGACTGATGCTATTGGAATGACATTTCATTTATGGAGAGGGCATGATGAAAGTAAGTGTCGTGCACAAGGGCCATAACTCTGGTGTCAATATTTTTAGAGTTATTAGCTGTTATCATTTTCCTCTTGAAAAATGTGGTGTGGAAAGCGCATAATGAGGGGAAGTATCAATCATAAAGTCCATAACATTTTTAGCTCACCAGAGCACAAAGTGCTCAGGGTGAGCTTTTGTGATAGCCTGATGTCCGTCGTCCGTCGGCGTGCGTCGTTCGTCGTTCGTCGTCCGTCGTCAACAATTTGAACCTTTAAAATTCTTCTCCTCTGAATCTACAGGGGTCTCAGCTTTCATCTTTGGCACATAGCATCATCTGTAGGTCCTCTACAAAAGTTATATAAATTATGTCCCTAGGGTCAAAATTGGCCCCACCCCAGGGGTGCATTGTTTTCTATAGAAACATATAGTGAAAACTTTGAATATCATCTCCTCTGAAACTGAAAGGTTCTCAGCCTTCATATTTGGCACATAGCATCATGTTCAGGTTCTCTACAAAAGTTATATAAATTATGCTCCTGTGGTCAAAATTGGCTACACCCCGGGGTGGACAGTTTTCTAGCAAACTTATAGCTGACTGCGATTTTAAGCATCTTCTCTTTGCTCATAAATAGGTCATCCAGTCAAGTAGTGGGATAGATGACCAGTGGCTATTTTTAGGTCACCTGTATCTGGTGCTGGAGCTCTGTGCCTTAACCCTTTGCCTGTTCTATGTTTATTATTAATTTGAATGCCTACTGCATATTCATGAACAAAATAGTTAAAATGAAGTATGGAAGGTGGAACATTGTAGTCATTTTTTTTTCCAAATTTCACAACCTACTGAATATTCATCTACAAAATAGTTATAATGAAATATAGTAGGTGGAACATTGTAGCCATTTTAGAAACTTAAGGAACAGATGTATAAAATTCCATTTACAAACAGAGCAGGCCCTGATCAGATGGCTCCTATAGGAGGCATCCGATCTGGGTCTACTCTGTTTTCAAAAATGTGAAAACACGTTTGTATGAGGGAAGGGTTAATTAATAATAGTGATTGGCATTATGATATTATTACATGTATAACCTGCCCTGCAGTTCAGAAGAAGGGTAAATCATGTAAAGACTCCAGAATGCCAAATTAAAGATTTCAAATAAATTATGAAATATGAAATTGTATTACTTGAAACTATTAAGTTATACTTATGATTATGCAATTATTATGTAATAATTTATAATAATATTCAAATGCAAAAAATCAGTTTGGAATGCTATGGTACACATACCCGTTCAGAAGAACAGTTGATCGCCTTTAGTCAGAACTTTGTATGGCCTTGTTTAAATTATGCCCCTGGGATTAAAATTGCCCCACCCGAGGGGTGGTCAGTTTTCAATAAAAATATATAGTAAAAACATTGAAAATCTTCTCTGAAACTGGAAGGTTCATAACTTTCATATTTGGCACATAGCTTCATGTTCAGGTCCTCTACAAATGTTATATAAAGTATGCCCCTGTGGTCAAAATTGGCCCTGCCCCAGGAGTAGCCAGCTTTCAATAGAAACATAAAGTGAAAACTTTGAAAATCTTCTCCTCTGATTGTCTGGTGAGCGCTTCAGGGCCATTCTGGCCCTCTTGTTAGTGATTTCCCTTTACATATTGTTTTTATTAGAGGGGAGACTTCCGTTTTTGTGACAAAAACCTCTAGTTCTTTCTTGTCCGGACGATAACTCCTACATGGCTCTTGCCATCGTATTGAAACTTCATATATGGAAAGAGCATGATGAGAGAAAGTGTCATGAACAAGGGCCATAATTCTGGCTTCAATAATTTTGGAGTTATTGCCCTTTGTTACATTTTTTGGCCGATCAATAACTCCTGTTCGACTGATGCTATTGGAATGACATTTTATTTTTGGAAAGAGCATGATGAAAGTAAGTGTCATGCACAAGGGCCATAAATCTGGTATCAGTATTTTTGGAGTTATTAGCTGTTATCATTTTCTTCTTGAAAAATGTAGTGTGGAAAACGCATAATGAGGGGAAGTATCATTCATCAAGACCATAACATTTTTAGTGATTTCCCTTTACATATTGTTTTTATTAGAGGGGAGACATCCGTTTTTTTGACAAAAACCTCTAGTTAATATTTATAGTGTTAATTATTTTTCACATGGTAATGGTAAATACTGGACTTTTTATGCCCCCAAAGGCGGGCATATAGTAATCGCATTGTCTGTCCTTCCGTCTGTCCGTCCGTCCGTCCGTCCGCACTCACCAAAGGGTAGTTGTGTGACTTTTTCTAACTAGTCCCACAGGTAAAATCATTAACCTGGCCATCTCTTGTGACATTAACCTGGCCATTTCTTGTGACATTAACCTGGCCAGTTGTGGGACATAGGGTTAGGGTTAGCTTCCAGATCATTCTTTTCCAAAGTTAGAGCCAAAAATAGTTTTTCTTGTGGGACTAGTCACACAAGAAAAGATCAAAGGAAAAAGTCACACAACTACCCATTTGTTAGTATGTCCGTCCGTCCGTCTGTCCGTCTGTCCTTCCGTCCCAAATTCGTGTCCGGTCTGTAACTTCTTCATCTATAAATGGATTTCAATATAACTTGGCACAAATGTTCACCAGACAGAGACGATGTGTCGCGTTCAACTCCCCTGTCCATGGGTCAAAGGTCAAGGTCACAGGGTACAATTACTTTGTCACAAATTTCGTGTCCGGTCTGTAACTTCATCTATCAATGGATTTCAATATAACTTGCCACAAATGTTCACCAGACAAAGACGATGTGTCGCGTTCAACTCCCAGGTCCATGGGTCAAAGGTCAAGGTCACAGGGTACAATTACTTTATCACAAATTTCCTGTCCGGTCTGTAACTTCTTCATCTATCAATGGATTTCAATATAACTTGCCACAAATGTTCACCAGACAGAGACGATGTGTCGCGTTCAACTCCCTGGTCCATGGGTCAAAGGTCAAGGTCACAAGGTACAATTACTTTGTCACAAATTCCGTGTCCGGTCTGTAACTTCTTCATCTATCGATGGATTTCAATATAACTTGCCACAAATGTTCACCACACAAAGACGATGTGTCGCGTTCAACTCCCAGGTCCATGGGTCAAAGGTCAAGGTCACAGGGTACAATTACTTTGTCACAAATTTCGTGTCTGGTCTGTAACTTCATCTATCAATGGATTTAAATATAACTTGGCACAAATGTTCACCACACAAAGACGATGTGTCGCGTTCAACTCCCAGGTCCATGGGTCAAAGGTCAAGGTCACAGGGTACAATTACTTTATCACAAATTTCCTGTCCGGTCTGTAACTTCTTCATCTATCAATGGATTTCAATATAACTTGCCACAAATGTTCACCAGACAGAGACGATGTGTCGCATTCAACTCCCTGGTCCATGGGTCAAAGGTCAAGGTCACAGGGTACAATTACTTTGTCACAAATTTCGTGTCCGGTCTGTAACTTCTTCATCTATCAATGGATTTCAATATAACTTGCCACAAATGTTCACCACACAAAGACAATGTGTCGCCTTCAGCTCCCTGGCCCATATGTCAAAGGTCAAGGTCACAGAGTACAATTTTTGGGAGCATTTGTCACGTGACTGTGACATCTCTTGTTCTTCATATATAGCCCTTTTCATACCATTGCAAACAGAGTAGACCCAAGGAGGCGTCTGATCAGGGTAAGCTCTATTTGCTTATAAGTTATGATAGACCTCTAAGACCTGACTACAGTTTCTACCAATACCAAAAATTAAAATGTGTATATGCCATTGTAAACAAGAGAGTCGTCACGGGTGACAAATGCCCCCAAAGTGTTTGACACCGAAATGCATTTTGGCGGAAAAACAATACAATGTAATGCAGGTGTTACATGAAATTTTGATGCTGTTAAAAATGACACAGGAGTCAGTTCTTAACATTAAAAACAGAACCTTTGACGATTATGATAGCTAAGAAAAGAGCCGGTTATCGAAAGGACCTTAGGTCTTTCTCAACGTTAAAAAGGACCCTGGGGTTGATTGTCAACGTTAAAAACAGATCCTGGGTAAATTCTTAACATTTAAAAAAAGACACAGGGTCAAATTTGGAATCTGTAGCTGATACGGTATAGGAGATATTCTCCGGACAAGGTTTTTTTAAAATCGAGGTCAACGGTCAAGGTCACAGTGACCTGAAAATGGAATGCGACACTCCGCCATCCCAAGATGAACTCACACACCAAATTTTGAATCCATGGCTGGTAAGGTATAGGAGATATACTCCGGACAAGGTTTTTGTAGCTGGTAAGGCATAAGCTTTTTGTAAAATTGAAATCAAGGTCACAGTGACCTGAAAATGGTACACGACACTCCGCCATCCCAAGATGAACTCGCACACCAAATTTTGAATCCATAGCTGGTAAGGTAAAGGAGATACTCCGGACAAGCTTTTTGTATAATCGAGGTCAAAAGTCAAGGTCACAGTGACCTGAAAATGGTACGCGACACTCCACCATCCCAAGATGAACTCACACACCAAATTTGGAATCCTTAGCTGGTAAGGTATAGGAGATATACTCCGGACAAGGTTTTTGTAAAATCGGTCAAAGGTCAAGGTCACAGTGAACTGAAAATTGTACGCAACACTCCACAATCCCAAGATGAACTCGCACACCAAATTTGGAATCCGTAGCTGGTAAAGTATAGGAGAAATACTCAGGACAAGCTTTTGGCAGCTGGTAAGGTATAAGCTTTTTGTAAAAGGGAGGTCAAAGGTCAAGGTCACAGTGACCTGAAAATGGTACGAGACACTCTGCCATCTCAGGGTGATCTCACACACCAAATTTGGAATCCGTATCTGGTAAGGTATAGGAGGACAAGCTTTTTGAATCCGTATCTGGTAAGGTATAGGAGGACAAGCTTTTTGTAAAATCAGTCAACGGTCAAGGTGAAGGTCACAGTGAATTGAAAAAGGTACGCGACACTCCTCCATCCCAAGATGAACTCGCACACCAAATTTGGAATCCTTAGCTGGTAAGGTATAGGAGATATACTCCGGACAAGCTTGTAACTGGTAAGGTAAAAGGTTTTTTTTAAATCGAGGTCAAAGGTCAAGGTCATAGTGACCTTGAAATGGTACGCGACACTCTGCCATCCCAAGATGAACTCCCACACCAAATTTGGTATCCGTAGCTGATGTGACAAAAGGTACACACACACACCCACACACACACACACACACCCACACCCACACACCGACGCACGGTGCGATCACTATATGCCGCCAAAGCCTAGCTTTGGGGGCATAAAAATCAGCTAAGAAATATTCATTTCTTGCATGAATATTCAACAGGGCAAAAGAGTTTGAAGTGTTGGTATTCACTGCCATTTGTGAATCTGTGATCACCTTTACAGACAGTTTGGATGCAGACGAGACTCCAAATTACTTGGCGACTCGTTACCAAAATGTTTGATGCTGTGATTGAAGAAAATTCAACGGTGGGTATTGAAGCAGACATAGAGGATCTGTTGCTCGTTGTCTTTTAAGATCACATGTTCCTAAACAAGCCTTAGAAAATGTCATTAAGCGAGCCTTGGCAAGCTTAATAACATTTTCTTGGTGAGTTTAGGAACATGTGATCTTAAAAGACAACGAGCATCAGATTCTTTTTCTCACATATCAAAAAAGTGTATTTTCGCCGTTTAAATGACATGTAAACATAGGTTTCCATGGCTTGAAGTCATATATGATGTCATACGTTCTAAAGTGATCTTACACGTGTTACAGATAAGGAAATCTTAACCTGTTGTTCTAAGTCCGAGATAAGGGAAGGTATGTGAGAAAACAATGTTTGAAGACAACAGTTGGGGACATTGAAAGAGTTGTCTTTGTTCTTTACTCTGATTGACTTGTCTTTATAAAACCAATCAGAACGCACGTCTATATGGAGGAGAGACCAGAGAAATGTTTCTTTATTCCAGCCCCAAGTATCTATGAGAATGAGGACATTAAGAAGGGGATACTGCTGCAGCTGTTTGGGGGCAGCAGGAAGGACTTCTCAGGGACAGGCAGGGGCAATTTCAGGTGAGACATTAGGGATGAAACGATTAAAAAAAATTCGATTTGATTTGATTTCAAAATTTAGACAGATTTGTAGCTCACCACAGCACAAAGTGCTCAGGGTGAGCTTTTGTGATCGCCTGATGTCCGTCGTCCCGCTTTTGTCCTCAGGGTGAGTGATCGCCTGATGTCCGTCGTCCTGCTTTTGTGCTCAGGCTGAGTGATCGCTTGATGTCCGTCGTCTGGCTTCAACAATTTGAACCTTTAAAAATCTTCTCCTCTGAATCTACAGGGTTCTCAGCTTTCATCTTTGGTACATAGCATCACCTATAGGTCCTCTACAAAACTTTTATAAATTATGCCCCTGGGGTCAAAATTGGCCCCGCCCCAGGGGTGGGAAGTTTTCAATAGATATAATAAAACTTTGAAAGTCTTCTCCTCTGAAACTGGAAGGTTCTCAGCTTTCATATTTGGCACATAGCATCATGTTCAGGTCCTCTACAAAAGTTATATAAATTATGACCCTGGGGTCAAAATTGGCCCCGCTCCAGGGGTGGGCAGTTTTCAATAGAAACAAATAGTGAAATCTTATATAAATAAGATTATGCCCCTGGGGTCAAAATTGGCCTCGTCCCAGGGGTGGGCAGTTTTCAATAGAAACGTATAGTGAAAACTTTGAAAATCTTCTCCTCTGAAACTAGAAGGTTCTCAGCTTTCATATTTGGCACATAACATCATGTTCAGGTCCTCTACAAAAGTTATATAAATTATGGCCCTGGGGGTAAAATTGGCCCCGCCCCAGGGGTGGGAAGTTTTCAAAGGAAACATATAGTGAAATCTTTGAAAATCTTCTCCCCTGAAACTAGAAGGTTCTCAGCTTTCATATTTGGCACATAGCATCATGTTCAGGTCCTCTACAAAAGTTATATAAATTATGGCCCTGGGGGTAAAATTGGCCCCGCCCCAGGGGTGGGAAGTTTTCAATGGAAACATAGTGAAATCTTTGAAAATCTTCTCCTCTGAAACTGGAAGGCTCTCAGCTTTCATATTTGGCACAGAGCATCAGGTTCAGGTCCTCTACAAAAGTTATATAAATTATGTGGGCAGTTTTCAATAGAAACGTATAGTGCAAACTTTGAAAATCTTCTCCTCTGAAACAAGAAGGTTCTCAGCTTTCATATTTGGCACATAGCATCATGTTCAGGTCCTCTACAAAAGTTATATACATTATGGCCCTGGGGGTAAAATTGACCCCGCCCCAGGGGTGGGAAGTTTTCAAAGGAAACATATAGTGAAATCTGAAAATCTTCTCCTCTGAAACTGGAAGGCTCTCAGCTTTCATATTTGGCACAGAGCATCATGTTCAGGTCCTCTACAAAAGTTATATAAATTATGGCCCTGGGGTCGAGATTGGCCCGCCCCAGGGTGGGCAGTTTTCAATAGAAACGTATAGTGAAAACTTTGCAAATCTTCTCCTCTGAAACTGGAAGGTTCTCAGCTTTCATATTTGTCACATAGCATCATGTTCAGGTCCTCTACAGTTATATTAATTATGGCCCTGGGGTCAAAATTGTCCCCGCCCCAGGGGTGGGCAGTTTTCAATGGAAACAAATAGTGAAATCTTTGAAAATCTTCTCCCCTGAAACTAGAAGGCGCTCAGCTTTCATATTTGGCACAGAGCATCATGTTCAGGTCCTCTACGAAAGTTATATTAATATGGCCCTGTGGTCAAAATTGGCCCCGCCCCAGGGGTGGGAAGTTTTCAGTAGAAACATATAGAGAAAACTTTGAAAATCTTCTCCTCTGAAACTGAAAAGTTCTCAGCTTCAATATTTGGCTCATAGCATCATGTTCAAGTCCTCTACAAAAGTTATATAAATTATGCCCCTGGGGTCAAAATTGGCCCGCCCCAGGGCCGACTAGTTTTCTATAGAAACATATAGTGAAAATCTTCTCCTCTGATTGTCTGGTGAGCGCTTCAGGGCCATTCCGGGCCATCTTGTTTTAGCTCACCAGAGAACAAAGTGTTCAAGATGAGCTATTTTGATACCCCTGTGTCCATCGTCAGTCTATCTGTCCGTCAACAATTTCAAACGACTTCGACTTCTTCTCTGAAACAGACTGCCCAATTGTAACCAAACTTGGTCAGATACATACTGTGGGTGGGTGCTTCAAAAGTTGTTAAAAGATAGTGGGTGGGGCTATCAGTCGTGTTGCCATGGCAACTGTACACAATATCTAGAAAAATCTTCTTCTCCAGAATGACTTGTCCGATTTGAATATAGTTCTCACCAAAATGTTTCTCAGTTGATAGACTTTAAAAGTTGTTAAAAGAATTTTGATCCAGCAAAAAACATGGCCGCCAGAGGGCGTAGTCATTTTTTCCATATATGGTAATATGGAATTTTTCATAGGAAAATCATTAAAAATCTTCTTCTCTGAAACAGTAAAGCCTAGACCTTTGGTATGTAGCATGATCTTTTGGTCCTCTACAAATATTGTTCAAATTATGACCCCTGGGCCAAAAATGGCCCAGCCCAAGGGCTTATCAGTTTTTCATAGGAAAATCTTTAAAAATCTTCTTCTCTCAAGCTGTAAGGCCTAGACCTTTGATATTTGGTATGTAGCATGATCTAATGGTCCTCTACAAATATTGTTCAAATTATGACGCCTGGGCAAAAAATGGCCCGCCCAAGGGCTTATCAGTTTTTCGTAGGAAAATCTTTAAAAATCTTCTTCTCTCAAACTGTAAGGCCTAGACCTTTGATATTTGGTATGTAGCATGATCTAATGGTCCTCTCTACAAAGATTGTTCAAATTATGACCCCCGGGCCAAAAATGGCCCCGCCCAAGGGCTTATCAGTTTTTCATAGGAAAATCTTTAAAGATCTTCTGAAACTGTAAGGCCTAGACCTTTGATATTTGGTATGTAGCATGATCTAATGGTCCTCTACAAAAGTTGTTCAAATTATGACCCCCAAAATGGCCCCGCCCAAGGGCTTATCAGTTTTTCATTGGAAAATCTTTAAAAATCTACTGAAACTGTAAGGCCTAGACCATTGATATTTGGTATGTCACATGATCTTATGGTCCTCTGCAAATATTGTTCAAATTATGACCCTTGGGCCAAAAATGGCCCTGCCCAAGGGCTTATCAGTTTTTCATTGGAAAATCTTTAAAAATCTACTGAAACTGTAAGGCCTAGACCATTGATATTTGGTATGTAACATGATCTAATGGTCCTCTACAAATATGTAGCTGTGGCTTGTGGTCCTCTGCCAAGAATGTTTAACTTGCGACCCTGACCACTGGGCGAAACTTGGCCCTGCCTCAGGGCTTATCAGTTTTTCATGGGAAAAATATAAAATATTATTTTTCTCTGAAACCATAAGGCTTAGACCTTTAATTAATGGCATACTGCTTTGCCTTGTGGTTCTCTACCAAGGTTATACACATGATTTCTTGTGGTCAAAAATGGCCCCGACCCTGGGGTTATCTCAGGTGAGCGCTTCAGGGCCTCGTTGCCCTCTTGTTTAGAAAAATTTCGGCTTATAGAAAACCGAGCAGGTGTGTGGGCGGGTAGGCGTGCAGTCGTTAAGAAAACTTTAACATTGCTTATAACTTCTAAATTACTTAACTAGACAATTCATATTTGGTATTTAGATAGCTTGGGTGAATTCCTTTCACTTGATACAAAGGATACATGAAATCAGGTCAAGGTCACTATTTAGATAGCCTTTCACTTGATACAAGGATACATGAAATCAGATCAAGGTTACTACTTCCAAAAGTTTGCCGTTTTTAATCAACTTTTAACATTGCTATAACTTCTGAACTACAAATATTAGGCAATTCATCTTTGGTATACAGATAGCTTGTGCAAAGGCCTTTCACTTGATACAAGATTATATGAAATAAGGTCAAGGTCAAGGTCCCTATTTCCAAAACTTTGCTGTTGTTAAGAAAACTTTAACATAACTTCTGAATTACTTACGCTAGACCATTTATATTTGGTATGCAGATAGCTTAAGTGAAGGCCTTTCACTTGATACAAGGATACATGTAATCAGATCAAGGTCACTATTTCCGAAACTGCCGTTTTTAACAAACTTTAACATTGCTATAACTTCTTAACTATAAATGCTAGGCAATTCATATTTGGTATATAGATAGCTTGGGTGAATTCCTTTCACTTGATACAAAGGATACATGAAATCAGGTCAAGGTCACTATTTCCAAAACTTTGCCGTTTTTAACAAACTTTAACATTGCTATAACTTCTGAACTACAAATGCTAGGCAATTCATCTTTGGTATACAAATAGCTTTGGTAAAGGCCTTTCAGTTGATATTTGAAATTAGGTCAAGGTCACTATTTTGACAAGTTTGTCATCATTGGAAAAATTTCAACATTTTTTCTTAACTGTTGAACCTCGTATGCTAGACAATTCAGATATGGTATGGAGATAGCTTTGGTGAAGGCGTTTCAGTTGATACAAGGATACATAAAATTGGGTCAAGGTCACTATTTTGAAAACTTGACTGTTTTTAACAAACTTTAACATTTTGCTATAACTTCTGATCCATGAGCGCTAGGCAATTCACCTTTGGTATTCAGATAGTTTTGATAAGGACCTTATGGATGACATAAAGATACCTAAAATCAGGTCAAAGTCACTATTTTGAAACATTGGCTGTCATTAAAATGTTGTTATAACTCCTGAACTACATGGGCTAAACAATCTATATTTGGTATGCAGATAGCTTGGGTGAAGGCCTTTCAGTTGATACAAGGATACATGAAAATGGGTCAAGGTCAACCCCAAATTTCATAGAAATGTACCTTAGGGTGTCCTCTATCAAGTTTGTTCAAATCATGACCCCCGGGCAAAAAATGGCTCCGCCCCACTACTTTTAAAGGTGTTTTTTTTTTAAATCTTTAAAAATCTTCTTCTCTGAAACCACAATTTCTAGAGCTTTGATATTTGGTATATAGCATCATCTAATGGTCCTTTACCAAGTTAAAATGATGACCCCAGGCCAAAAATGGCCCTGCCCTGGGGCTTGTAGTTTTTACATAGACTTATATAGGGAAACCTTTAAAAATCTTTTTGTCTGAAACCACATAATCTAGAGCTAAGATATTTGGTAGGAAGCATCACCTAATATACCACTACCAAGTATGTTCAAATAATGACCCCTGGGCCAAAAATGGTCTCACCCTGGGGTTTTATGCTACTATTAACATCAGAAGCTACAGTTTAAGAGTTCCTCCTTAGCAATTTTTCCTCACAGTTATTTCCCTTGTCCCATCAGCATAGCCATAAGGGACAAAGGGAGATAACTGCATTGGAATTCTTGTACCTCCAGAATAGTGATTCTATTTATAAATATTTATAATAAAATATGGAAGGTTGATCAGTGTAGCTGTTTTAGAAGGCATAGAAACAGATCTATCAAATTCCATTAGCAAACAGCAGACCCTGATCCTATAGGAGCCACCTTATCTGGGTCTACTCTGTTTTCAGATGCATGAAAACAATTTTATATGAGGGAAATTAAGGGTTACTTCTACAGTTCAAAGGTACAGCACTTGGGCAGTAAAATCTCTCCAGGTCAATGCAAGACTCTTTGCATGCTGGTGGTGAAACTGTGATTACCTATGCAAACAGTTTGGATCCAAATGAGAGGCCGCATAATGCGGCGTCTCATCTGGATCTAAACTGTTTGTCATCTTAACCATATTTTTGCAAAAAAATGAAAGTAAGTTTATTTTAAGAATTGAAGCAGATGACAATAACTTTTTGTTGCAGACGAAACATTAAAGGGCATTTTGAAAGGGATGTTGACCCATTAACCTCATAGTGTGTAGTGTGAGTGATTTGTGGTTCTTTACAGCTAGATGTTACCAATGTCTCTCAAATCAGATGTGGGAGATATTGGAAATCCTTCGCTAAGAGTAACACCTATTTAGCCAATCAAGGAAAATGATTATCATCTAGACTTTTGATCTGGGTCCAAACCCAACTGATGTAGGTCATGGTAATGATTAAGAAAACTGTGAAAACATGATTATGCAATGGGCCCAACTGATATCAGTCATGGTAATTCTTAAGGAACCACCCCCCCCCCCCACCCCAACAATGATAGGTGTCAAAATTACTAATGTGGATTAAGTCTGCTACCCAAAAAAGCATCTTAAATATAACTTTTTTTTTTATAAAATTTGATGACAACACATTAAAAAGTCCTAAAATGTCTGAATATTGTATGATATTAATGAAATAACTGAGTAAATATAACTTAATTATAACAGTAGACGAAATGGGAACAGGGTAAAAATTTTAGAGTAGACGAAATGGGAATGAGTTACAGTAGACGAAATGGGAATTGCAGTGTCTGATCTGGAGCCAAACTGTTAGCAATGTGAAAAACATTAAACTGTTCAGGATTTCATGTATATATGGATTGAAACCTTTCACTCAGCATCTCATTGGGATCTAAACTGCTGGAAACAGTCATAATTTAACCCTTTCCTCATATAAACGTGTTTTCATGCATTGGCAAACAGAGTAGACCAAGATCAGATGGAATTTAACGTAGACCAGAGTAGACCAAGATCAGATGGAAAGTCTGTTCTCCTTGCTACTAATTGTATTTATTTTAATTTGATTTTTAAAACAAATAATGTCTTAAGTTAATCAAAATTATTGTCAATCAATAATTAATGTTACTCAAAAAATTAGTAACTCTTCTCAATTTCAAGTGTAAAAAAAACCTAATGACCCGTTTAATTGACTTATCATCAGATATTCACACCTAGAGCTAGAATTATTTCTAAACACCTATTAACCCTTTACCTGTTTGCTTTGACAAAAATTGATCTGGGACTACTCTGTTTGCTAATGCGTAAAAAATTGTTATTTCCATTAAGAGAAGTTTTAGCTTTAATAAAAACTGTAAAATCAAATCTATATCTTGTCAAATGCAAACAGAGCAGACCCTGATCAGACAGCTTCTATAGCAGTTGTCTGATCTAGTCTACTCTTATTTTTAATGCGTAAAACACATTATTTCTGTGAAGAGAAGTTTTTGCTTTGACAACAACTGTAGAATCAGATCTATATTCCGTAGGAGTCGTCTGATCTGTGTCTACTCTGTTTGCTAATGCGAAAAAATAGTTTTATATGAGGGAAAGGGTTAAAAGATTTTTAAAGATATTTTTATTGGTCATTTCACACAAAAACTGGCATTATGTACTGCCTAGCACTTTATTTGCCTATATACCTGGATCAAGGTATAATTGCATAGCTTTATTGACGTCATTTGAATTTCTCAAAGACCAGTTTTAGGCATTTTGAGCTAAGGCACAATGGCACAAGTTGTAAACAGTTTAGATCTTGGTCAACCAGTCACTTGGTATTAGATTTGAATCCAGTTCAAGAGTATTCAGCAGTGAAAGGGTGAAAGCAGTGCACTAAGCTTCTATCATCTGCTAGAAATGTTGTCCACTGAAAAATGTCAATATATTACTGTAAGTCAGGTGAGCGATATAGGGCCAATGGCCCTCTTGTTTTGATCATATTCAATTTAAGATTACAATAAAAAGAATGCACTACGTAGAAGAAATCCTGTATATTTACAGCTATGAAAAACCGAATGCTTGGGCATAATTATACTGGTGGAAACATCTGAGTAGCTTTAATGGCCTGCAATGTTGTCACAAATAGATTTGACTTTAACAGCCTAACTATTCTGCAGCTTGTTTTTAGCTCCCCTGAGCCAAAGGCTCAGGATCTATTGTGACCGTGATCTGTCTGGCGTCTTGATGTTTGGTATGTAGCATGATCCAATTGTCCTCTACAAATATTGTTCAAATTATGATCCCCGGATTAAAAATGGCCCTGCCCTGGGGCTTATCAGTTTTTCATAGGAAAATCTTTAAAAATCTTCTGAAACTCTAAGGCCTAGACCTTTGATGTTTGGTGTGTAACATGATCTAATGGTCCTCTACAACGATTGTTCAAATTATGAACCCTGGACCAAAAATGACTCTGCCCTGGGGCTTATCAGTTTTTCATAGGAAAATCTTTAAAAAATCTTCTGAGACTGTAAGGCCTAAAGCTTTAATATTTGGTATGTAGCATGATCTAATGGTCTCCTTCTCCAAAACCTCTACATTAAAAGGGTAGTTCTAGGACTGGTCGGCCCGGTGTCAGGATAATGTGACTGTGTGGGGTGCCCTTGCCATGTGCAGGTGCATTCAAGTGAGGCAGCACTATAACTTGTCTCAAGCGGGTGCCGTCCGCAAATAACTGAAATATTGTTGGTCGGACGTAAAACCCAACTCGCTAGCTCCTTCTCCAAAAAGTAAGGCCTAGCCCTTTGATATGTGGTATGTAGCATCATCCAATTGTTTTTTACCAAGATTGTTCAAATTTTGATCCCCGGGCTAAAAATGGCACAGCCTCAGGGCTTATCAGTTTACAGCTCACCTGAGCTGAAGACTCAAGGTGAGCTATTGTGACCGCCTGTCGTCCGTCTGTCCGTTCACTTTTACTCAAATGACTTCTCCTAAAGCCCCGTTCCCACTGTCCCGGATTGGCCCCCTGGTACGGCCCGGATGTGTGGTCTGGGGGGAACCGTGTCAAACCGGGAGTACATCCCTGGCGGCACCGTTAACATCCGGGAAGATCCGGCTTAATCCGGCAGACAGCCCCGGATGTTTTAAAATGTTTAAAACAACCGAGAGTCACCGGGAAAGATATCCAAAACCGGCTTAATCCTTGCGATTCCGGGACAACGCTGGTATATACCGGTGCAGGTCAAGATCTCTACCCTGGCGTTACCATGATAGTCCCTAGTAATTCGGGATGTTGGCGAGCACCTCATCCACTATAGACCTTTGGTGAACCCCCGGCATTGGGTCGGTATAGCTCCGGTGTACGACGGTATAGTCCCGTTTTGTACCAGTGGAGTTGGGGACTGGCAAGGTATGAGCCAGTTCGGCTGCCGGTCAAACCCTGTTTATACCCAGGTAACGCCGGCTTGTCACCGGCGCACACCTGGGATATGACGGGGTGATACCGGCGACGACCGGGGTCACACCGGATTGTATTGTGTTCAACCGGGAAAACGCCAGCCCTACACCGTAAATACACCGTGCCAAACCGGGATAGTCCGGGGTCAAACTGGAAGATCCTGCTTCTAAATCAGGCAACATCGGGAATATGGGAATGTACATTTATTTTTAGGTCCACTTTTTATTCAAAAAGTGGAGCTATTGTCATGACCCTCTCGTCTTCCTTGGTTAACCTTTTTATACGCCCGTTTGAAAAAACGGGACGTATTATGGAATGGCGCTGTCTGTCCGTCTGGCTGTCTGTCCGTCTGTAACATCTCTAACTCAAGTTCCGCTTGGTGGATCCTTCTCAAATTTAACCACAATGTTTATCTAGACATGCTACAGTAGCCTGCCAAGTCCCGGTTTGTTTATCCAAGGTCAAGGTCACACAATTGGACTTAGAATTTGCGTTTAGCAAAAATGTTAACCGGTCTGTC
Organism: Azorinus chamasolen; assembly: GCA_963576725.1. Classification (NCBI taxonomy): domain Eukaryota; kingdom Metazoa; phylum Mollusca; class Bivalvia; order Cardiida; family Solecurtidae; genus Azorinus; species Azorinus chamasolen. The sequence continues at coordinate 48,923,214 of OY755238.1, read as the reverse complement.
TGTCTGTAACATCTCTAACTCAAGTTCCGCTTGGTGTATCCTTCCCAAATTTAACCACAATGTTTATCTAGACATGCTACAGTAGCCTGCCAAGTCCCGGCTCGGGAATGTTAACCTCAATTTATGTGGAACAAGTCCACTTATTTACATAACACTTTGTGATAAAGCTTTGAAACTTGGAACACTTGTTCACCGTCACAACCTTCACCTGTAGGCAAGGGTAAATAACTCTGTCAAGCATTTTGACCGAATTATGCCCCTTTTTAACTTAGAATTTTTGGTTAAGGCTTTGTTAAAGTCCATTTATTTACATAACCCTATGAGATAAAGCTTTTAAACTTGGAACACTTGTTCACCGTCACAACCTTCACCTGTAGGCAAGAGAAAACAACTCTGTCAAGCATTTTGACAGAATCATTCCCCTTTTTAGCTCACCTGGCACAAAGTGCCAAGGTGAGCTATTGGGATGATCCTATGTCCGGCGTCGTGCGTATGTGCGTCGTGCGTACGTGCGGGCGTCAACAATTTACTTAAACATCTTCTTCTCTGGAACTACAAAGCCAAGAGCTTTGATATTGGGTATGTAGTATGATGTAATGGTCCTCTACAAAGATTGTTCAAATTATGTCCCCCGGGCCAAAAATGGGGGGCGCCCAAGGGCTTATCAGTTTTTCATAGGAAAATCTTGAAAAATCTTCTTCTCTGAAACTGTAAGGCATAGACCTTTGATATTTGGTATGTAGCATCATCTAATGGTCCTCTACTAAGATTGTTCAAATTATGACCCCTGGGCCAAAAATGGCCCCACCCCAGGGCTTATCTGTTTTTCATAGGAAAATCTTTAAAAATCATCTTCTCTGAAACTGTAAGGCATAGACCTTTGATATTTGGTATGTAGCATCATCTAATGGTCCTCTACTAAGATTTTTCAAATTATGACCCCTGGGCCAAAAATGGCCCGCCCCGGGGCTTATCAGTTTTTCATAGAAAAATCTTTAAAAATCTTCTTCTCTGAAAATGTAAGGCATAGACCTTTGGTATTTGGTATGTAGCATCATCTAATGGTCCTCTACTAAGATTGTTCAAATTATGACCCCCAGGACAAAAATGGCCCCGCCCCGGGGCTTATCAGTTTTTCATAGGAAAATGTTTAAAAATCTTCTTCTCTGAAACTGTAAGGCATAGACCTTTGATATTTTGTATGTAGCATCATCTAATGGTCCTCTACTAAGATTGTTCAAATTATGATCCCTGGGCCAAAAATGGCCCCACCCCGGGGCTTATCAGTTTTTCATAGGAAAATCTTTTAAAATCTTCTTCTCTGAAAATGTAAGGAATAGACCTTTGGTATTTGGTATGTAGCATCATCTAATGGTCCTCTACTAAGATTGTTCAAATTATGACCCCCAGGACAAAAATGGCCCCGCCCCAGGGCTTATCAGTTTTTCATAGGAAAATCTTTAAATATATTCTTCTCTAAAATTATAAGGTATAGACATTTGATATTTGGTATGTAGCATTATTTAATCATCCTCTACTAAGATTAATCAAAATATGACCCCCGGACCAAAAATGGCCCCGCCCAAGGGCTTATCAATCTTTAAAAATCTTCTCCTCCAGAACTGTAAGGTCTAGGCCCTTGATATTTGGTATGTAGCATCATCTAATGGTTTTCTACCAAGATTATTCAAATTATTACCCCTGGGTCAAAAATGGCCCCGCCCTGGGGCTTATCAGTTTTTCATATGAAAAGCTTTAAGAATCTTCTTCTCCAAAACTGTAAGGCAGAGACCTTTAATATTTGGTATGTAGCGGTATCTAATAGTTTTCTACCAAGATTGTTCAAATTATGTCCCCTGGGTTGAAAACTTCCCGCCCAGGGGCATATCAGTTTTTTATAGGAAAGTTTTAAAAATCTTCTCTTAAAAATCTTTAAACGTCTTCTCTGAACTTGTAAGGCATAGACCTTAGATATTTGGTATGTTGCATTATCTAATAGTCCTCTACCAAGATTTTCAAATTATGAACCCCGGATCAAAATTGACCCCGCCCTGGAGCTTAACAGTTTTTCATAGGAAAATCTTTAAGGTCTAGACTCTTTATATTTAGTATGTAGCATCATCTGATGGTTTTCTACCAAGAATTTTAAATTATTCAATCTGTCATTGAAATCATTAATGGGTTACGAACAGGTGAGCGATTAAGGGCCATCATGGCCCTCTTGTTAACTTAGAAATTTTGGTTAAGGTTTTGGTTAAAGTCCACTTATTTACATAACCCTTTTAGATTAAGCTTTTAAACTTGGAACACTTGTTCACCATCACACGCTTCACCTGTAGGCAAGAGTACATAACATTTGTTCACCATCAGAAGCTTCATCTTCATCTCAAGCATCTAGACACAATTATGGCACTTTTTATGCCCCCAAAGCTAGGCTTTGGCGGCATATAGTGATCGCACCGTGCGTGTGTGGGTGTGTGTGTGTGTGGGTGGGTGGGTGTGTGGGTGGGTGGGTGGGTGTGTGTACCTTTTGTCCGGAGTATATTTCCTTTGTCACATCAGCTACGGATACCAAATTTGGTGTGTGAGTTCATCTTGGGATGGGGGAGTGTCGCGTACCATTTTCATGTCACTGTGACCTTGACCTTGACCTTTGACCTTGATTTTACAAAAAGCTTGTCCGGAGCATATCTCCTTTACCTTACCAGCTACAGATTCCAAATTTGGTGTGTGAGTTCATCTTAGGATGGCGGAGTGTCGCGTACCATTTCCAGGTCACTGTGACCTTGACCTTGACCTTTGACCTCGATTTTAAAAAAAGCTTGTGCCTTACCAGCTACAAAAAGCTTGTCCGGAGTATATTTCCTATACCTTACCAGCTAAGGATTCCAAATTTGGTGTGTTAGTTCATCTTGGGATGGAGGAGTGTCGCGTACCATTTTCAGATCACTGTGACCTTGACCATGACCTTTGACCGATTTTACAAAAAGCTTGTCCGGAGCATATCTCCTTTACCTTACCAGCTACAGATTCCAAATTTGGTGTGTGAGTTCATCTTGGGATGGCGGAGTGTCGCGTACCATTTTCAGGTCACTGTGACCTTGACCTTGACCTTTGACCTCGATTTTAAAAACCGCTTATACCTTACCAGCTACAAAAAGCTTGTCCGGAGTATATCTCCTATTCCTTACCAGCTAAGGATTCCAAATTTGGTGTGTGAGTTCATCTTTGGATGGAGGAGTGTCGCATACCATTTTCAGATCACTGTGACCTTGACCATGACCTTTGACCGATTTTACAAAAAGCTTGTCCGGAGCATATCTCCTTTACCTTACCAGCTACAGATTCCAAATTTGGTGTGTGAGTTCATCTTGGGATGGCGGAATGTCATGTACCATTTCCAGGTCACTATGACCTTAACCTTGACCTTGACCGATTTTACAAAAAGCTTGTCCAGAGCATATCTCCTATACCTTACCAGATACGGATTCCAAATTTGGTTTGTGAGATCACCTTCAGATGGCGGAGTGTCGCGTACCATTTTCAGGTCACTGTGACCTTGACCTTGACCTTCGACCTCGATTTTACAAAAAAGGTTGTCCAGAGAATATCTCTTATACCTTACCAGCTGCGGATTCCAAATTTAATGTGTGAGTTTATCTTGGGATGGCGGTGTGTCGCGTACCATTTTCAGGTCACTGTGACCTTGACCTTTGACCTAGATTTTACACAAAGCTTGTCTGGAGCATTTCTCCTATACCTTACCAGCTACGGAATCCAAATTTGGTTTGTGAGTTCATCTTGGGATGGGGGAGAGTCATGTACCATTTTCAGATCACTGACCTTGACCTTGACCTTTGACCTCAATTTTACAGTCCGGAGCATATCTCCTATATCTTACCAGATACAAAAAGCTTGTCCAGAGCATATCTCCTATACCTTAAACGTTGACAATCAACCCAGGGTCCTTTTTAACGTTGAGAATGACTTAGGGTCCTTTTTAACTAAGTTTTGACGCTTGGCTCTTTTCTTAGCTATCATAATCGTCAAAGGTTCTGTTTCTAATGTTAAGAACTGACTCCTGTGTCATTTTTAACAGCATCAAAATTTCATGTTACACCTGCATTACATTGTATTGTTTTTCCACCAAAATGCATTTCGGTGTCAAACACTTTGGGGGCATTTGTCACCCGTGACGACCCTCTTGTTAAATTTAGAATTTTTGGTTAAGGTTTTTTGTTAAAGTATGCCTATTTACAACCTTGAAACTTGGGTCGCAAAATTGGACTTAGAATTTGAATTTAGCAAATACGTTAACCCCAGTTTATGTTGAACAAAACCTCGACGGGCGTATATTGTGCTCACTGGCACTCTTGTTGTTAAGGTCCTTTTCTCAGAAATCATCAAAGATATTTGGTTCATATTTGGTATGTATGTTTACTATCACAAGGGGAACCCATTTCACAAGGGTAAGTAACCCTAAAATTAATTTTGCCATAGTTAGTGGAGCGTGCTGTCTGCGGACAGCTCTTGTTTAAGAAATAAGGCCCCGTATCATCCCGGACGCCGGCTATTTCTTCGCCGGGAAGTACCGTGGGGTACGGGACCAGCACCGTGACACACAAGGGTAGGTAACCCTAAAATTAATTTTGCCATAGTTATGCCCCTTTTTCAACTTAGAATTTTCATTGTTGGTTAAGTTTTATGTTCAGGTCCATGTCTCAGAAACTGTCAAAGATATTTGGTTCATCTTTGGTATACATATTAACTATTACAAGGGGGACCCATTTCACAAGGGTAGGTAACCCTAAAATTAATTTTGCTGTTGTTATCTCCCTTTTCTGACTTCCACTACACTATCCAGCAATAAAGAAAGTGGAGCGCGCTGTCTGCGGACAGCTCTTGTTTATGCCTCCAATGGCGGGCATATAGTAATCGAATTGTCCGTCCCTCCTTCCATCCGTCCCAAATTTCGTGTCCCTTCTATAACTTCTTTATCTGTGAATGGATTTCAAAATAACCTGGCACAAATGTTCACCACACAAAGACGACGTGTTGCGATCAACTCCCAGGTCAATGGGTCAAAGGTCAAGGTCACAGGGTACAATTACTTGGTCACAAATTTTGTGTCCGGCCTGTAACTTCTTTATCTATCAATGGATTTCAATATAACTTGGCACAAAATGTTAACCACACAAAGACGATGTGTCGCATTCAACTTCAAGGTCCATAGGTCAAAGGTCAAGGTCACAGGGTAAAATAACTTTATAACAAATTTCGTGTCCGGTCTGTAACTTCTTTATCTATCAATGGATTTCAATATAACTTGGCACAAATGTTCACCACATAAAGACGATGTGTCGCTTTCAACTCCTAGGTCTATGGGTCAAAGGTCAAGGTCACAGGGTACAATTACTTTGTCACAAATTTCGTGTCCGGTCTAACTTCTTTATATATGAATGGATTTCAATATGATTTGGCACAAATGTTCACCAGACAAAGATGATGTGTCGCTTTCAACTCCCTGGTCCATGGGTCAAGGTCACAGGGTACAATTACTTCGTCACAAATTTCGTGTCCGGTCTGTAACTTCTTTATCTATCAATAGATTTCAATATAACTTGGCACAAATGTTCACCAGACAAAGACGATGTGTCGCGTTTAGCTCCCTGGGCCATATGTCACAGGGTACAATTACTTGTTTATCTGTGAATGGATTTCAAAGTAACCTGGCACAAATGTTCACCACACAAAGAGATGTGTCAACTCCCTGGTCCATGGGTCAAAGGTCATGGTCACAGGGTACAATTTTTGGGGGCATTTGTCACACAACTGTGACAGCTCTTGTTTTTAGCTCACCTGGCACAAAGTGCCAGGTGAGGTATTGTGAGGGGACAGTCTCCGGCGTCGTGCGTCGTCAACAATTTACTTGAACATCTTCTTCTCTGAAACCACAAAGCCTAAAGCTTTGATATTTGGTATGTGGAATCATCTAATGGTCCTCTACAAAGATTGTTCAAATTATGTCCCCCCGACCAAAAATGGCCCCGCCCTGGGGCTTATCAGTTTTTCTTAGGAAAATCTTTAAAAATCTTCTCCTGAAACCGTAAGGCCTGGACCTTTGATATTTGGTATGTAGCATCATCTAATGGTCCTCTACAAAGATTTTCAAATTATGACCCCCGGCCAAAAAACAACACTTAGCAATTTCCTCACAGTTTTTTCCCTTGTTTCATCAGATAGCCATTAAGGGACAAGGGGAGATAACTGCCTTGGACAAAATATTTATAATGATATGTGGAAGGTGGATCAGTGTAGCCGTCTTAGAATGCATAGAAACAGATCTATCAAATTCCATGAACAAACGGAGCAGACCCTGATCCTATAGAAGCCATCTTACCTGGGTCTACTCTGTTTGCAGATGCATGAAAACAAGTTTATATGAGGGAAAATAAGGGTTAAATAGACTTCTTCACATCAGAAACTACAGTTAAAAGGTTACAGCACTGGACAGTAGTGCTCTTAGAGCAACTGTTAATCTCTCCAGGTCAATTCTACTCTTAACTCTTTGCACGCTAGCGGCAAAGCTGTGATTACCTATGCAAACGGTTTGGATCCAGATAAGTGGCCACATAATGCCGCGTCCATCAGGATCCAAACTGTTCGTCATCTTGACCATATTTTTGCAAAAAAATGATAGAAAGTTTAGTTTAAAAAAAAAAATGATAGAAAGTTTAGTTTAAGAATTGAAGCAGACGACAATTGTTGCAGATGAAAAATTACTTAGCAAAGGGCATTTTGAAAGGAATGTTGACCCATTAACCCCATGATGTGTATTGTTGGTGTCAAACTGGGAATTTCTGGATGTTATCATAAGTCTTTGCATAATGTTATGTTGTTTCTGCAGTTAATTTATGTGATTGGAAAAGTATTTAATATCATTATGGTCATTTATTTTAATGAATTTTATTATGCGAGTCATGTAATATAGTCTTTATTAATTGCATTTAGTTGAAATTTAGGTGTTCAATAAAGACTTTTCTCCTTGCTATTAATTGTATTTATTTTAATTTGATTTTGAAAACAATGTCTTAAGTTAATCAAAATTATTGTCAATTAACAATTAATGTTCTCTTCTCAATTTCAATTGTTAAAAAAACTAATGACCCGTTTAATTGACTGATTATCAGATATTCATACCTAGAGCTGGAATTATTTCTAAACACCTACCGTACTTTGGGAATAATTGGCTTCGTGATATTTTCGCCACTTTGTCTCAAAATGCCAGTGTTTTATTTTGGTCAGTTTATTTTTCGCCATTCCGGGATTAAAGGGGCCAAAAATAAGCAAACATATGAATCGAACATGGAAAAGATAATTCTACCTTTGGTTGATTTTGAGTCTTCCAAGTTCTTATTTTTAAAACGGAAATACAAGGAGTACTTAGGCGATGTTGTTTCCGGCCATGTCTAATTCCAGGGATAAAACGATGAGTACCGGTATACGGTATATCAGTTAAGCTGATAATTTGTTTCTGAGTCACGTTTTCAAACTATATTAATGTAAACTATTCGAATATAATTAGAAAACTTAGAAACAATCAATTTGATTTTCTATGCCTTAAAAACCAGTAATAAAAGAAAGAGAGACGAGAGTTGCGTATGTTTTATATTATACAAACAAAATTGGGTCCCGTATTCCGCCGCATATTTTCAAACTTTTGCCCTTACGTCCGGCGACAATACATTATATTTCCCACGTTTAGAAGTTGATTTGTCAGAGTACACTTTGTCAAGTTCTTCGTTGCACAATGCCTCCAAATGGCAATCACTGTCACCAGAATTATAAATCAAATGAAACATCATTTTCTTTCGGTTTAAATAAGATAAAATAGATTTGTTTTGGTTCGTCATTGTACTTCTGTGGTGTGTAGACGTGTGTGAGCAAATGATTGAATTACACACTAAATATACACTAAGTATTCAAGAAAACTGTGATAAAGCGTGATAAACGCTCAAACACATAATCGCTGTTGGTGTATGCCACGCATTACGGTAGTGTTTGGGGTAGGTGTTGATCTATGTGTATACAATAGAGAAGTTACATATCGCCGACGATAAAATGTTATTTGTTTGTCACGGATATATTTTGGTATGTTAAATTTTCGCCCTTTCACACCTGGTGGCGAATAAGGCCAATTATTAACCACGGCCAATTATTCCCAAAGTACGGTATTATTAACCCTTTCCCAGTTTGCTTTAAAAAACTGTAGAATCGGATCTATATTGTGTCAAGAACAAACAGCAGACCCAGATCAGGCGGCTTCAATAGGAGCTGTCTGATCTAGGTCTACCCTATTTGCTAATGCGTAAAAATAGGTTTATATGAGGGAAAGGGTTAAAAGATTTTTATTGGTCATTTCACACAAAAACTGGCATTATGTACTGCCTAGCACTTTATTTGCCTATCTGCCTGGATCAAGGTATAATTGCATAACTTTATCTCATATGGTCATTGACCCTGACTTGACACTGCAGTAGCACTCCAGGGAATCATTCAGCACAGCTGAATACTGTGTAAATAGGGGGGGATGGGTGTCACTTATATAAGGAGCTTTGAAATGCTCTTTCAAAGAGATCTGTAATGTCGTCTGCTTTAGATTTGTCGTCATTTGAATTTCTAAAAGATCAGTTTTAGGCATTTTGACCTAAGTTGTAAACAATTTAGATCTTGGTCAGACAGTTACTTGGTATAAGATCTGAATCCAGACTGTGTCTCAATCTTAGTTCAAGTTGATTCAGCAGTGAAAGGGTGAAAGCAGTGTCATCTGCTAGAAATGTTGTCTGCCAAAAAATTAACATTGTCAATATTACTGTAACTCAGTTGAGCGATATAGGGCCAATGGCCCTCTTGTTTATAGGAAAATCTTTAAAAAAATAATGGTCCTCTACAAAGATTGTTCAAATTGTAACACCTGGGTCGAAAATAGTCTCAGGGCTTATCAGTTTTTCATTGGAAAATATTTTAAAAAAATCTTCTGAAAATGTAAGGCCTAGAGCTTTGATATTTTTATACGCCCACCTAATAAAGGTGGTCGTATATTGTCGTGGCCCTGTCCGTCCGTCCGTCCGTTCGTTCGTTCGTTCGTCCGTCAACATTTTGTTTGTCCGCTGTTTTCTAGGAAAACTATTTGACAGATATTAATGAAACTTCACACAAATGTTAAATGCATCAAGATCTGAAGCTGAGTTGATTCTGAGGTTCATTTGATTTTTCATTTCAGAGTTATGGCCCTTGTCCTTAAAAAATATGCAAATAGTTTGTCCGCTGTTTTCTGGGAAAACTATTTGACAGATATTAATGAAACTTCACACAAATATTTAATGCATCAAGATCTGAAGCTGAGTCGATTCTGAGGTTCATTTGATTTGTCGTTTCGGAGTTATGGCCCTTTTACTTAAAAAATAATGCAAATAGTTTGTCCGCTGTTTTTTGGGAAAACCATTTGAGAGATATTAATGAAACTTCAAACAAATGTTTAATGCATCAAGATCTGAAGCTGAGTTGATTCTGAGGTTCATTTGATTTTTCATTTCAGAGTTATGGCCCTTGTCCTTAAAAAATATGCAAATAGTTTGTCCGCTGTTTTCTGGGAAAACAATTTGAGAGATATTAATGAAACTTCACACAAATGTTTAATGCATCAAGATCTGAAACTGAGTCGATTCTGAGGTTCATTTGATTTGTCGTTTCGGAGTTATGGCCCTTTTACTTAAAAAATAATGCAAATACATGCAAATAGTTTGACCACTGTTTTCTGGGAAAACTATTTGACAGATATTAATGAAACTTCACACAAATGTTTAATGCATCAAGATCTGAAGCTGAGTTGATTCTGAGGTTCATTTGATTTTTCATTTCAGAGTTATGGCCCTTGTCCTTAAAAATATGCAAATTGTTTGTCCGCTGTTTTCTGGGTAAACTATTTGAGAGATATTAATGAAACTTCACACAAATATTTAATGCATCAAGATCTGAAACTGAATTGATTCTGAGGATCATTTGATTTTTCGTTTCAGAGTTATGGCCCTTGTCCTTTAAAAATAATGCAAATAGTTTGTCCGCTGTTTTCTGGGAAAACTATTTGAGAGATATTAATGAAACTTCACATAAATGTTTAGATATTCACTTCATTTTTTAAAAAAATAGTATCACCTTAATATGGAAATCAAGATCTGAAGCACAGATTAGAAAATGTCAACTTATAAGGCATGTTGAATCAGAGAAAGTTTGCAAGTGGGCGTTTTATGTACCGTATGCGGTACTCTTGTTTTACATGTAGCATATCCAATGCTCCTCTACAGAGATTGTTAAAATTATGTAAAATTATGACCCCTGGGTAGAAAATGGCCCCGCCCCAGGGCTTTTCAGTTTTTCATAGGAAAATCTTTTAAAAATCTTCTGAAACTAAAATGCCCAGACCTTTGATATTTGGTATATATATTATTATTTAATAGTCCTCTACCAAGATTGTTCAAATTATGACCCCCAGGTCAAAATGGCCCCACCCAGGGGTTTATCAGTTTATCATAGACTTGTATAGGATAGATATACTTATATATAGGATATACTTGTAAAGATCTTCTTTTCTGAAACCATAATACCTTTGATATTGGACATGCAGCTTAACCCTTTCCCTGTTCTGTGTTGATTCCAAATTTCAATACCTACTGAATATTCATTAAAGAAATAGTTATAAAGAAATATGGAAGTTGGAATATTGTAGACATTTTAGAAAGTAAGGAAACGGATTTACCAAATTCTATTAGCAAACAGAGCAGACCCTGATCAGACGGCTCCTAGGAGCCGTCTGATCTGGGTCTACTCTGTTTGCAAATGTGTGAAAACACGTTTATATGAGGGAAAGGGTTAACCATATAGTTCTCTACCCTGTGGTATAAATGCCATCGTTCCACGTTAGTATGCCGGTTAAGAGAGTGTGCCGTTAACAGAATTATGCCTAGATTTACAAGTTTACCCACCCAAAGATTCATCCAGCGAGTCCTATTTTTGCAGTGAGTGGAATTCCTCCATGTCAATTAACACATAATGTGATTACACGTGACAGCGCCAGTCCTGATCAGATAGTTCCATTTAAATAAGAGCCCTTTGATCAGGATCTACGCTATTTGTCTTTGTCTTTTTAAACTAAATGTACATGTACAATAGGCATAAAGTATTGAGCGTACAGTCGAAAGTAAACTTACGTATAAAGGGTTCAACTAAAAGCACATTGCTTGTATGAACAGCAGGCTCGCTCGCATGACGTTTCCCATTTCCTTCCATTCCCGCACTGATCTATACAAATACATGTATAGTGTCCAAGTAAAAAGTGTTCACTCATATTCATGTTATTATAGGATCGATTTCGCATAGTTAATTTCGTTCATTTTGTACATGTGTATCTACATGTATTTTCGAGGGCGATAATATCTATAAAGGACGGTCAGTTTACCCTAGGACCGTAATGGGACATATCCCCTACCTAAACATAAAGCGCTTTTTGTCAATGATCACTGATCAGCAAACCGCGGGATAATGAGGTGAAAAACAACTTATTTGCCTTTATTGGCCTGTCCAAGTATGCTGGTTAACGGAGGTTCCGATCAAGAGAGAGTTTGGATACATAAAAACAAATGGGGAAACTGCCGGGACCAAACAGCAGTGCTGGATAACGGACATTTCTGGTTAAGAGAGGTGCCGATCAACAGGGGTTATACTGTATATTAAATATGTAGAATTATGTTCGAACATTTAATAACTGGTGGGATGAAGAATTTTGGTGGAATCTTTCAAACTGTATCTTGTTTGTTCCAACAAGATCGGGTTTAGCTCAGAAATCAGAAATGTTGATAAATCAGTACACCTATCCTGAATAAACAATTGATTAAAATGGTGAGACAAAGGAGTGCAGACAAATGGTGTTTGCTGGGTAATTTGGAGCCATCCCAATACTGAAAGAGGCAAACCCGTTGGGCAGTGCTTAAAGATCAGGTAAACATGTATAGACCGAAAAGTTGTGAAGTCTACCTATTGAATTCTTTTTAAGACGAGATAACCCAAAGTAGAGATTTATATATAATCTACATCATATCATTACTTATTTCAGGGCAGAGTTGAACATACTTTTGTGTGGAGACCCTGGTACCAGTAAGTCTCAGTTGCTGCAATATGTACACAATCTCGTTCCCCGCGGCCAGTATACCTCTGGAAAGGGCTCCAGTGCAGTGGGTTTGACGGCTTATGTGACGAAAGACCCAGATACAAGACAGCTGGTTCTCCAGACGTAAGTAGGACTTTGATCAAAATAAATTATCATATTTTTAAGGCAAAAATAGCTCTTTGTCATTGCTTCAACAATGCTTCAACAATAGGTTGAAAAAGAATGAGCAGTCTGATCAGGTTGTGTACTTTAAACTTTACAAAACAGCAGAGATTTGGTGTCCAAATACTTAACACAATTAGGGAAGCTTACTTTACCATGCTTCAAAACCCTTGTTCACTGTCAATCAGGCTAGCCTGCATATTGACAATATAATTAATATTTGAAGTTTTTATGCCCTCCTTAAATCTATGATCGGGGAGGCATATTGTTATTGCTCTGTTGGTTTATATCCCCACATATAGCAGCGGTGGGGGGGGGGGGGGGTTATATTGGAATTGCGAATGTCCATGTGTCCGTCCGTCTGTCTGGATTTTTGTCCTGAGCATTACTCCTAAAGTATTATAGGCAGAACTGTGAAACTTTAGATATGAATAGAGGGTGTTGAGAGAATGTTCAGTCAACAAGGGTTGTAACTAAATTCATTGTTGGGGGAGTTGTTCCCCTTAGTCAATTTTCAGAAGCAATCTTTGTCCAGAGCATAACTTGTCAAGTATTGTAGGCACAACTGTGAAATTTTATATATGGATTGAGGATGATGAGAGGATGTGCAGTCAACAAGGGTTGTAACTCATCATTTTTGAAGGAGTTATGTCCCTTAGTTACTTTTCAGAAACAATTTTTGTTCACAGCATAATTTCTCAAGTTTGTAGGCACAACTGTGAAATTTTATATATGGATAGAGGGTGATGAGAGGATGTGCAGTCAACAAGGGTTGTAACTTGTCATTTTTGAAGGAGTTATGCCCCTTAGTTACTTTTCAGAAGCAATTTTTGTTCACAGCATAACTTCTCAAGTATTGTTGGCACAACTGTGAACTTTTGTATAGCTCCTCCTTTTTGTGTCATCTGCTGAGTGAGGCAGTGTGTCACTTAGGGATCGCTTTTCCATCATCTGTCTGTCTGTCACACTTTTTTAGCTTTTTAGCTCACCGGTGAGCTTTTGTGATCGCCCGTTGTCCATCAACGTGCGTCGTCCGTCGTCAACAATTTGAACCTTTAAAAATCTTCTCCTCTGAATCTACAGGGATCTCAACTCTCATCTTTGGCACATAGCATCATATTCAGGTCCTCTACAAAAGTTATATAAATTATGCCCCCGGGGTCAAAATTGACCCCGCCCCAGGGGTGCCTTGTTTTCAATAGTTCGGCTCTATATGACCATCAGTGTCGATGGGCCGTAAAACACCATTCATTCATTCATTGTTTTCAATAGAAACATATAGTAAAACTTTGAAAATCTTCTCCTCTGAAACCAGAAGGTTCTCAGCTTTCATAATTGGCACATAGCATCATCTACAAAAGTTATATAAATTATGGCCCTGGGGTCAAAATTGGCCCCGCCCCAGGGATGGGCAGTTTTCAATAGAATCATATAGTGCAAACTTTGAAAATCTTTTCCTCTGAAACTGGAAGGTTCTCAGCTTTCATATTTGGCACATAGCATCATGTTCAGGTCCTCTACAAAAGTTATATAAAGTATGGATGGTCCCGGGGTCAAAATTGGCCCCACCCCAGGAGTGGGCAGTTTTCAATAGAAACAAATAGTGAAATCTTTGAAAATCTTCTCCTCTGAAACTGGAAGGCTCTCAGCTTTCATATTTGGCACATAGCATCATGTTCAGGTCCTCTACAAAAGTTATATAAATTATGGCCCCAGGGTCAAAATTGGCCCCGCCCCAGGGTTTGGCAGTTTTCAATAGAAACAAATAGTGAATTCTTTGAAAATCTTCTTCTCTGAAACTGGAAGGCTCTCAGCTTTCATATTTGGCACGTAGCATCATGTTCAGGTCGTCTACAAAAGTTTTATAAATTATGATCTCAGGGTCAAAATTGGCCCCGCCCCAGGGGTGGACAGTTTTCAATAGAAACAAATAGCGAAATCTTGGAAAATCTTCTTCTTTGAAACTGGAAGGCTCTCAGCTTTCATATTTGGCACAGAGCATCATGTTCAGGTCCTCTACAAAAGTTATATAAATTATGGCTCTCGGGTCAAAATTGGCCCTGCCACAGGGGTGGGCAGTTTTCAATAGAAACATATTGAGAAAACTTTGAAAATCTTCATTTCTGAAACTGGAAGGTTAATCTCAGCTTTCATATTTGGCTCGTAGCATCATGTTCAGGTCCCCTACAGGTTTTTCTAAATTACTCCCCTGGGGTCAAAATTGGCCCGCCCCAGGGCCTGCTAGTTTTCTATAGAAACATATAGTGAAAACTTTGAAAATTTTCTCCTGGTTGTCTGGTGAGCGCTTCAGGGCCATTCTGGCCCTCTTGTTTTGGCTGTTATATCTAAACTAATCATTATAGAGCTTTCAAATTTCACATGTGTGTGTCAAGGTCACTATTTCAAAAACTTTACCGTTTTAAACAAACTTTTAACATTGCTATAAATTCTGAACTACAAATGCTAGGCAATTCGTCTTTGGTATACAGATAGCTTGGGTGAAGGCCTTTCACCTGATACAAGGATACATGAAATCAGGTCAAGGTCACTATTTCCAAAACTTTGCTGTCGTTAACAAAACTTAACATTGCTTATAACTTTTGAATTACTTACGCTAGACCATTCATATTTGGTATGCAGATAGCTTCGGTGAATGCCTTTCACTTGATACAAGGATACATGATATCAGGTCAATGACGACAGACGAGCGTTGGCACCCGCTTGTGGTGCTCTTGTTGCACTGTCTGTTGGTCCCAAACTTTAATGTTGGCGATAATTTTGTCGCCATTGCACATACAAGTTGGCATGCATGTGCAACTTACGGAAGCAAACATTTTGAGGGGTGACTTATTAAGGTCAAGGTCATACATCAAGGTCAAAGGTCATATTGGGGCATAGTGTTTCACAAACATCTTATGCTTATGATATGCGCTTGGTTTTTAGCTCACCTGAGCCGAAGGCTCAAGGTGAGCTATTGTGACCGCCTGTCGTCCGTCGTCCGTCTGTCCGTCCGTCCGTCCGTCTGTCCGTTCACTTTTATTTCAAATGACTTCTTCTCCTAAACCACTGGGAGGATTTCAACCAAATTTCACAGAAATGTACCTTAGGGTGTCCTCTATCAAGTTTGTTAAAATCATGACCCCCGGGCAAAAAATGGCCCCGCCCCACTACTTTTAAAGGTTTTTTTTTTAAATCTTTAAAAATCTTCTTCTCTGAAACCACAATTTCTAGAGCTTTGATATTTGGGATATAGCATCATCTAATGGTCCTTTACCAAGTTTGTTCAAATGATGACCCCCGGGCTAAAAATGGCCCTGCCCTGGGGCTTGTAGTTTTTACATAGACTTATATAGGGAAACCTTTAACAATTTTTTTTCTGAAACCACATAATCTAGAGCTAAGATATTTGGTATGAAGCATCACCTAATGTATCACTACCAAGTATGTTCAAATAATGACCCCTGGGCCAAAAATGGCCTCACCCTGGGGTTTTATATTACTTTAACATCAGGAAGCTAGTTAAAAAAAATTCCTCAGTTATTTCCCTTGTCCCATCAGCATAGCTATAATGGACAAAGGGAGATAACTGCATTGGAATTCTAGTACTTCCAGAATAGTGATTCTATTTGTAACTACTTATAATAAAATGTGGAAGGTGGAACAGTGTAGCTGTTTTAGAAGGCATAGAAACAGATATATCAAATTCCATTTGCAAACAGCAGACCCTGATCCTATAGGAGCCACCTTATCTGGGTCTACTCTGTTTGCAGATGCATGAAAACAAGTTTATATGATGGAAATTAAGGGTTAAACAGGCTTTTCTGCAGTTAAAGGGTTATAGCTCTGGGCAGTAAAATCTCTCCAGGTCAATGCATGACTCTTAACCCTTTGCACGCTAGTGGTGAAACTGTGATTACCTATGCAAACAGTTTGGATCCAGATGAGAGGCTGCATAATGCAGCGTCTCATCAGGATCCAAACTGTTTGTCATCTTAACCATATTTTTTAAAAAAAATGAAAGTAAGTTTATTTTAAGAATTGAAGCAGATGACAATAACTTTTTGTTGCAGACGAAACATTAAAGGGATTTGGAAAGGAATGTTGACCTATTAACCCCATAGTGTGAGTGCTATACAGCTAGATGTTACCAATGTCTCTCAAATTAGATGTGGGAGATATTGGAAATCCTAAGCTAAGAAAACATGATCATGCATATGCCCCCCCCCCCCCCTTGTTTGCATCTTGATGAGACACTGCATTATCATCTGGATCCACACTGTTTGCATAGGTAATCAAGATGATTATGATGAGAATCATGAGACGCCACATTATGTGCAAAGAGTTAAATATTTAGGAAAATAATAGGTATTTCTTAAATTAGATAATACCAACAATAGATTCATTTTAATACTTTTAATTAACTAAAAAATTGTCATTTTAGGAAAAAAATAGGCATTATGCTAGTTACCATATTTAGAATATTAAATATTAAGGAAACTATTAAGTATTTCTTAAATTTAAATACATAACAAACAGTTTGAATCCAAATCACACACCACCTTATGCAGTGTCTGATCTGGAGCCAAACTGTTAGCAATGTGAAATACATCAAACTGTTCAGGATTTCGTGTACATATGTATTGAAACCTTTCACAAAGCATCTCATCGGGATCAAAACTGCTTGAAACAGTCATAATTTAACAAGTTCCTTCACATAAACGTGTTTTCATGCATTTGCAAACAGTAGACCAAGATCAGATGGAATTTAACGGAATTTAATAGATATGTTTTTCCTTCATAACATTACTCAACATCTCATCAAGAATAGACGGATTTTAAGATATAAACTGCTGGAAACAGTCAATAAACAGGTTTTCACGCATTTGCAAAGTTTACCAGAGTAGACCAAGATCAGACAGACTTTAATAGAATTTATTTTTTCGATTGCATCAAAGACAATATTTTAATATGACTTTGATTATGTGATTTATGTGATTTATACAATTACAAACAATACTAAGTGTCTATTAATTAAGCAATCTGACTTAATTACATGTTATACTTAAATTACATTCAACCCTCAACTTTTTCCATCATCTTGTTTGAGTCATTAACTGTAATTATCAGTTTTCTGCATATATTTGTTCTCTTTCTATAGGTAGGCCAGTTCAAGCAACCTATAAAGCAATCAATTGATACTGACTATAGTCTAATGCATGCTCCATTGAATTACCTGTCTGGCTTGATTGTGGGACTTATTGGAATTTTGTCAACCAAAATGTGGGAGACATTGGAATAAACCGTTAACATTTTAGTTTCACAGGTCTTTGCACAATGTTATGTTTGTTTCTGCAGTTAATTTATGTGATTGGAAAAAAATAGTTTCATTATGATCATTTATTCTAACAAATTTTATTATGCAACTCTTGTTTAATTGCATTTAGTTGAAATTTAGGTGTTTAATAATGTCTTTTCTCCTTGCTACTAATTGTATTTGTTTTAATTTGATTTTTAAAAAAAATAATGTCTTTAAGTTAATCAAAATTATTGTCGATCAATAATTAATGTTACTCAAAAAATTAGTAACTCTTCTCTATTTCAATTGTTAAAAAAACTAATGACCCTTTTAATTGCCTTATCATCAGATATTCACACCTAGAGCTAGAATTATTTCTAAACACCTATTAACCCCTTACCTGTTTGCTTTGACAAAAAATTATCTGGGACTACTCTGTTTGCTAATGCGTAAAAAATTATTTCCATAAAGAGAAGTTTTAGCTTTGATAAAACCTGTAAAATCAAATCTATATCTTGTCAAATGCAAACAGAGCAGACCCTGATCAGACAGCTTCTATAGCAGCCGTCTAATCTAGTCTACTCTTATTTTTAATGCGTAAAACACATTATTTTTGTGAAGAGAAGTTTTTGCTTTGATAAAAACTGTAGAATCAGATCTATATTCCATAGGTGTCGTTTGATCTGGGTCTACTCTGTTTGCTAATGCGTGAAAACAGCTTTATATGAGGGAAAGGGTTAGAAGATTTTTAAAGATATTTTTATTGGTCATTTCACACAAAAACTGGCATTATGTACTGCCTAGCACTTTATTTGCCTATATACCTGGATCAAGGTATAATTGCATAGCTTTATTGACGTCATTTGAATTTCTCAAAGACCAGTTTTAGGCATTTTGAGCTAAGGCAAAAATGGCACAAGTTGTAAACAGTTTAGATCTTGGTCAACCAGTCACTTGGTATTAGATCTGAATCCAGTTCAAGTTTATTCAGCAGTGAAAGGGTGAAAGCAGTGGACTAAGCTTCTTTCATCTGCTAGAAATGTTGTCCACTGAAAAATGTCAATATATTACTGTAACTCAGGTGAGCGATATAGGGCCAATGGCCCTCTTGTTTACTTTGAGGTCAATGTCACTCTTAGCACTATAAATTGCCACCACTGTAAATATTTGAATGTGAGCCAATATGTTAGTGGATTGTTTGTTTATATATTGTTTACAGAGGAGCCTTGGTGCTGAGTGACAATGGTGTATGCTGTATTGATGAATTTGACAAGATGAATGACAGTACCAGATCAGTGCTGCACGAAGTCATGGTAACATTCATTTTCATCAATACTTAAAGTTGAAATACAAACCCTCTAAACTTTATTAGCTCACCTGAGCCAAAGGCTCAAGGTGAGCTATTGTGACCGCCTGTCGTCCGTCGTCCGTCTGTCCGTCTGTCCGTCCGTCTGTCCGTTCACTTTTATTTCAAATGACTTCTCCTAAACCACTGGGAGGATTTCAACCAAATTTCACAGAAATGTACCTTAGGGTGTCCTTTATCAGTTTTGTTAAAATGGCCCCGCCCCACTACTTTTACAGGGTTTTTTTTTAAATCTTTAAAAATCTTCTTCTCTGAAACCACAATTTCTAGAGCTTTGATATTTGGTATATAGCATCATCTAATGGTCCTTTACCAAGTTTGTTAAAATGATGACCCCCGGGCCAAAAATGGCCCTGCCCTGGGGCTTGTAGTTTTTACATAGACATATAGGGAAACCTTTAAAAATATTTTTGTCTGAAACCACATAATCTAGAGCTAAGATATTTGGTATGAAGCATCACCTAATATACCACTACCAGGTGTGTTCAAATAATGACCCCTGGGCCAAAAATGGTCTCACCCTGGGGTTTTATGCTACTTAACATCAGAATCTGTAACACTTAAAAGGTAATTTCCTCACAGTTATTTCCCTTGTCCCATCAGCATAGCCATAAGCGACAAAGGGAGATAACTGCATTGGAGGTCTAGTATCATTCTATTTATAACTATTTATAATAAAATGTTGAAGGTGAATCAGTGTAGCTGTTTTAGAAGGCATAGAAACATCTTATCAAATTCCATTAGCAAATAGCAGACCCTGATCCTATAGGAACCACCTTATCTGGGTCTACTCTGTTTGCAGATGCATGAAAACAAGTTTATATGAGAGAAATTAAGGGTTAAACTGCAGACCAGCAGCAGTTCAAAGGTTACAGCTGCTGGGCAGTAAAATCTCTCCAGGTCAATGCATGACTCTTAACTCTTTGCATGCTAGTGGTGAAACTGTGATTACCTATGCAAACAGTTTGGATCCAGATGAGAGGCCGCATACTGCGGCGTCTCATCAGGATCCAAACTGTTTGTCATCTTAACCATATTTTTGCAAAAAAATGAAAGTAAGTTTATTTTAAGAATTGAAGCAGATGACAATAACTTTTTGTTGCAGACGAAACATTAAAGGCATTTTGAAAGGGATTTTGACCCATTAACCCCAGTGTGTAGTGTGAGTGATAGCTAGATGTTACATGGTGTCTTCCAATGTCTCTCAAATTAGATGTGAGAGATATAGGAAAGTAACAATTCAGCCAATCAAGGAAAATGATCACCATCTAGACTTTTGATCTTGGTCCAAACCCACCTGTTGTAAGTCATGGTAATGTTTAAGAAAACTGTGAAAACATGATTATGCAATGGATCAACTGATATAAGTCATGGTAATTCTTAAGAAAACATGATAATGCATTCAAGTTTATTCAGCAGTGAAAGGGTGAAAGCAGTGCACTAAGCTTATTTCATCTGCTAGAAATGTTGTCCACTGAAAAATTAACATGTCAATATACATGTATTACTTTAACTCAGGTGAGCAATATAGGGCCAATGGCCCTCTTGTATTAAATTTATCATAAATATTGGTCTTTGAGACAGGTGGCAGCTTAATGCAGGGTGTAAGTCACGTAGAAATTTTCTTTAGGAGTTTTTTGCATGACTTTTATCCAGCATTAAACAGCCACTGGTCAAAAAGAATCTAAATTCTTCTCTACTATAAGTCCGGTTAGAAGTGTTTTTCTGTATAAATAGTACATACAGAAGTTGATATTTATACCCCCCTTTTAGGGGGGTATATTGCTTTGCACATGTCGGTCGGTCGGTAGATCGATGGTTTCCGAATGACAACTAATAAACAACTTGGCATAGAATCTTCAGACTTGCTGTGGTGGTTGGTCATGACAACTAAATGACCCCTATTGTTTTTTAGGTCAAAGGTCAAGGTCACAATGACCTTAAATGGTGAAATAGTTTCGGATCAATAACTGCTCAAGGGTTTAGCTTGGGATCTTCAAACTTGCTGTGGTGGTTGGTCATGACCCCTATTGTTTTTAGCTGACCAGAGCACAAAGTGCTCAGGGTGAGCTTTTGTGATCGCCTGATGTTCATCGGCGTGCGTCGTGTGTCGTGCATCGTTCGTCGTCAACAATTTGAACCTTTAAAGTTCTTCTCTGAATCTACAGGGGTCTCGGCTTTCATCATTGGCACATAGCATCATATGTAGGTCCTCTACAAAAGTTATATAAATTATACCCCTGGGGTCAAAATTGGCCCTGCCCCAGGGGTTTTCAGTTTTCAATAGAAACATATAGTGAAAACTTTGAACATCATCTCCTCTAAAACTAGAAGGTCCTCAGCTTTCATATTTGGCACATAGCTTCAACTTCAGGACTTCTACAAAAGTTATATAAATTATGCCCCTAGGGTCAAAATTGGTCCCACCCCAGGGATTGCCAGTTTTTTGTAGCTGACTGCTTAAACATCCTATGGGATCACTAGTTATGCATAGGAAAAACTTTAAAAGTATCATAGTTCTGGGGTTAAAATTGGTCCTGCCCTGTGTATATATACTTCTTTACATCAGAAACTACATTCTAAAGGTTTCTCCTTAATATCACTCTTAGCTGAGACCAGTCAGTGGGAGTTCTTATATAATCGCCCTTAGCCTGATCAGTAGAGTAGAAATTGTGTTTAGACAAATAACACACACTCATTTAAGATTGAGAAAACTGTGGATAATTCTCAAAATTTTCATACCTATGCCCTGCATTAAGCTACCAGCTATCAATATAGAGCATATCTGTTGTGAATTTCAGCTTAACTCTTTGCATGCTGGGTAATTTTGTCATCTGCTAAATTGTTGTCTGCAGCATATTCACAATTAAACGCTTTCTTTCTAAGTTTTTCAGAAGTTCAGTCTCATTGACAAACAGTTCGGATATCAGATCAGGCACCACATTATGTTGGCCCTGATCTGGATCCAAACTGTTTGCATAGGTCATTAGTGGTGGGAGAATCCCACTACACACTTTCTTTCTAAGTTTTTCAGAAGTTCAGTCTCATTTACAAACAATTTGGATATCGGATCAGGCCCCACATTATGTGGAGCCTGATCTGGATCCAAACTGTTTGCATAGGTCATTAGTGGTGGGAGAATCTGCCTCTAGCATCCAAATACAAGTACCAGTGGTCTAATGCTCTATCCATTCTTTCACTACATTCTTTTAGCATCATGTTCAGGTCCTCTACAAAAGTTATATAAATTGTGTCCCTGGGGTCAAAATTGGCACCGCCCCTGGGGTGTTAAGTTTTCAATTGAAACATATAGTGAAAACTTTGAAAATCTTCTCCTCTTATTGTCTGGTGAGCGATGTCAGGGCCATTCTGGCCGTCAAAGGTCAAGGTCACCATGAACTTAACTGGTAAAATGGCTTCTGATCAATAACTGCTCAAGGGTTTGGCTTAGGATCTTCAAATTTGCTGTGGTAATTGGTCATGACCACTGGATGACCCCCGTTGTTTCATGAATGAAAATACTCTATAGGTACGCAATTCCATGCCAAAGCGAACTTATTCGATATCAGATTGATACCATGCAAAGAATACAGCAGCGTCTACAACGCTTTGATATCTATTGCTCTGATCATGGGTTTCTTTATCTATTGTTATATTGTCTTGTCTACTGACAATTTGTGCTACAGGAGCAGCAGACACTATCTATTGCCAAGGCTGGAATCATTTGTTCCCTGAATGCCAGAACATCCATTCTGGCTGCAGCTAACCCAGTAGAGTCCCAGTGGAACAAAAACAGAACTATAACAGAGAACATCATGTTACCTCACACACTCCTGTCCAGGTAAGAAATTCAATTTTGTGTACAGTCAAACTTTAATACCTCGAGAATCACTGGGCCAAGGACAGTGCCTTGCTTGGGGTTTGGTCGAAGACTGTTCTTAGTTCAATGTATTATACAACTGGGTCAAATATTGCTTGCTCAAGGGCCTGGGTTGGTTCAAGGTATAATTATATCCCTTCACTGTTGTTTTTAGCAGTGTTTACTTGAGGACACAAACCAGGCCTGGAAAATTCCACTTGTCCGCTAGCCATGACGAGTAATTTTTCCAGCTCTGCAAATGTGTGAAAAAATTAATAATTGTCACATACAGATCAAAGCATATCCGATCATGAGCGCATTCAATGATGTTAATTTGTGAGTTAAGATTGTTCGGGTTTAGAGATTGCACATAATTATGTCTCCCCTTAATTATATGGGGGAGGCATTGTTAGCTCACCAGAGCACAAAGTGCTCAGGGTGAGCTTTTGTGATCGCCTGATGTCCGTCGTCACGCGTCAACGATTTGAATCTTTAAAAATCTTCTCCTCTGAATCTACAGGGTTCTCAGCTTTCATCTTTGGTACATAGCTTCACCTATAGGTCCTCTACAAAAGTTATATAAATTATGCCCCTGGGGTCAAAATTGGCCCCGCCCCAGGGGTGGGAAGTTTTCAATAGAAACATAGTAAAACTGAAAATCTTCTCCTCTGAAACCAGAAGGTTATTAACTTTCATATTTGGCACATGGCATCATGTTCAGGTCGTCTGCAAAAGTTATATAAATTATGACCCTGGGATCGAAATTGGCCCCGCCCCAGGGGTGGGCAGTTTTCAATGGAAAAAAATAGTGAAATCTTTGAAAATCTTCTCCTCTGAAACTGGAAGGCTCTCAGCTTTCATATATGGCACAGAGCATCATGTTCAGGTCCTCTACAAAATTTATATAAATTATGCCCCTGGGGTCAAAATTGGCCCAGCCCCAGGGGTTTGAAGTTTTCAATAGAAACATAGTACATCTTTGAATCTTCTCCTTTGGAACCAGAAGTTTCTCAGCTTTCATATTTGGCACATA
Source organism: Azorinus chamasolen (assembly GCA_963576725.1). NCBI lineage: Eukaryota > Metazoa > Mollusca > Bivalvia > Cardiida > Solecurtidae > Azorinus > Azorinus chamasolen. Next base: position 48,899,275 of record OY755238.1, on the reverse strand, counting down.
GTATCATGTATAAGTCCTCTACAAAAGTTATATAAATTATGCCCCTGGGGTTAAAATTGGCCCCTCCCCAGGGGTGGGCAGCTTTCAATAGAAACAAATAGTGAAATCTTTGAAAATCTTCTCATCTGAAACTGGAAGGCGCTCAGCTTTCATATTTGGTACAGAGCATCATGTTCAGGTCCTCTACAAAAGTTGTATTGATTATTGCCCTAGGGTCAAAATTGTCCCCGCCCCAGGGATGGTCAATTTTCAATGGAAACAAATAGTGAAAACTTTGAAAAAAATCTTCTTCTCTGAATCTGGAAAGTTCTCAGCTTTCATATTTGGCGCATAGCATCATGTATAGGTCCTCTACAAAAGTTATATGAATTATGGCCCTGGGGTCAAAATTGGCCCAGCCCCAGGGGTGGGTAGTTTTCAATAGAAACAAATAGTGAAATCTTTGAAAATCTTCTCTGAAACTGGAAGGCTCTCAGCTTTCATATTTGACACATAACATCATGTTCAGGTCCTCTACGAAAGTTATATAAATTATGGCCCCAAGGTTAAAATTTGCCCCGGCCCAGGGGTGGGCAGTTTTAAATAGAAACAAATAGTGAAATCTTTGAAAATCTTCTTCTGAAACTGGATGGCTCTCAGCTTTCATATTTGGCACAGAGCATCATGTTCAGGTCCTCTACAAAAGTTATATAAATTATGGCCCTGGGGTCAAAATTGGCCCGCCCCAGGGGTGGGGAGTTTTCAATAGAAACAAATAGTGAAATCTTTGAAAATCTTCTTCTCTGAAACTGGAGGCTCTCAGCTTTCATATTTGACACATATTATCATCTTTAGGTCCTCTACAAAAGTTATATAAATGATGGCCCCAGGGTCAAAATTGGCCCCACCCCAGGGGTGGGCAGTTTTCAATAGAAACAAATAGTGAAATCTTTGAAAATCTTCTTCTCTGAAACTGGAAGGCTCTCAGCTTTTATATTTGACACATAGCATCATGTTCAGGTCCTCTACAAAAGTTATATAAATTATGGCCCTGGGGTCAAAATTTGCCCTGCCCCAGGGGTGGGCAGTTTTCAATAGAAACAAATACATGTAGTGAAAACAGAAAACATTCTCCTCTGAAACTTGAAGGTTTTCAGCTTTCATATTTGGCACATAGCGTCATGTTCAGGTTCTCTATAAAAATTTATATAAATTATGGCCCCAGGGTCAAAATTGGCCCGCCCCAGGGGTGGGCAGTTTTAAATAGAAACAAATAGTGAAATCTTTGAATATCTTCTTCTCTGAAACTGGAAGGTTCTCAGCTTTCATATTTGGCACATAGCATCATGTTCCGGTCTTCTACAAAAGTTATATAAATTATGGCCCTGGAGTGAAAATTGGCCCGCCCTAGGGGTAGCCAGTTTTCAATAGAAACATGTAGTGAAAACTTTGAAAATCTACTCGTCTGAAACTGGAAGGTTCTAAGCTTTCATATTTGGCACATAGCATCATGTTCAGGTCCTCTACAAAAGTTATATAAATTGTGCCTCTTGGGTCAAAATTAGCCCAGCCCCAGGGCAGGCTAGTTTTCTATAGAAACACATTCTGGCCCTCTTGTTTGCATAAGTACAGCTAAACCAGAACACCAGAAATCTAATGTTATAGCTGAACTAAACATTTCCACCACTCTACTGCTGTATTTGATATTGGTTAGTTGTATTAATTTGTTTGGCATTCCAGATTTGACCTGATTTTCTTGATCCTGGATCCTCAGGATGAGCTGTATGATCGTCGCCTTGCCAACCATTTAGTATCTCTGTACTTTCACAGTCGGGAGAAGGAAGAGGAGGAGTTCTTGGTATGTAGCTGTTCAGATTGATAGCATTAGGCTTGTATGTATGCTATTGGGGGAATTTATGATTTTCACACATTGATTCCAGAGATGTAAAACCCAACTCACTCTCTCCAGAGATGTCAAATAACAGTCAGTAATTGTTTAACACGGTCTTTTTGAAAAGGAGATTAGAAAAAATGTATAGAGGTCTAGAATAAAGGGTGTTGACATCAATGCATACAAAAGAGATGATTAGTTGTAGTAGTTTAATGTCCTTTCTCATCTAAGTTCAGGTATATTCCATATTGGATGATCATGATATTCAAATACTGAAATAATTAACCTTTCACTTGATAGTCTTTTAATGCTTTTGCAAACTTGGTAGATCCTGATCAGATGAAGTCTATAGAAGGGGTCTGATCAAGATCTGCTGTTTGCTTATGTAATTATGCCATTCCTTCTGATTAGTGATTTCATATCTATTGTATATCTTTTGCATATCTTTCATTGACCAGATCGACAATCATGTAGTGTCTTCCGGCTAGTGATTTCATATCTATTGTATATCTTTCATTGTCTGGATAGATAATAATGCGGTTCGTTCCGGTTAGATATTTCATCCATGTGAAGCGCTTTTGAATGCACATATCTGGTGTGAAAAGAGCGCTTTATAAATGTGGTATAATTAGCTGGATTTTTTATATATCTTATAGTTTGGCGAAAACCGGCGGGCGTGCAGTCGTTAAGAAAACTTTTAACATTGCTTATAACTTCTGAATTACTTAAGCTAGACCATTCATATTTGGTATGCAATAGCTTGGGTGATACAAGGATACATGAAATCAGGTCAAGGTCACTTCTTCCAAAAGTTTGCCGTTTTTATCAACCTTTTTAACATTGCTATGACTTATGAACTACAAATGCTAGGCAATTCATATTTGGTATACAAATGGCTTTGGTAATGGCGTTTCAGTGGATATAAAGGTATGAAATTAGGTCAAGGTCACTATTTTGACAAGTTGGCCATCTTTGAAAATCTTCAACATTTTTATACGCCCGTTTGAAAAAACGGGACGTATTATGGAATGGCGCTGTCTGTGTGTCTGTCCGTCTGTAACATCTCTAACTCAAGTTCCGCTTGGTGGATCCTTCTCAAATTTTAACACAATGTGTATCTAGACATTCTACAGTTGCCTGCCAAGTCCCGGTTTGTTTATCCAAGGTCAAGGTCACACAATTGGACTTGGAATTTGCGTTTAGCAAAAAATTTAACCGGTCTGTCTGTCTAACATCTCTAACTCAAGTTCCGCTTAGTGGATCCTTCCCAAATTTAATCATAATGTTTATCTAGACATGCTACAGTAGCCTGCCAAGTTCCGGCTCGTTTATCCAAGGTCAAGGTCGCTTAATTGGACTTAGAATTTGCGTTTAGCATTTGCATTAAGCAAAAATGTTAACCTCAATTTATGTGGAACAAGTCCACTTATCTACATAACACTTTGAGATAAAACTTTGAAACTTAGAACACTTGTTCACCGTCATAACCTTCACCTGTAGGCAAGAGTAAATAACTCTGTCAAGCATTTTGACTGAATTATGCCCCTTTTTAACTTAGAATTTTTGGTTAAGGCTTTGTTAAAGTCCATTTATTTACATAACCCTTTGAGATAAAGGTTTTAAACTTGGAACACTTGTTCACCGTCACAACCTTCACCTGTAGGCAAGAGAAAATAACTCTGTCAAGCATTTTGACCGAATTATGCCCCTTTTTAACTTAGAATGTTTGGTTGAGGCTTTGTTAAAGTCCATTTATTTACATAACCCTTTGAAATAAAGCTAACCCTTTGAAATAAAGCTTTTAAACTTGGAACAGTTAAAGTATGCCTATTTACAACCTTGAAACTTGGTCGCAAAATTGGGCTTAGAATTTGAGTTCAGCAAATACGTTAACCCCAGTTTATGTTGAACAAGACCCCGACGGGCGTATATTGTGTCCACTGGCACTCTTGTTTCTTAACTGCTGAACCTCATATGCTAGACAATTCAGATATGGTATGGAGATGGCTTTGGTGAAGGCGTTTCAGTTGATACAAGGATACATGAAATTGGGTTAAGGTCACTATATTGAAAACTTGACTATTTTTATACGCCTACCTAATAAAGGTGGTCGTATATTGTCGTTGCCCTGTCCGTTCGTTCGTTCGTTCATCCGTCAACATTTTGTTTGTCCGCTGTTTTCTGGGAAAACTATTTGAGAGATATTAATGAAACTTCACACAAATGTTTAATGCATCAAGATCTGAAGCTGAGTTGATTCTGAGGTTCATTGGATTTTTCATTTCGGAGTTATGGCCCTTGTTTTAAAAAAATGCAAATAGTTTGTCCGCTGTTTTCTGGGAAAACTATTTAAAAGATATTAATGAAACTTCACACAAATGTTTAATGCATCAAGATCTGAAGCTGAGTCGATTCTGAGGTTCATTTGATTTGTCGTTTCGGAGTTATGGCCCTTTTACTTAAAAATAGTGCAACTACATGCAAATAGATTGTCCGCTGTTTTCTGGGAAAACTATTTGACAGATATTCATGAAACTTCACACAAATGTTTAATGCATCCAGATCTGAAGCTGAGTTGATTCTGAGGTTCATTGGATTTTTCATTTCAGAGTTGTGGCCCTTGTTTTAAAAAAATACAAATAGTTTGTCCGCTGTTTTCTGGAAAAACTATTTAAAAGATATTGATGAAACTTCATACAAATGTTTAATGCATCAAGATCTGAAGCTGAGTCGATTCTGAGGTTCATTTGATTTGTTGTTTCGGAGTTATGGCCCTTTTACTTAAAAATAGTGCAAATACATGCAAATAGTTTGTCCGCTGTTTTTTGGGAAAACTATTTGACAGATATTAATGAAACTTCACACAAATGTTTAATGCATCCAGATCTGAAGCTGAGTTGATTCTGAGGTTCATTGGATTTTTCATTTCAGAGTTATGGCCCATGTCCTTAAAAAATATGCAAACAGCTTGTCCGCTGTTTTCTGGAAAAACTATTTGAGAGATATTAATGAAACTTCACACAAATGTTTAATGCATCAAGATCTGAAACTGAATTGATTCTGAGGATCATTTGATTTTTCTTTTCAGAGTTATGGCCCTTGTCCTTCAAAAATAATGCAAATACATGCAAATAGTTTGTCTGCAGTTTTCTGGGAAAACTATTTGAGAGATATTAATGAAACTTCACAAAAATGTTTAATGCATCAAGATCTGAAACTGAATTGATTCTGAGGATCATTTGATTTTTCTTTTCAGAGTTATGGCCCTTGTCCTTCAAAAATAATGCAAATACATGCAAATAGTTTGTCCGCCGTTTTCTGGGAAAACTATTTGAGAGATATTAATAAAACTTCACAAAAATGTTTAATGCATCAAGATCTGAAGCTGAGTTGATTCTGAGGTTCATTTGATTTTTCATTTCAGAGTTATGGCCCTTGTCCTAAAAAATATGCAAATAGTTTGTCCTCTGTTTTCTGGGAAAACTATTTGAGAGATATTAATGAAACTTCACAAAAATGTTTAATGCATCAAGATCTGAAGCTGAGTAGATTTTGAGGTTTATTTGATTTTTCGTTTCGGAGTTATGGCCCTTTTACTTAAAAAATAATGCAAATATATGCATATAGTTTGTCCGCTGTTTTCTAAACTGTTTGACAGATATTAATGAAACTTCATACACATGTTTAATGCATCAAGACCTGAAGCTGAGTTGATTCTGAGGATCATTTGATTTGTTGTTTCGGAGTTATGGCCCTTGCACTTAAAAAAATAATGCAAATCTATGCAAATATGAGGATGGCCATAACTTTTCATTTGAAATGATATTTACTTCAATTTTTTTAAAAAATAGTATCACCTTAATATGGAAATCAAGATCTGAAGCACAGATTAGAAAATGTCAACACTTATAAGACATGTTGAATCGGAGAACATTTGCAAGTGGTCGTATTATGTACCGTATGCGGTACTCTTGTTAACAAACTTTAACATTTTGCTATAACTTCTGATCCACGAGTGCTGGGCAATTCACCTTTGGTATTCAGATTGCTTTGATAAGGACCTTATGGATGACATAAAGAAATCAGGTCAAAGTCACTATTTTGAAACATTGGCTGTCATTAAAATGTTGTTATAACTTCTGAACTACATGGGCTAGACAATTTATATTTATTATGCAGATAGCTTGGGTGAAGGCCTTTCAGTTGATACAAGGAGACATGAAATTGGGTCAAGATCAATACAAAAAATCCGGCTTTAATGCGGTTTCCGCATTTTTGCTTGTAATAATAGTTATATAGATGTGATTCTTCAATTAATGCCAAGTTAAAAAAAATTCCTGTGTTCATATACCGTTCAGCTTATGAATATTCATGATGTCATTATTTCTAACATGAATATTCATGAGGTAAAGGGTTAATGCAGGAGTTGGTATTTGAGCTAAATTTGTACTGTACAGTCCAATGGCTTCATAGCAAATTGCTTATGCTCATTGTCGATCAACTTCAGGACATGGGTATTCTGAGGGATTACATCAACTATGCCAAAGTGGCTGTCCAGCCAAAGATCAGTGAGGATGCAGGTCAGTCATTGATCCAGGAGTATGTTAACATGAGGAAGATAGGCAGTGGTCGGGGTCAGGTTTCTGCTTACCCCAGACAGCTGGAGTCCCTGATCCGACTGGCTGAGGCTCATGCCAGAATGAGGCTGTCGGACACAGTACAAGTTGCAGATGTGGAGGAGGCTATGAGGTAAGGCAAAGGAAAAGCCCCATCTTGTATTACCTGTACTACATGTCTTGGTGATTGACTCTCATAAACATATGCTGCTCAACTGCTTATACAAAATTTGCATTTACTCAGTAAATTTTACGGAGAAGTTATTTGCGACACAGCAACTGAGTAAACACTTGCGTAATGATAGAAGAAAGTTTTCTTCACAGTATTGTATTGCAAGTCACATTTTCAAAGACCAAGAAGCACACCTACTAGTATTATCAGATAATAAACAGATTAAACTTCATGATTTATTTCTGCATCTGCTTTAGACTGTATAAGGAGGCTCTGAAGCAGGCTGCAGTTGACCCCACCACTGGCAAAATAGACATCAGCATTCTAACGACGGGTATCAGTGGGGCAGCCCGCAAACGCAAGGCTGAGGTTACCCAGGCACTGAAGAAATTGATACAAGAGAAGGGCAAGGTGGCCACACTGAAACAAGCCAAGCTGTTTGAGGAAATTCGAGAGAGATCTGATGTGGTATGTTCCAATGTTCATGTTGATGCTGAAAAAATAAAGCCTGCTAAAAATCCTCATCTGTTAAGATTTTTAGCTCACCTGAGCCAAAGGCTCGGGATGAGCTATTGTGCCCGCGATCCGTCCGGCGTCCGGCCACATTTTCAAACGACATCTCTGAAACCGCTGACCCAAATTTAACCAAATTTTGTCAGAAGCATCAGTGGTTAGGGGGGACGAAATGTTCACATTATGACCCCCGGGCTAAAAAATGGCCCACCCTAGGGCTTATCAGTTTTTAGCTCACCTGAGCCAAAGGCTCAGGTGAGTTATTGTGACCACGATCCGTTAGGCCTCCGTCGTCAGTCCACATTTTCAAACGACATCTCCTCTGAAACTACTGACCCGATTTTAACCAAATTTTGTCAGAAGCATTAGGGGGAACGAAATATTGTTCACATTATGACCCCCGGGCCAAAAATTTCCCCGCTCTAGGGCTTATCAGTTTGTCATAGGAAAATCTTTAAAAATCTTCTTCTCTGAAACTGTAAGGCCTAGACTTTTGATATTTGGCATATAGCATGATCTTATGGTCCTCTACAAAGATTGTTCAAATTATGACCCCTGGACCAAAAATGGCCCCGCCCAAGGGCTTATCAGTTTTTCATAGGAAAATCTTTAAAAATCTTCTTCTCTGAAACTGTAAGGCCTAGACCTTTGATATTTAATATGTAGCATGATCTAATGGTCCTCTACAAATATTGTTCAAATTATGACCCCTGGGTCAAAAATGACCCCGCCCCCGGGCTTATCAGTTTTTCATAGGATAATCTTTAAAAATCTTCTTCTCTGAAACTGTAAGGCCTAGACTTTTGATATTTGGCATGTAGCATGATGTAATGGTCCTCTACAAAGATTGTTCAAATTATGACCCCTGGGCCAAAAATGGCCCCACCCAAGGGCTTATCAGTTTTTCATAGGAAAATCTTTAAAAAATCTTCTTCTCTGAAACTGTAAGGCCTAGACCTTTGATATTTGGTATGTAGCATGATCTTATGGTCCTCTACAAAAGTTCAAATTATGACCCCCGGGTCAAAAATGGCGCCGCCCAAGGGCTTATCAGTTTTTCATTGGAAAATCTTTAAAAATCTTCTCTGAAACTGTAAGGCCTAGACCGTTGATGTTTGGTATGTAACATGATTTAATGGTCCTCTACAAAGATGGTTCAAATTATGACCCCTGGGCCAAAAATGGCCCCGCCCAAGGACTTATCAGTTTTTCATAGGAAAATCTTTAAAAATCTTCTGAAACTGTAAGGCCTAGACCGTTGATGTTTGGTATGTAACATGATCTAATGGTCCTCTACAAATATGTAGCTTGGCTTGTGGTCCTCTGCCAAGAATGTTCAACTTATGACCCTGGCCTCTGGGCAAAACTTGGCCCTGCCTTGGGGCTTATCAGTTTTTCATGAAAAATATGAAATATTATTTCTCTCTGAAACCATTAGGCTTAGACCTTTAATTAATGGCATACTGCTTTGCCTTGTGGTTCTCTACCAATGTTGTACAAATGATGACTTCTTGGTAAAATATGGCCCCGCCCATGGGGTTATCTCAGGTGAGCGCTTCAGGGCCTCTTGTTCATAGGAAAATCTTTAAAAATCTTCTTCTCTGAAACTGTAAGGCCTAGACCTTTGATATTTGGTATGTAGCATCATCTATTGGTCCTCTACAAAGATTGTTCAAATTGTGACTGGGCCAAAAATGGCCCCGCCCAAGGGCTTGTCAGTTTTTCATAGGAAAATCTTTAAAAATCTTATTCTATGAAGCTGTAAGGCCTAGACATTTGATATTTGGCATGTAGCATGATCTAATGGTCCTCTACAAAGATTGTTCAAATTATGACCCCCGAACCAAAAATGGCCCCAGCCCAAGGGCTTATCAGTTTTTCATAGGAAAATCTTTAAAAAAAAATCTTCTTGTCTGAAACTGTAAGGCCTAGACCTTTGATATTTGGTATGTAGCATGATCTAATGGTCCACTACATAAGTTGTTCAAATTATGACCCCCGGGCCAATAATGGCCCCGCCCCCGGGCTTATCAGTTTTTCATAGGGAAATCCTTAAAAATCTTCTGAAACTGTAAGGCCTAGACTTTTGATATTTGGCAAATAGCATGATCTTATGGTCCTCTACAAAGATTGTTCAATTTATGACCCCTGGGCCAAAAATGGCCCCGCCCAAGGGCTTATCTGTTTTTCATAGGAAAATCTTTAAAAAATCTTCTGAAACTGTTAGGCCTAGACCTTTGATATTTGGTATGTAGCATGATCTAATGGTCCTCTACATAAGTTGTTCAAATTATGACCCCCGGGCCAAAAATGGCCCCGCCCAAGGGCTTGTCAGTTTTTCATAGGAAATCCTTAAAAATCTTCTTCTCTGAAACTGTAAGGCCTAGATCTTTGATAGTTGGTATGTAGCATGGTCTAATGGTTCTCTACAAAGATTGTTCAAATTATGACCATGGACCAAAAACGGCCCCGTCCAAGGGCTTATCAGTTTTTCAATAGAAAATCTTTAAAAATCTTCTTGTCTGAAACTGTAAGGCCTAGACATTTGATATTTGGTATGTAGCATGATCTAATGGTTCTCTACAACAATTGTTCAATTTATGACTCCGGGGCTAAAAATGGCCCTGCCCAAGGACTTGTCAGTTTTTCATTGGAATTTTTTTTAAAAATCTTCTTCTGAAACTGTAAGGCCTAGACCTTTGATGTTTGGTATGTAACATGATATAATGGTCCTCTACAAATATGTAGCTTGGCTTGTGGTCCTCAGCCAAGAATGTTCAATGTATGAACCTGACCTCGACGAAACTTGGCTCTGCCTTGGGGCTTATCAGTTTTTCATGGGGAAAATATGAAATATTATTTTTCTCTGAAACCATAAGGCTTAGACCTTTAATTAATGGCATACTGCTTTGCCTTGTGGTTCTCTACCAAGGTTGTACAAATGATGACTTCTTGGTCAAAAATGGCCCCGCTCCTGGAGTTATCTCCCTCTTGTTACTTAAATCCAGTTGTTTCAAACTTTTTCGAAACTATTGACCGAGTGTCAAAGAGCTAGGATCTTGATGTGATGCTGAATTATTCAGTGTCTTTTCCGAATCCAGTTGGTTTGTTGATACCAATTAAGTTATGAAAGGGTTAAAAATTCAACTAAGAATGATTTTGCTATGGGTCTAAATGATTGTATATTTCAAGGTGATTTAAACCTGTACATGTATTTGTGTAAGTAGGGTAAAGGATAGTAAAAATGGTTTCGCATGCCTGTCACTAGAGGTTTCAAAATTGCGCGAGTGCTACTCTTCCTGATCTAAGCAAAATTCTACTAGTCTATCTGAATCCTTTTCCTTATGAATATTTATACAAGAGTTCTTGATTTCATGAAAATTACTCGACTGAAGTGGTCAATAAACAAATTGTTTAGCCTTTTTAGAGACCGTAGAATAGGAGAGCAGAGTCCAACTGATCAACCCCACAGCTCCTACATGATCGGTCTAGTCTGAGTCTAATCTGTCTATAAAGGCATCATCAATGGAGTGAAGGGTTTAATCTTATAATTTCTTAATTTCTCTTCCAAACCCTGTCCTGCTGGTACTTGTTAGAAATGTCTCTGGATTTCAAGACTACCAAAGAGATAGGGTTTTTGCAAAGAAATTGGACAGCTGTTCCATTTAAATGTGCATTTGGGGGGCAGGAAGGCACTTTAAAAAACAGCTATGCATGGATAGGTTTCGCTGCAAAAATGGTACTTATTGGTTTGTGCATTAGTAAAAAAAACTTCTATGGGTGGGTGGCTGAATTTGAAAGTGCCTTCCCATACACATTTAAATGGAATAGCCCTTATGTTTTCAAAGTGCTTGAATAAACTGTTTTGAGCCCAGATCTATTTTTGGCATTGGATTCAAGATCTTTCTTTTGACAGATGAATGATTTGATCCTGATCTTTATGCATACCAAATCCTAGAGGAGCCGTTTGATCAGGGGCTACACTATTTGCTACTATTATTATGTCAGTCTAATTTTAAGAATATCAAATGATGATAAATTGACTTTTTCTGCTTTACAAAGAATAACATAACATATGCACACAATAACAAGAGAAATGAATGAGCTTAAAGAGGAAGTCCCTACATTAGAAGCATTTCAAAAATACCTAAATAATACAAAACTCGCATGTTAATTTGCTGAAAAGTAGTTTATCGCAAGAAAACCTATCAAATAAACGTTGGAAATGACAAAACATCATTTATGTTTGACATAGACGATCCCGATTTTATTCTCCGAGGTTTCAGGTTTATTCAGGTCGGGTTTTAGTTTCGTATCTGTTCGCGCTAATCTCATCTTTCCGACCACTTCCGAAAAAAAGCTGTTACGTAAACAGTGGAGAGATCGGGTGATCATCGGTAAAACGCTGAAAATTTGAAAGGCCGATAATACTTTGTTGTAGAACAAAAAATATGTATTGGTGAAATCGGTTTATTTTGTATCACAGGGGAATTTTTCGATAAAGTTCAAATTGACATTCTTCATAATAATGATTGAGCATAACAAAAATCAAGTTTTATGATATTATTGAAAATATGGGTTCATTGTAGGGATTTCCTCTTTAAAGAATGTTGAGTTACAAGGTGCAGGTGTTTTACATAAATACAGAAAATTACATTGAACTGAAATATGTCTCCATGATTTAAGATAATGTCTCATTCATTGTTGCCATAGATATAGGGAAACTTTCTCAGCACAAGCACTTTTTGTGATTATACTGCCAGCCTAAATGTGAGAAATGATCTAAATGGGCTTACTGTTGGCCTAAATGTGAGAAATGATCTAAATGGGCTTACTGCGGGCCTAAATATGAGAAATGATGTTAATGTACTATGTAGGAGATTACACAGATTGGCAGTTCACTTTCTGCACACTATTATTATACAGGCAGCAATATTGGCAGACAACATTAGCATGCAACAATCTTAAGATTTACTAGATTTAGGTTTTGGAATTGCTTTACAAAATTGCACATGTTGCAGTGGCTAGGATACGTGTAGCTTATTCGTGTTTGTTTCAGCCAATTGCCCGTGAGCTGTTTGAAGAGGCCTTGAAGGAGCTGCAGGACGAGGACTTCCTGATTGTGACAAACAAGGTCATCAGACTGTGTGCCTGAACATAGCCCATACTGGAATACACTTACTACAGAACTAAAGAGAAATTAAATGTCTTGTATTGGTATTCCAGAATATAATTGGTGCAAAAACTCATGACGTGACACCTCAAGTTTTGGGAAATGAACTTTAGTATTTAAATTACACAAAGGTCATCGAATGAACTAAGCAAGGTGATTTCACTTGGTACATTTCTTGTAAAGTAGAGAAGACTCCTAAGTGACACTTGTATTGGAGTAGCCAGTCGGTCTTACATTGACATTTAACCCATTACCAGATACAGGCATCTTTTGCAAACAGAGTAGATCAAGATGAGACTGCTCCTGTAAGGACTGTTTGATCAGGGTCTGCTCAGTTTGATTCTCAAATAGTATGGATCTTATTCAACAGTTAGTGCAATGGTCTAAAATTCCATTTTTCTGAACACCATTATAAAAAATTCAGCTAATTAATATTCATAATCATTTTGTCTTTCATGAATATTCATCGGGTAAATGTTTAAACTTTAGCTGCACACAGATTCCAGTGTCTTGTGATGGATGTTGATTTACTATTTTGATATTTACTGTTTTTGAAAGATGTTTTGATGATATTGATTGAAGCATTTGGTACTTCAGTTGAAAATACATGTATATAACCTGTAGGTCTGTGGGTATGGCTGAGTGATCTGCTCACGAAACAATGCAATCTGTTCCATGCACGGAAAAACAGTTGGGTTCTTCCTCCACTTGTAATTGGCTGGGCATCACCATATCACTGAAATACTGTTCAAGCGACGTAAAAAACTTGTATATAAATGAGTTTACAAGAAGTAGATCATGTGTTTGGTGGGCACATGTGGAGAAAATTGTAATAAGTAAACTTTTTCAACATTGCACCAATTTCTGATAAACAACCAGTTTGGCATCTCATCAGTGTCCAAATCATGTCGCTTCTACTGATTGCGTTTTATAAAAACAATTAAGAAACGTGTCATTTGGATATGGAAGTCTGACAATATTTGGTGTTAAAAGGGTTAACTAACTGTATAGGATGGATGGTAAGAGAAAATGCAATGTGTAGACCCAGATGTGACTGTGTTACTGTGTAAATATTAGATGCTTACAGAGTTTCAAGAAGTGTGTAGACGTGGCTTCAGTGGGTCTTCATTTTGCATAACATGTAAGAACATGGGTCTTGTACAATTACATTGTACTACCAAGTTGGAATGAATGAATAAAGCTGTGTCTGCACAAAATCACATGTGTTTGTGTGTGAACATGCATGGTTACAAGTGCTATTGTAAAGTTTGTGAACATGCATGGTTACAAGTGCTATTGTAAAGTTAACTGTATTTAACTTTGTCCTTCATACAAACGCGTGTTTATACCTTTGCAAACTGAGTAGAGCCAGATCAGATTGCTCCTATGGGTCCCATGTGATTAGAGTCTGCTCTGTTGGCATAGGAAATGGCACATCTGACTATTCTGCCAATACCAACAACACATTATACGTACCGGTATGCCATTATAAAATTGAATCGAATAAAAAATTAAATATTCATGTTGTCATTATTTCTTACACGAATTAGATTAAAATGAACAATTTGATGAGATGGTTCTTAACCCTGTAGCAGATTGTACATGCAATAACGAAGTTTTTTTTGGGGGGGGGGGGGGGTATACTGGAGTCACCATGCCCTTTGGTCCGTCCGCCTTGATAGCTTCCGAAGTATAAAAGCTATTGACTTCAAACTTCATATATAGATAGATCACATTGACGGCACGTGCATTGCACAAGGTTTGTAGCTCTGTCTTCCTTTGTTATTTTTCAGTTTTCCGGAGTTTTTTTCTAAACCTTAAGATATTGAAGTGTTATTATAATGAGTTACAGATCAAGTTTGAATTTCGTTACGCTTCATTGATTTTTCACGGAAATGCAGTGATTTTACTTAGAAATTTTCTGGAAATTCAGGTTTTCTGGAGTTTTTAGCTCGCCCGAGCCAAAGGCTCAGGATGAGCTATTGTGACCGCAATCCGTCCAGCGTCCGGCCACATTTTCAAACGACATCTCTGAATCTGCTGACCCGATTTTAACCAAATTTTGTCAAAAGCATCAGTGGCTAGGGGGAACGAAATGTTGTTCACATTATGACCCCCGGGCTAAAAATGGCCCTGCCCAAGGGCCTATTAGTTTTTCAAAGGAAAATCTTTAAAAATCTTCTTCTCTGAAACTGTAAGGCCTAGACCTTTGATAATTGGTATGTAGCATGAGCTAATGGTCCTCTACAAAGATTGTTCAAATTATGACCCCTGGACCAGAAATGGCCCCGCCTAATGGCTTATCAGTTTTTCATGGGAAAATCTTTAAAAATCTTCTGAAACTGTAAGGCCTAGACCTTTGATGTTTGGTATGATCTAATGGTCCTCTACAAATATGTAGCTTAGCTTGTGGTCTTCTGCCATTAATGTTCAACTTACTACCCTGACCTCTGGGCGAAACTTGGCCCTGCCTTGGGGCTTATCAGTTTTTCATGGGAAAAATATGAAATATTAGCTCACCAGAGCACAAAGTGCTCAGGGTGAACTTTTGTGATCGCCTGATGTCCGTCGTCAACATTTTGAACCTTTAAAAATCTCCTGGTTCTCAGCTTTCATCTTTGGCATATAGCGTCATATTCAGGTCCTCAACAAAAGTTATATAAATTATGCTCCTGGGGTCAAAATTGGCCCCGCCCCAGGGGTGTCAAGTTTTCAATAGGAACATATAGTGAAAACTTTGAAAAGCTTCTCCTCTGAAACTGGAAAGTTCTCGGCTTTCATATTTGGCACATAGCATCATGTTCAGATCCTCTACAAAAGTTTTATAAATTATGCCCCTGGGGTCAAAATTGGCCCCGCCCCGGGGGTGGCTATTTTTTTTAAGCAAACTGTTGTTCCAGTTTTCTGTTGCAGACTGCTTGGTTCATTAGTTAGGCATAGGGAAAACTTTAAACATCTTCTTGCCAAAACCTGCATGTCCCAGAGCTTAGATATTTAGTGTATAGATTTACTCAGATTTTTACTAAGTTTGTTCAAATCATGACCCCCGGGCCAAAAATGGCCCCGCCCCAGGGCTTGTCAGTTTTGTTCCTTTAAAAATCTCCGACGAAATTGTAAGGCCTAGACATTTGGTATGTAGCATCATCTAATGAATTTCTACCAAGATTGTTCAAATTGTGACACCAGGGCCAAAAGTGGCCCCGCCCCATGGCTTATAAGTTTTATAAAAATGGATTGCGAATCGAACTTCCTGGAAAACCCCTTGTGCACGAGCTCTACCTAGCGGGAAACCCCCTAAGAGAATACGCGCATGTGTAGTGCTTGGCTTACAATCCGGTTCCGGAATCTATAAAGAAATATGGAAGGTGGATCCATTAGCAAACAAAAGACCCTGATCCTATGGGAGCTGTCTTATCTGGGTCTATTCTGTGTGCAGATGCATGAAAACAAGTTTATATGAGGGAAATTAAGGGTTAAATAGACTTCCTCACATCAGAAACTACAGTATAAAGGTTACAGCACTGGTGGTCAGTAGTGCAGGGTAACTGTTACATCATGCTAAAATCTCTCCAGGTCATACGCTTAACTCTTTGCACGCTAGCGGCAAAACTGTGATAACTTATGCAAACAGTTTGGATCCAGATGAGAGGCCACATAATTCTGCGTCTCATCAGGATCCAAACTGTTTGTCATCTTGACCATATTTTTGCATAAAATGAAAGACAGTTTATTTGAGAATTGTTGCAGACGAAAAATTACTCAGCATTGTAAGGATTAAGCAAGCTGTAGAGATCAGTAATATCGTCTGCTTCAGGTTTGTCATCATTAGAATTTCTAAAAGATCAGTTCTAGGCATTTTGACCTAAGGCAAAATTGTCACAAGTTGTAAACAGTTTAGATTTTGGTCAGACAGTTACTTGGTATTAGATCTGAATCCAAACAGTGTGTCCCACTTTGCCAACCTCTACTGTTTAAGTAGTTTGGATGGTAGTATTAACAATTACTATTAAAAGGAAACGAGGGTTTTGTATCCTTTATATTATTAAAAAATCATTAAAAGGAAAAAAATAGGCAAACAAAATGAGACAAAACACTTTTTCTTTTAATTTATATACATTTCATCATTTATTGATTTATGTGTCAGGCTTATAGTAATGAATGTAATTTATTTCTAATTCATATCATAAATTTCTATGACGCCGGTTACTGATCAGGGTCTGTAGTGTTTACAGCACTAACTGTAATTTACATGTATGACTATAATTTATTATTTAATTATATCATTTATTGATATACTTGTTACATGTATGAGGCTGCAAATAGCGAAGACCCTGACCAGTTGTGGTAACTGATCGGGGTCTGTATTGTTTGCAGCACACTCACAAATTGGCCCTGAACAGACTCACACTCGCAGTCTCGGGAAAAGGTAAGAAATTAAATTGCAATCACACAACAAGAGGGCCAGAATGGCCCTGAAGCGCTCACCAGATCAGATCAGAGGAGAAGATTTTCAAAGTTTTCACTATAGGTTTCCGTTGAAAACTGGCTACCCCTGGGGCGGGGCCAATTTTAACCTCAGGGGCATAATTTATACAACTTTTGTAGAGGACCTGAACATGATGCTATGTGCAAAATATGAAAGCTGAGAACCTCCCAGTTTCAGAGGAGAAGATTTTCAAAGATTTCACTATTTGTTTCTATTGAAAACTGCCCACTCCTGGGGCTGGGCCAATTTTGACCCCAGGGCCATAATTTATATAACTTTTGTAGAGGACCTGAACATGATGCTATGTGCCAAATATGAAAGCTAAGAGCCTTCCAGTTTCAGAGAAGAAGATTTTCAAAGATTTCACTATTTGTTTCTATTGAAAGCTGCCCACCCCTGGGGCGGGGCCAATTTCGACCCCAGGGCCATAATTTATATAACTTTTGTAGAGGACCTGAACCTGATGCTCTGTGCTAAATATGAAAGCTGAGAGCCATCCAGTTTCAGAGAAGAAGATTTTCAAAGATTTCACGATTTGTTTCTATTGAAAACTGCCCAACCCCTGGGGCGGGGCCAATTTTGACCCAGGGGCCATAATTTATATAACTTTTGTAGAGGACCTGAACATGATGCTTTGTGCCTAATATGAAAGTTTAGAGCATTTCAGTTTCAGAGGAGAAGATTTTCAAAGATTTCACTATTTGTTTCTATTGAAAACTGCCCACCCCTGGGACGGGGTTAATTTTGCCCCAGGGCCATAATTTATATAACTTTTGTAGAGGACCTGAACATGATACTATGTGCCAAATATGAAAGCTGAGGGCCTTCCAGTTTCAGAGAAGATTATTTTCAAAGATTTCACTATATGTTTCTATTGAAAACTGCCCATCCCTGTGGCGGGGCCAATTTTGACCCCCGGGCCATAATTTATATAACTTTTGTAGAGCACCTAAACATGATGCTTTGTGCCAAATATGAAAGCTGAGAGCCTTCCAGTTTCAGAGGAGAAGATTTTCAAAGTTTTACTATATGTTTCTATTGAAAACAAGGCATCCTTGGGGCGAACTTCTGCAGAGGACCTAAAGATGATATTATGTGCCAAATGTGAAAGCTGAGAATCCTGTAGATTCAGAGGAGAAGATTGTTAAAGGTTCAAATTGTGGACGACGGGCGACGGACATCGGGCAATCACAAAAGCTCACCATGAGCACTTTGTGCTCTGGTGAGCTAAAAAGACAAAGTATAGGCATGGATAAACTATTCTATGAATTTCAGTCTTTTCTGTTTGCAAAAGCATAGAAAGGCTTACTTTTGCTCAGACCTATTGTACCCGATATAGAACCCTGAAATCGTCTTCACTATATAATATAAAGTGAATCAATATTATGTGTCTTAACAACCCATATACCAATGGGATGTTTTACTTCAAATTTTCACCCATGATAATTTCTTAAAGAATGTAATTATTGCTCTGACCATTTTACCACAGTTATGGGACTCTGAAATGTTCTTCACTATATAACACATGGTCAAAAGTGCTTGATATAGAGACACTATTGTTAGGGGGGGGGGGGGGGGTGCGTCAGTGTCTTGGAAACAATTTTCTAGTTAATTTTATTTTCCCTGTTGTATCCTGCCATGCTAAGTTAATATATTTGTAACTTTATAATTTGTCATATTGTTAATATCACCCCACAGTATATTCGGCAATAATTTGTAGGGTATTTAGAATCATAAGGAATATGTCTAAAATTGGTGGAAGTGTATATATGGATAAGTGAATGATGCATGCTAATTACTGTTATGATCCACCAGAAAGTAGCAGAAGTATGATCCTTACTTTCAAATAATGGAGTGATGGCTCTTTACTACATTAAACTATCAATTTTGGCTCTATTGGCACAAAGTGGCAAGTTGAGCTATTGGAATCGCCCTGTGTGTGACATGTTCATTAAACAATTCTTTAAATGTCTTCAAACTACTGACATGATTTTCAGAAAAATTCACAGCAAACAATCAATATAATATATATTATGTACCTTCAGTACCTTCAGTACTGTCAGTACTTTGATTTATAGGTAAGTCTTTTAAAAAAAAAATCCGAAACTGTAAGGCCTAAACCTTTGAAATTTGGTATGTATTATCATCCAATGGTTTTCTACCAAGCATGTTCAAATTATGACCCTGGACCAAAATGGCCCCGCCCCGGGCTTATCAGTTTTTCATAGGAAAATATTTAAAAACATCCTTCTGTGAAATTGTAAGGCCCAGACCTTTGAAATTTATATGAAGTATCACCTAATGTTCCTTTATGAAGATTGTTCAAATTTTAACCTCCAGGCCTAAATTTATGGCCCTTGGTTTCATATTGGCCCCAATCTGAAGCTGACTTATTTTTACATATAAATACAGTGTATGCGTTTTCTAAACCTATTGAAGTGATATTTGGTATGTGGCTTTATTATAATGAGTTACAGATCAAGTTTGAATTTCGTTACGCTTAATTGATTTTTCACGGAAATACAGTGCTTTTACTTAGAAATTTTCCGGAAATTCAGGTTTTCCAGATTTTTTTTTAGCTCACCAGAGCACAAAGCGTTTGTGATCGCCTGATGTCCGGCGTCGTTCGTCGTCAACAATTTGAACCTTTAAAATTATTCTCCTCTGAATCTACAGGGTTCTCAGCTTTCATCTTTGGCACATAGCATCATCTGTAGGTCCTCTACAAAAGTTAAATAAATTATGGCCCTGGGGTCAAAATTGGTCCCGCCCGAGGGGTGCATTGTTTTCTATAGAAACATATAGTGAAAACTTTGAAAATTATCTCCTCTGAAACCAGAAGGTTCTCAGTTTTCATATTTGGCACATACCATCATGTTAAGGTCCTCTACCAAAGTTATTATGTCTCCCCCCAGGAAGACATATTGATGTTGTGCTTTCTGTCTGTCTGTCTGTTAAAATTCTTGTGCAGCTAAAGCCTCCTACACTATTAGAGGGATTTCCTTCAAACTTTAACATATGAACCAGCTATATGTGAGGATGGTCATGTGGTTTGGAATTTTGGCTGCAACAATTTTGACAGAAGTTATGGCCCTTTGTAGTTTTTCCTTATATAGAATATATAGTGAAAAAATCTTATGCAACTAACTCCTCCTACACTATTTGAGGGATTTACTTCAAACTTTTACATACGAACCAGCTACATGTGAGGATCGTCATATGATTTGGAATTTCGGCTGCAACAATTTTGACAGAAGTTATGACCCTTTGTAGTTTTTCCTTATAGCGAAAAAATCTTGTGCAGCCAACTCCTCCAACACTATTTTCCTTGTATAGAATATATAGCGAAAAGATCTTGTGCAGCTAACTCCTCCTACACTATTTGAGGGATTTACTTCAAACTTTTACATATGAACCAGCTATATGTGAGGATGGTCATGTGGTTTGGAATTTTGGCTGCAACAAATTTGACAGAAGTTATGGCCCTTTGTAGTTTTTCCTTATATAGAATATATATCGAAAAAATCTTGTGCAGCTAAACCCCCCCCCCCCCCCCCCTTACACTATTTGGGGGATTTACTTCAAACTTTTACATATGAACCAGCTATATGTGTATTTGAGGGATTTACTTCAAACTTTTACATATGAACCAGCAATATGTGAGGATGGTCATGTGGTTTGGAATTTTGGCTGCAACAATTTTGACAGAAGTTATGACCCTTTGGAGTTTTCCTTTATATAAAGTAATGGCGAAAAAGTCTTGTGCAGCTAACTCCTCCTATACTATGTAAGAGTTTTCATTCAAACTTTTACATATGAACCAGCTATGTGTGAGGATGGTCATGTGGATTGGAATATGGGCTGCAACAATTTTGACAGAAGTTTGGATGTTTGGATTTTTTTCAAATATGAAATTTATAGGGAAAACTAGTGTTTATAGATGTCTACAAAAGTTTACAGATAACCAATCTAAATGTGATGCACAACCAATCTATAAGTGACGCACAACTAATCTATATCTATATGTGAAGGCGGTCATGTGATTTTGAATTAAGCTTGATTATCATAATAGTTGTTAAAACGCAACTCTTGGTTACAACGTTCGTTCCTCTTATGGGGCGGGGTAGGGGGGGGGGGGGGGGGGGCATGTGTTTTTCTCAAAAACAAACTCTAGTATAAATTATGCTCCTGTGATCAAAATTGGCTTCACCCTAGGGATGGCCAGTTTTCTAGCAAACTTTTAGCTGACTGCGCTTTTAAGCATCTTATCTTTGCTCATAAAGAGGTCATCAGGTCAAGCAGTGGAGAGAGATGACCAGTGGCTATTTTTAGTGCACCTGTATTGCTGGTGTAGTAGCTTGGAGTGATAGTGAGTCTGTCTTAACCCTTTGCCTGTTCTATGTTTATTATTAATTTGAATGCCTACTGCATATTCATGAAAAAATATTTAAAATGAATATGGAAGGTGGAACATTGTAGCCATTTTTTTCTCCAAATTTCACAATCTACTGAATATTCATCGATAAAATAGTTCTAATGAAATATAGTAGGTGGAACATTGTAGCCATTTTAGAAACTAAAGGAACATATCCAAATTCCATTAACAAACAGAGCAGACCTGAACAGATGGCTCCTATAGGAGGCATCTGATCTGGGTCTACTCTGTTTTCAAATGTGTGAAAACACCTTTATATGAGGGAAGGGTTAATTAATAATAGTGATTGGCATTATGACATTATTATAACCTGTCCTGCAGTTCAGAAGAAGGGTAAATCATGTAAAGACTCCAGAATGCCAATTAAAGATTTTAAATAAATTATGAAATAATTTTTACATGAAATTGTATTACTTGAAAATATTAAGTTAAACTTATGAATATGAAATTATTATGTTATAATTTATAATAATATTCAAATGCAAAAAATCAGTTTGGAATGCTAGGGTACACTACCTGTTCAGAGGAACTGTTGATTATTTGAGAGGTCAATTGATCGCCCTTAGTCAGAACTTTGTATGGCCTTGCATAATTAAAATTCCCTGGTTCAAATGAGGCCTGCCCAAAGGGTGGCCAGTTTTCTATAGATATATAGTGAAAACTGAAAATCTTCTCCTGATTGTCTGGTGAGCGATATCTACTCTGTTTTCAAATGTGTGAAAACACCTTTATATGAGGGAAGGTTAATTAATAATAGTGATTGGCATTATGACATTATTATAACCTGTCCTGCAGTTCAGAAGAAGGGTAAATCATGTAAAGACTCCAGAATGCCAAATTAAAGATTTTAAATAAATTATGAAATAATTTTTAACAGGAAACTGTATTACTTGAAAATATTAAGTTAAACTTATGAATATGAAATTATTATGTTGTAATTTATAATAATATTCAAATGCAAAAAATCAGTTTGGAATGCTAGGGTACACTACCTGTTCAGAGGAACTGTTGATTATTTGAGAGGTCAATTGATCGCCCTTAGTCAGAACTTTGTATGGCCTTGCATAATTAAAATTCCCTGGGTTCAAATGAGGCCTGCCCAAAGGGTGGCCAGTTTTCTATAGATATATAGTGAAAAACTGAAAATCTTCTCCTGATTGTCTGGTGAGCGATATCAGGGCCATCATGGCCCTCTTGTTCTAAACCTTTACAGATATTGAAGTGATATTTGGTATGTGGATCACCTCCCTTCAGAATTTATAATCTTCACAACAGCAGGTGTTAAGTGCTTGTGCGGCGGCCGTAAAACGTCGCCCCGTACTTCATTCTCAGTGTTGTTATACCTTCTGGTCCTTCGAGATCATGAATTGAATACCGCTTAAGCCGGTGCTAGGGGCGTGAGCAGTGTTGTACTTTCAACTACTGTTCATGAACAGACTCATAAAACCGAGTCTGCAATTTTCCCTTTTTGTGTTGCAATTTTTGCTCTCGGGAGATTCACCTCCCTTCAGAATTTATTATAATGGGTTACAGATCATGTTTGAATTTCGTTACGGTTCATTGATTTTTCACGGAAATACAGTGATTTTACTTAGAAATTTTCTGGAAATGCAGGTTTCCGCAGTTTTTTTTAGCTCACCAGAGCACAAAGTGCTCAGGGTGAGCTTTTGTGATCGCCGTTGTCCGTCGTCCGTCGTTCGTCGTCCGTCGTCAACAATTTGAACCTTTAAAAATCTTCTCCTCTGATCTACAGAGATCTCTACTTCATCTTTGGCACAAAGCATCATATTCAGGTCCTCTACAAAAGTTATATAAATGATGCCCCTGGGGCCAAAATTGACCCCGCCACAGGGGTGCCTTGTTTTCAATAGAAACATTTAGTAAAACTTTGAAAATCTTCTCCTCTGAAACCAGAAGGTTCTCAGCTTTCATAATTGGCACATAGCATCATGTCCTCTACATAAGCTATATTATTATGGTCCCGTGGTCAAAATTGGCCCCGCCCTAGGGGTGAGAAGTTTTCAATAGAAACTAATTGTGAAATCTTTGAAAATCTTCTTCCTCTGAAACTGGAAGGCTCTCAGCTTTCATATTTGGCACATAGCATCATGTCAGGTCCTCTACAAGAGTTATATAAAATATGGCCCCGGGGTCAAAATTGGCCCCGCCCGAGGGGTGGGCAGTTTTCAATAGAAACATAGTGAACTCTTTGAAAATCTCTCCTCTGAAACTGGAAGGTTCTCAGCTTTCATATTTGGCCACCATAGCATCATGTTCTGGTCCTCTACAAAATGTATATAAATTATGGCCCCCGGGATCAACATTGGCCCAGCCCCAGGGGTGGGCAGTTTTCAATAGAAACAAATAGTGAAATCTTTGAAAATCTCTTCTCTGAAACTGAAGGCTCTCAGTTTTCATAATTGGCACACATCATCATGTTAGCTCCTCCATAAAGTTATATAAATTATGGTCCCAGGGTCAAAATTGGCCCCGCCCCAGGAGTGGACAGTTTTAAATAGAAACACATAGTGAAATCATATTTGGCACATAGCATCATGTTCAGGTCCTCTACAAAAGTTATATAAAGTATGGCCCCGGGGTTAAAATTGGCCCCGCCCCAGGGATGGGCAGTTTTCAATAGAAACAAATCGTGAAATCTTTGAAAATCTTCTACTCTGAAACTGGAAGGCTCCTAGATTTTATATTTGGCACATAGCATCATGTTCAGGTCCTCTTCAAAAGTTGTATAAACTATGGCCCTAGGGTCAAAATTGGCCCTGCCACAGGGGTGGGCAGTTTTCAATAGAAACATATTGAGAAACTTTGAAAATCTTCTCTGAAACTGTAAGGTTAATATCAGCTTTCATATTTGGCTCATGGCATCATGTTCAGGTCCCCTACAAGTTTTTCTAAATTATTCCCCTGGGTCAAAATTGGCCCGCCCCAGGGCCAGCTAGTGTTCTACAGAAACATATAGTGAAAACTTTGAAAATCTTCTCATCTGGTTGTCTGGTGAGCGCTTCAGGGCCATTCTGGCCCTCTTGTTTCCAAGATATTGATGTGATATTTGGTATGTAGCTTTAGGAAATTTCAGGTTTTCCGGAGTTTTTTTTTCTTAACTGTAGCAGACATTGTTGTGATTTATTTCTATAACCCCCATCTCTGTGTCAAATGTGCTAGTGGGGGTATTCATCACCTTTAGTGGTAGTTTTAGTTTTACACTTATACATGCAATAACCACTCACTTTATGGCACACTTATACATGCAACAACCACTCAGTTTATGGCACACTTATACATGCAATAACCACTCACTTTATGGCACACTTATACATGCAATAACCACTCACTTTAATGCACACTTATCCATTTGGCTTGTACACAGATTTTGGATGAATGGATACGAGTACATGAAGGTTTAGCCTGCTGTGAGCAAACCCGTTAAGTACTACTTGTGTCGACAGTTTGGATTCAAGCTCTTTGATATTCTGACTGTTTGATTAACCCATTCCCTTATATTGTAACCCATACGCCGCTGTAATGGTCACGTTTTGAATCCATTGTGATAAATAGAGCATTTGCTCCATAGGAGCAAATGCTTTATTTATCACAATGGTTTCAAAAATCTAAAAATAAATCCTTTTCTCTAGTTAATGCTGCTTTTCGGTAGGTTTATTGAAAGAGGTTGGATCTTTAAATAGCCTATGAGGGAATGAAAAGAAATGAAATGAAAGATAAATGAACAGTGACAACTGAAGACAATGAGATTTCTACCAGGAAACTAAAGGAACTCGGCAGACTAAAATGTTGAAGTATTCATAAATTATGTGATGTAGCTCTTTTAGATGGTAAAACATCTTGTTGGCAGATTTAAGAATTTAAATCTTTACAAACATTAAATTGTAAATATATAGCTTGTGTAACAGAATGACTCGCTTCTTTGATTTTCATTCTTTCATAGAAACATTCTTAATTTCAGTACTCTCGGTACTTTTCCTTGTACCCAAACGGTGCCATGACGTCATCGCTGCCACCCGATAGATTGAAGTATGTCCTTGTCCTTTGACATAAATAGGGCGAATCTCTGTAAACAAACCCGTCGATTTCGCGCATGCGCAGTTAACTGGTGGGCAAAAACGCCAATAACGACCTATGTATCCCTATGTAAAGGCTAGGCAACAGTTAGCCTACACATCATTTGACGACTGTGTTGGTTTTGGATTGTTGATTTCTGTACATTTACTATATCCTCTGACTATAATGACAATTATGTTTTAGTTTCTAAGGATAGATACAAGAAGAATCTTGAATTAATCGGCCCTACAAACTACCAGCTGAACTTTGAAAAAAAACCAAAAAAAAAACCCGATCCCTTGATCTGGCCTTTCTTTGAAATGGGAGACATTATTATTTATTTGTTGGACATGCCTGATATGTCAAATAATTTCAATCAACAGTATTTAAAATTTTAATTCTCGTTTTATTTTAATAAGATCTAGATATTAAGATGTATATAGTATCATGTCGTTCATTCGTGTGTTGTAAAATGTCTTTCTGGCTACTGTACAGTACCGTAGCAGATCTAGTAAAAGTATTTTAGAATAGATCTAGATCATATCAATCTATATTATCTTTAGAACTATATTTCACAATAAACTACCTTTTTTCTATATACATGTATCTAAATCGTTGGGGTTTAGAGGCATTTCAAAGCTCCTTATATAAGTGACCCCCCCCCCCCCCCCTATATACACAGTATCCAGCTGTGTTGATTGATTCCCTGAAGTGCTCCTGCAGTGTCCAGTCAGGGTCCATAGCCATAAGAGATAAAGTCATGCAATTATACTTTGATCCTCTGTGATGGTAGCCCACCTTATCAATTTGTGTATCAGGTGCTTGACAGTAAGCTCCCAAAATACACAGCATTGGGTTAATGGGTCAACATTCCTTTCGAAATGCCTTTAATTATGCTTAGCCATACTCTAATTAGTCAAAACATAGTTATCTTCTATTGTTCGGGAAGCTGTTTAACAAATCATAACTTTAGACAATTGGCACCTTGTTTGGTAGTTGTCACAATAGAAGCATTCCTGTTACGTAATAGTTCATAACTTTGTTGATAAGACAGTGTGTGATAGATGGCAGTTCCGTGATCGCTGACCCTTGTCCCCTGCTGAGAAATTAGGGGATTTACTGACCATCTGGCACCTTTGATCGTTACTATTTTCCTAGGTCTAGTAAGTAAATTAGCAGTAATAATATAGTCTCCAACTGTCTAACACAATTCATTTTTAGTATTCAAAACAAATAGTGTGTATTGTTAGAATCTTTGAATGCGGTGAATAAAAGTACAGACATTTGCAAAATGTAGACCAAGACAATATATATAGCTAAACAAGCAACCCTCTGACCAGGGTCTTCACTGTTTATTATTCAAAATCATATAGCAAATTTAAGTCTTATTAAATAATGAATGGGATCTACAGTTAAACAATGACGGGTCATTCCACCTTAAAATCTAAGCATTCAAAGATGTAACCCTTTCTCTAATATAAACGTGTGTTCGTGTATTTGCAAACAGCGTAGACCCAGATCATGCTGGGGCTGCTCTGTTTATTTATGAAATTGTGACTCTACAGTTTCTACCATCTAAAACAATCCTGTCTACAAATGTCATTAGAAACATTAGCTTATAAATATTCATGATATCATTATTTCTTACATGAATACTGAGCAAGGAAAGGGTTAATCATCACAAAGTAACAGAATAACAAGAATGTTTTCTTAGTTATACAATTCACAAAAATATGTTTATTTGTTTAAAACTCCTAACCCTTTATAAACACATTTGCAAATGATTAGACTCAAATCAGATTGCAAATAGAAGCTGTTTGATCAGTGTGTTTGTGGGGGGGGGTGGGGGTCTGCTGTTTGCTTATCCCTTTACCATACATAAACCGTTTTCCTGCCCAGAGTAGACCAGGATCTGAAGGCTATTGGAGCCGTATGATCGGGGCCCACTGTTTGCTTATGAAATTATATCAGATCCGACTCTTCATTTCTACCAGTACCAAAAAATTTAAGGCATGTGTTTCTACACCATTATAAAAATCAGCTAATAAGTATTAATGATGTCATCTTTTTCTGACATATTCAACAGGGAAAGGGTTAAACAAAAAACCGACAACCAACAGTAAGTTACGAATTCAGCTTAAAATGTATACTTGACATTACCCGGCAACAGAAGTAAAAGTTCGGAAAACATCGACGCTTTTTCACGTGCTTGCAAATAGAGTAGACCCCGGATCAGGGTATTCTCTGTTTTCTTATGAATTTATGTTGGATCTGACTCTACAGTTTTTTCCCCAATACCAAAACACCCTCAGTACATATGCTATTATCAAAATTAATT